>CM053505.1:53057279-53566329 GCA_028627145.1 Eidolon dupreanum | reverse complement strand
AGTCCGCTCACGGACACAGCCCCTTTAAGAGGTGTCTGCCGCTGCTACCACCTCTGTGCCACTCAGCCACTGGGGACTGGGCAACCTCACTTCCTTGCCCCATCCCACCTCCTCCCGTTGCAGGGTGATTTCTTAGTTCTCTCCCTAGTTGTAGGGCTTGTTCATCTAGATCCCAGGTGATTTTCCTTGTTGTTTGCTCCATATTTCTAGAGGAATGAACAGAGCCTCTATCATCTATGTCATTTTTTTTCTCCACTAGGTCTTATTTTTTTAAGAACATTCACTCTTAGATGATTCCTTTCTGTCCTTCATATTTATTTTTTAAAAGATAAAAGAAAAATGCATATTTCTATCTACCTTACAACTTTTACTTTAAATAAGAATGTGTGGCATGCTTAGAGATCAGAGATCCTTGGAAGAAAGTTGTGTTGCACATTTAACATATTGTTGAAAATATAAAGGCTTTTATGGGCGTGTCATCAACCAGAACTGGGAATAAAAAGCGTTGAAACATTTAAAAATGCTAAATTACTACATGCAATCTTCAATAACTTTTTTTTCCCCATCTGGAATGTTTCTACTATTCATCACTATTAAGGGTGGAAAATTTTCAAGTGAGCCAACTTCTGCTTCTGTAATCTGCTTGCCTGTTTGATGGTAACCAGAGTGGTAATCTGCTCAAAGATATGCTAATGGCCAACTTCTGCTTCTGTGATCTGCTTGCTTGTTCTAGGCTTTATAAGCTGCCTCTTTTGGGAGCTCGGGACTGATCTCCTCTAACCCTGCATGGTAGAGAGTTAGTCGCCGAGTGGCTAATAAAGGCTCACAATTTATCTCAATTGGCTCCATGGGTCTTAGATTTGATTGAACCACAACATTTGGAGGCCCCAGAGAGATTTCTCCAGAGGGGGAGATCTCCTAAGACCCACGACCCTGGCCACCTTGTGTGAGGACCTGTGCCATCCAGGGGACAGCCGCTGAGAGACGTTCCTCAGCCCCGGACACCAGGTGGACTCGCCCAGGAGGGCAGGTGGACAAAAGGTTCAATTCTGTAACAATTGGGCATGAGCCATCTGGAACAGATTCACCGGTGAGTCAGATTGCACTACAGGTACTCAGGTTTTTTGGTATCTGTCTGTTGGTGGGCCCTATGGGGAACTAGTGGAAGGCTGGACGCAGCAATACTTCCCTAGTTTGGTCAAGGTCTGAGACGTAAGACTTGACATCTGGTAGTAAAAGTATTCTGGTTTTTGGGTATCTGTCTGTTAGTGGGCCCTAAGGGGAACTAGTGGAAGGCTGGACGCAGCAATACTTCCCTAGTTTGGTCAAGGTCTGAGACATCAGACTTGACTTCTGGTTTGGGTACGCTAGTGTTTTGTGTTACCTATAGTTTGTCTTATCTGTCTGTATTGTGTCTGTCTGTCTGGACTGGTCGAATGTACTGTTACCTTCCTATTGCCTTAGTCTTCATAAGTTTACTTACTTTGATTCTTTCCTTAGGTCTGGCCTCCATGGCCCATCCAACTAGACTCTGGGTCAGAGGCTGATCCTGGCCCTGGCTTATTTGGCTTTTGTGGGGATTTTCCGTTTTCTTGCCTGTTTTTACTAACATAGGTCAGACTTCTTTTAAAACAATACAGAAAGGTTTAAATTGGAATTTGTGGGCAGTGGGGATGCACTAAAGATGTTGATGGCAGTGACTTCCATTTAATGTGCACTTTCAGTGTCCCTCGCAGTGTGCTAGGTGCTTTGCATTGCTGTGGCATTTAACTTTTGACAACGTTCTTTCATTCAGTGGTTCAGCATCTGTCATGTGCCCAATGCATAGTGCTAGGGTGCTAGCTGTTTTTTTATTCTTGTTTTGCAGATGAGGAAACTGAGGTACAGGAAGTTTAAGTAATTTACCCAGTGATGGAAGTGAGTTGTTTTTAATATTGAAAATACAAGAGTTGAAGAAGCTAATAGGGGACTGTTGGGCTAATCCTTTATGTTTTAGATTAGGGCGGGGAAGAGCAGTAGGAAAATGGTTATGTAAATAGGGATTAAAAGCGAAGATGTCATTGAAAGCTAGTGAAGGGATGAATGTACATTTGTATTGGAGATTTGGGTCTAAAGAGTGACTAAACATAAATTTGATTAAAGGTTCACAAAGTATCTGTAAAGCAGAATTCTAAATAATAAAGTCTCCTTTCTAGCTAGTTCTTCAGTTTAGGCTAGAATTTATTTTTATAGGAAAATAAATTTGTAAAAGAGCTCTGCTTTAATTGGTTTAGAAAGAAATAAGAAGTCTTCCTAAAATTGTCAGAAAAATAGAAACTAATCCAAATGTTTTGTTTTTTGTTTTGTCTGATCAAGTCTACATGATCCGAGATAATCTTTGGTAATAAGGATAGTTTAATACTGTAGGTTAAGTAAAAATAGGTATGTCTTTGAGTTGTCAGACACACAATTCTAGTATATGTAAATGAATTACCAGGAATAATACAAGTGAAGGAAAAAATTCTGTATGTAAAGTATGCAAGGAAAATAAAATGTGTTTTGAGATATGAAGGATGTGTTTTTAAGAAAAAGGAGAGTAATTTTATCCTAAAATAGTTTCAGGTTACTTAAAAGGCTGTTTGAGGCAAAAATGAGGAAAATAAAGGAGAAAAACATAGGTGAATATATGAAGTTGTAAAGGAAAAGAGAAAGAGAAAATCTTGTTTTATATGGTCAAGTTGGCTAAAATTAAACGTATTTGTCACAAGGTTTTAAAATGAACTTTAATATCAACAGTGTACTGACACAAAACTGGAGTTTGGATTATTGGTCTGTTCCTAATAAGAAATTGTAAAAGATTTTTCTTTACCTGTTGAGCAGTACACTTAGGAAACATATTTTATATCTTATCGAAATAATTAATTGTGCTTTATAGTCTTTATTATGTAACTAAGTATTGTTTAATCAGGTGATCAAACCTTGTGACATTATGAAAAATTTCCCAACATAAAATCTAAATGGGATCTTTTGTTTTATCTCAAAATAACTTTGAGACTTCCCAGAGGGCACCTGGAAAATCTCAAAGGTTTGGTTTTGTCACTTTGTAAAAGAGAAATGTTAAGCTAATTCAGTCTATTTGATATATTAAATTATATGGGAAGCATTGCCAAGTAATAAATGATGCTTAACCTTCTTTAGGTTACATTTTTATGGATATATGTTAATAATACAAGTGTTTCAGAAATTGTATAAAGTTCCTAGAAATTTGATAATATCTTTGCTATTCATAGGTCCTTGTATAATGGCATCAGTCATAATTTCAGTTATTATAAATTGTTGTATGTCATACATATCAAGAATAGACCTGACTATTCAGAAGCAAAGGGCATGGCTCTGATTTGGGCCATGACAGTAAAACAATTACAATAATTAGATAGCTATGATTTGAATGAATACATGGTCTTGATATTGAAATTGGAATTTTGTATAACAGGAAAGTTCTGTATAACTGGAAACATCAAAACCCTTCTTTCTCAGAGAAACCACAGGGACTAATCTCTCCTTTAGAGACTATTTACTCATCAGCCCACCTGGGATGACTGTCAACAGCTTCTCCAGGTCCTTTTTGCCTTGGAGCAACAAGAACGGATTATCCGAGAGGCTGCCAAGACTGCATGACCCAAATGGGCAGCCCACCACTAATCCCACTCGCGTCCACCATGTCCTCCCGTACACCCATCCGCCTTGGGACCCCAACACCAAACAAGGTAAGGAGGCTCTCGATCGGTATCGCCAGCTTCTGCTCCAAGGCCTCTGGGCTGCCGCCAGAAAACCTACTAACCTTTCTAAGGTAAGCGAAGTCACCCAGGCCAAGTATGAATCGCCATCGGCGTTTCTAGAATGACTCATAGAGTCTTACTGGTTATACACCCCTGTTGATCCGGAGGACCCAAATAATGAAACCTTGCTTCTGTCAGTCAGTTGGCCCCAGATATTAAGGAAAAGAAGTAACAAAGGATAGGAAAGTTTAAGGACAAGAATTTGATTGAGCTAGTTGAGGTAGCCCTGTGCATCTTCAACAACTGAGATGAAGTTAATATCACCCAGACTAAGAAAATGACTAACATCCTACTTACAACAATAAGCCCCACATTCAGTTCCTGAACACTGCTGCTCTCAACCTGGCCACCCTGCTACCAGATGACGATCCCAAGCAGCCCATACACGACTGTCTCAAGATCCTAGAAAACGTCACCTACATCTGAACAGACCTGACAGATGATCATTGGCCAAATCCAGAGGCCACTCTTTTCACAAATGGAAGCAGCTTCATCATAGAAGGAATCAGGTATGCTGGGGCAGCTGTAGTGACTAATGAGACTATTATTTGGGCACAGGTTCTGAGCCATGGAACCTCAGCACAATGGGCTGAACTAGTAGCAGTGACTCAAGCTCTGTGGTGGGGTAAAAACAAGACTGTTAACATCTACATGGACAGCAGGTATCAGCCCGGTGCCACATCTGCGCACAAGTGAATCCAGGGCCTTCCAAGGAAATACAACAAGGAATGAGACTTCGTGAACAGGCACCAGGGGAACATTGGGAGTTGGATTTCACTGAGGTGAGCCCAGGAACCTTCGAATTCAAGTACTTGCTTGTGTTCATCGACACTTTTTCAGGATGGACTGAAGCCTTCCCCACCAAGCAGGAGACCGCTCAGGTAGTAGCAAAGAAATTAGTCTCAGAAATAGTGCCTCGATTTGGCCTGCCCATAACACTGGGGTCCGACAACAGCCCGGCGTTTATCGCCCAGACCAGCCAATCTCTAGCAAAGGTGTTAAGGATCAGTTGGAAATTGCATTGCATTTATAGGCCTCAGAGTTCAGGGCAAGTGGAAAGAATGAATAGAACCTTGAAAGAAACCTTAACTAAGTTTAAGTTAGAAATTGGCGAAAACCCGGTAAGCCTCCTTCCCTTCGCCCTATTAAGGGCATAGTGTGATGAATCAATGATTTGAATTTCCCTAGAAAACCAGTGGGGAATGTTAAGGGTGGAAAATTTTCAAGTGAGCCAACTTCTGCTTCTGTAATCTGCTTGCTTGATTGATGGTAACCAGAGTGGTAATCTGCTCAAAGATATGCTAATGGCCAACTTCTGCTTCTGTAATCTGCTTGTTTGTTCTAGGCTTTATAAACTGCCTCTTTTGGGAACTTGGGACTGATCTCCTAACCCTGTGTGGTAGAGAGTCAGTTGCCGGCCAGCTGATAAAGGCTCACAATTCATCTCAATTGGCTCCCTGGGTCTTAGATTTGATCGAACCACAACAATCACATTATTGTGTGTACCTGTAGTTCATTTCTTTTCATTGCTGTGTAATAATCCATTGTTTGATTATAACAATATTTATTGTAGTTTAGGGGTACATGTATGTGTGACAAAATTAGAGTATTTTTAAAAAAACAAGAAAGTGATTTTTTAAAAATCAGCCTAGTAATGACCTCTTAAGGGGAAAAGGGGCATGGGATTAGAAAGAAATCCCCAGGCAGCTTTAACAGTAACAGTAATATTTACTGCAGTGATTCTATAAGTGTGATCTCAAGGCTGCCAGCATCAGTATCATCTTGTTAGAAATTCACATTGTCAAGTCCTACCCAGACCTATTGAATCAGAAATTTGGGGGGTGCATCTGATGCAAGACAGGGCAAATTTTCCTGAGTAGGGGGAGACCAAGGCCTGCAGCACTGAGAGAAAAGGGTCCTTTGGCAGAGAGTGTAGAAAGAATTCAACACATATGCCAAAGTTAGAGTCAAAAGGAAACTTTATTAGAAAAGGCATAACACTCCGCAGAGTGTGGTCTCCTCTCAGAGGCAGAGAATGAGAGGGACAGTGAGAGAGACAGAGTAAAGGGACTGAGAGGGACCCTGAATGTCCAGGAAATTCAGTTTGTTATGTGTTATTCTTTAGTTCCCATTTCCTTTGATATGGACATACAGCGAGGAAGGGGAAGAGTATATAGCATGAAAAGGTAAGAATATGTAGAGTGAAAGGCCTGCTGGCAGTTCTCAGCCTTTAATCTATAGGTTCCCCTTGATTTTAGCCATAGGGAATGACTCTTGGTTCCTGTTTCCCTTTCACAGGTGTGGGGAATGGGTTGTTAGCAATCCCAGTAGAAATTTTCCTTTGTTTTGAAGATTTCCTCCTGGCCTGGCTTCAGGGCTCATCATTATATTGCAGTCTCTGATTATGGTTTATTCACATTTTAATTCTCTTGCCTCCTTCCTACATTACATCTAACAATCTGTGTTGTTACAAGCTCTCCAGGTGATTCTGATGTATATTGAAGTTTGAGAACCACTGCTTAGTGTTATGCTTTATAACTAGCATGTTATAAAGTCTTTCTCTCTCATATTATGTACTACAAATGAAATGAAAACATCTGAGCAGTGACTAACCAGAAATAAAGAGCTGTGGGGGATATCAGAATGATTTGAAAGCTATTCTTTTTGTGGGTTATTTATTCAGAAGGGCAAATGGTAGGAAGAAAGGAAAGAATGGAAGCTCAGAGTAATTCAGGAAGGAGGTGAAGGTGAGATAAGGGAGAAACCTTTTTGTAGTTTGTTATGATAAGAGAGCAGTTGAAAATATAAAGTACACTTTAAGATTTATGTATGTACTTGTGTGTGTGTGCGTGTGCATGTTACACTTTAGAATGGTCTCTTGCTCGGAAAGGTTAGCACATGCCCCATTGGTAGAGATAATTACTCCCTCTCTCTACTTACCCCTGCTTCAGAATAATTTAGACCCAGCAGGGAATAACTTACTCTCACTGCAGGACACAACTGCTGTTATTCAAATAGATCTTGCTGCCTTGGCCAGCCTTTCTAAAAGGAATCTGTATCATTACTACTTTGACTCTTTTTTTTTGGTGGGGAGGAACTGCAGTTGCCTTTGCAAGCTATCTCTTTTCCCTGCTGCTAGCTCGCATATCATATTGAAAGTGAACACTCACACAAAGGGGAAAAAGCATATAGTCTCTATTTATTTTGAAAGAAACCAGTTGTTAACTGAACATTTATTCTTAAATGGCTTACTAGTGGTTCAGACTGCAAGAGGGTAGTCCACTCTGAAAGGTACCACAGAGACTAACAGTTAAAGATGTCATTGATGCACACAGAGAACACGGAGGACTTTAACCTGCCCACTGCCTGGGGACACTTAAAAAAGCTCTTGAAAGAAATTAATTGTGCAACATACGCACCCTAAGGAAAACACCTCTAATAGACAGAAAATAGCACCAAATGAGTTTTATACATCTTTGGGGTTTGTCATTTGCAACATGTTTTGGCCCATAGAGATACCAGAGCAATAGTTTATCCTTTTTACCAGATTTCTATTAAGGGAATCTAAATTCCATATGAAAGTCTCTTGTTATCACTTTGTTGAGGTCTTTGCTATTATAATAACTCCCTAACCAGTCTACTATGCCCCTACATTGTTTGCACTCCAGTGCACCCTTTCTGCCACTGCTAGGTTGGCCTTTATAAAGTACAGATTTGTTCATGTCATTGGTCCTCATATTACATCTCTGCCTTTGCTTTGGTGAGTTAGAAACCCAGGTCTGACTGTGAGCCTCACTGTTAATTGTGCAGGATCTTTTGTACACATTTGTGTGCACTAACTAGTGCTATCATTTGATGATTTTATTACTATTTTAGCCCCTCTTCTCAGTCTTTTTATATATTTGTATCCTATTGGTGCAGGACAGGGCAAATTTTCCCAAGTCAGCGGGGAGACCAAGCCCTGCACTGAGAGAAGAAGAGGGTCCTTTGACGGAGAGTGTAGAAAGAATTCAACATACTCCAAAGTTAGAGTCAAAAGGAAACTTTATTAGAGAAGGGGTAACACTCCACAGAGTGTGGTCTCCTCTCAGAGGTAGAGAGTGAAAGGGACAGTGAGAAAGACAGTGAGAAGGACCCTGAGTGTTTACAGAATTCAGTTTATATATCATTTAGTCCCTGTGAGTTATAGTTTAAAAGACTTTGTTAAGCCATTTCCTTTGATATGGTCATACAGTGAGGAAGGGGAAGGGGAAAAGTACTAGCATGAAAAACTAAGAATATGTAGAATGAAGGGCCTGCTGGCAGTTCTTCCTAGCCTTTAATCCATAGGTTCCCCTTGATTTTAGCCATAGGGAATGACTCCTGGTTCCTGTTTACCCTTCACAGGTGTGGGAAATGGGTTGTTAGCATTCCCAGCAGAAATCTTCCTTTGTTCTTCAGGTGTCCTTCTGGCCTGGCTGCAGGGCTGATCAGCATATTGCAATCTCAGAATGTAGCTTTACTAACATTTTAATTCTCTTGCCCCCTCCCTACATTACTATTACATTGTATTTATCATTGTTGGTTGCTTCAAATTAATTTTGGAAGTGGAAAGGTGAAAATAAACAGATGTGTGAGTAAATATGACAAATTAGTCTCTTTCTCAGAGGCTTCCATTGCCTCCCCGTTGTGCTTGAAATAAACTCAACTTCTCAGTCGAGATGACGAAATGACGAGATGACATCCTCCATGATGAGGACTCAATCCACCTTTGCAATTTTGTTGTTCACTCACGGAGGATGTCTGCTTTGTGGTCCATCAGACTGGACCACTTGCTTTTCTCCAAACTTGCTACGTGCTTTCCTGCCTTCATACCTTTGTGCATGCTCTTACCTTTATCCAGATTATTTCCTCTCTTATCAATGCCTATTGAGATTCTCTCTATTAAATCTGTAGCTCCACTGCTACTTCTTCCTGAATTCTTCCCTGACCCAGCCACCATTTATTATCTGTTCCCCTCTAGAACATTTCCTTTATTGCCCCTATCATATTCTACCCTGTGTTACAGTTCTTTGTACACTTAGCTTATACTACCACCTTCTTCATGCTCTGAGAACTAGAAGCTTCTTGAGGGCATGCGCCATGCCCCAGTCATCATCATATCTCTTTTACAGCGTGTAGATCAGTCTGTTGTGTATAAGAGTTGCTTGACAAATGTTTGTAGAAGTTTATATGAATAAAAATAATAAATGCAGCTGTAGTTCTGTTTTGGTGAGAGAGCTCATGTTTTAGCATCTGGATATATATGCAGAGATATATAGGACCACTCAGCATAACTCATTCTCACTACTGGGAAACCCAACACAAAGGGTAGGTCCTGCTGTCATAGGGTCAATAGCACTAGTTCCTTTATGAAGGGTATGTCACTTCTTTTACATTTAAGAACATTAACCCCTGAGGTTTGAATAATTTGGGAAAAAGGATCTAGTCAACTTTGAAAATATAGTTAAACATCCTTGGAAGAAAATATAGACATAGTAACATGGTAATGCTAATCTCCAGGCAGAAAAGAAGGATGCGATTTGTTTGTTCTCCTATGGTATACTTATTTGAATAGTTAAATGTCCCATTGAGTTGCCCAAACTATCTGAGAAGTCTCCAGACACACTGAGTCAGTTTGAAGAATTTGATAATAGTATGTCCTTAGAGATGGAGACAGGATACAGATGCCGAAAATAGATCTGATGAGTGAGTGCAGCAGAATTCCTAGTATGACAAAATCAGGAAGCAGGAATTTATTGAGCTGAAAACCATAACAGGAAAGCAAAAGACAATGATAACACTTGATCCTTAAAGTGGATGCTGTTAAATAAACACACAAAGGTGCCAGAAATGTAAAATGATGCTTATTTTTCCTCTTCTTTATTTTTATATACCATGTTGCCTTTTTCATTATCACTTCTAAGAACTACATTCTAACTATACATTCTGTTGACTAGACTCATGATATACTTCATATTTACCTAACTGGTGAAAAAGAAAGAAAGGAAAAACAGCTGAGGAGCCAAGAGGGAAAGGGACAAGAAGACTTCACAGCAATTATTTTGAAGATTTCTGTTTAGGCTTGAAGAAATGGCATTCAGCATGCTGCTACTGACATGTGGTTCACTCTATGACCCTCAAAACCAAACAGTATGAATAATCCAAAGCTTGCCAGAATCCAAGGCTTTCATATTAAAGTCATTTTTTTTCCTTTGGCACTGTGTAGCTGCTTTGCTGTACAACAGTGAGAACACATTGCCTGCCTGCCTTTCTCTCTCTCTCTCTCTCCTCTCTCCTCTCTCCTCTCTCCTCTCTCCTCTCTCCTCTCTCCTCTCTCCTCTCTCCTCTCTCCTCTCTCTCTCTCCTCTCTCTCCTCTCTCTCCTCTCTCTCAAGAGCAAGCTTTAGAGTTTAAAATTTCTCCATCAAATAAAGTGGGACAGCAGTACTTACGACTATTTTTATGTTTTTATCATGACCTGGGTCACAGAAGAGTGCTAGCTTTGAATTCTGAAGAAAATGGCTTCTTTAATTCTTTTTAATGTTCGGAAGATACCACATACATCTTTTACATAGTACAGTAAAGATGCTTAATTTTAGTTCTTTACATGCCCTCTATTATTAATGTTCCTAGCAGTGACATTTATGAAAGAAAATCATGCTTTTTAAGCATGTGATTGGGCACTTTTATATTCTAAAGAATAACCTTGCAAAGCATTATGTTTCTGCTTTAGGTCTTCCTAAGTCATCTACATACAGGGTGCTATGCAGGAAGAGGTGATTGTGACATGTTACATGTAGATATTCAGGTTATATTTTAATTGCTGTAAGATAACACTTCAATTTTTTTTCCTACAGTTTTCCCTGAAGTAACTAGTCTTTCTGCCTCAGTGTTTCATGAACCTTTGGTTATTCTCATCATGACCAGATACATCTCCAAATTCATTAAAAGGATAATATTACTCTCCTAAAAAACCTTCAGCATTTCCCCATCGTTTGCTGAATCTCTTTAGTCTGGCATTCAAGGCCCTCCATGATTCAGCTACAATTCATCTTTATAGCTTTTTCTGTTACTAACAACTCTTTTGCGTGGACCTACATTTCAAGCAAACACATACCTTACACATAACACACATATGCACAAACACACACACTTCCTGTCTGTCCTTTCCCACTGCCACTGCTTTTGCTCTTGTCATATTCTATACCGTGACCATTTAATCCCTCATTTCTACCTATATTTTGAGGCCCAGTTTAAATGTTTCATGTTTAACAGTCTTACCTCTCCTATCATAGTTTTTATATCTTGCTTTCCCTCACTATTATTTTACCTTACAATAGGTCTTTAATTGCAGGAACCTACCTTACAATTCCATAGCACTGTAGCAGCCTTCCTTGTACATGCCAATTACCAATGATCCTTTGTGGAATGATGAGAATGGACTATTTTCTACCACTGGATCTCTGAATCTTCTTGTCTTAATTATATTTAGGTATCGACCCTTTTCTGCTTAAGGGAAGTAATGTCCTAGCAACCTTACCATAAAGTAGGAGAACCAGGTGACATAGATGATGTGCTGTTCATTATCAGAGGTACAATGTTTATTATGTATGGAAACAACATCAGGTTTATTAATGGAAAACAATAGTTTGCAACAATGTGTTAAGTAAGTCTTCAAATCAATAATTAAAGTTGGCAGAGCACAGCAGAATGTAGTCCCCTCGGACATTTCAAGAAATGACCAAAACATCAATTTAGCCCATAGAATGTGGACTCTCTGAAACAAAGCCTTAGATACATCAAAGTAACCGCACTGACAGAGATAAGTGTTTCAAGCTTCAAGCACAATTTGTATAACTCCTAGAACTCAAGCTTCAGGTGCCAACAATACTCAGAGTAATCTTTACAATTGCCTGAGGGTTTAGCCATATTCCTCCTCCCCCACACTCCCAATAAAAGGTCCTATTTAGCATTTCTTAACTCATCATTTAAAAAAAAGCAAATGCCCTGGCCACTGGCATAAAGGCTTAAGAGTTCTCTTTCCTGTGTATTTGTTGAGTTAAATTGGCAAGCTACCACCAGTGGGAAATTCATGTCTGTTAGTACCACAGGTGTGAATTGTGCAATCTCTCTGGAAAATGTCCAGGATGTCACTGTTTTGAAGGCTGAATTCCCCTTGAAAAATACATAACATATATACATACATGTATACGTACATACATGTATTCTGCGCTACTGTCACACTGCACTATATAGACCAGCAAGGGCTAAAAGCCTCTTGAGAAATAAACACAAGTGACAATAGATTAATTCTTTTGGCATTCTTTAAAGGAAACCTGTGTTCCTCTCTATAGAAAACTTTGTGAAGCTGATCATTAATGGGTTCCTTAGAAGCCTGCAGGGAAGTGGGGGAGGAGCAACCAGATTATTTGATCTTGTGGGTGGTCTGAAAGCAATATCTGTCGCCCATTGACCTCAGGCATGACATAGCTGATTTGGCTGATGAGTGGAGTGCTGCATTTTTTTTTTCATTACTTCATACAGGTCCCTCTTAAAGCTGTGCCAAATTATCTGATATTTTAAAAATAATTTCTTGTATCCAGTGGTTTCTACTGAAGAATGACAAACTAGGTACAACGGAATTCATCCACATTAAGTCCTTAGGCAATTTTGGGGAGCTAAAAAGCTAGAAGATTATTCTAGAAACCTGAATAATACTAGGTATCTTGTAAAATGAACCACCCATTGTTCATTCAGTGAACTGGCATAGTCTTAATGAACTTGTGTACTATTTAGCTGTCACTATAAACAAAACAAAGCAAACAAATCAATAACCTAGTTGCTTTTCTCACAGTATGTTTTGCTCACATGGATCAGTCAGAATTTGGGAAATATGCATGAAACAAGTTCAAAGATCTCGAATATAGAATTTCTCAAAATGTTTATTTCGTTTCCATATGCATTGTAAATTTCTTAAGAGGAAGCTAGAGCATGCAGTGTTTCCTAACTGTATTTGACCATAAGAACCATTCCACAAACTCACCCAGTGAGACAGGGCTGTCTGTCCTTTGATGAATGTGGATGTAGACTGAATACTTGTTAACAACAAAGTCTGTCAGCAGCATTACTATTAAAGAACAGTTTACATAGTGAACTAGCTTTGTTTCCTTTAGTGCCTAGAACTAGCTATACTTATTCTAACAATCTGTTCTTGGCTTAAGTAACAGTGCAACTAGCATAATCCTGCATATTTTTTGTTTTAGGTCACTCTAAGAAGTTAGTTTGCTTATGTTTGGATAAATAGTACAAAATAACACTGCCATAATAGAACATTTTTTTCTTGAGTTTTCTTTGAGAGTCTTAACACAACTAGGAATAAGGACTAAAATTTTATCACTTCTGAAAAGAAAGTCGAGCCTCTATTATTTTGGTAGGCATCATAAGTAGAGAGCCTTTTGCTCTGGATGAAGTACTAATATTGGGTCTGATAAAAATGGCTCCTTTCTGGTTTATTTATCAATTTGATATTTATTGCATGCTTACTATATTCCTAGTACTCTTTTAGGTGTTTGAGATAGAGTTAACAAAAATCTCAAATCTCATGGAGTTTACATTCTGTGAGGGAAGGAGATAGGCAAGTAAATACATTCATAAATAAATGATATGTTTATAGATTAGATAATTGATATGAAAGAATTAAAACAAGGTGATAAGCTAGAGAATGACTAAGAGGAGAAGGAAGTTCTTTATATTAAAGAATTTAGTATAAATTTGTCAGACTAAAGTACAAGAAGAGACCATTAGGTTCTATTAGTAATATCTTTCATTGTCAAAAACATGAAAACAGCAACACATCAAAAACAAAGTAATTTTTTTTGCCCCATTCTTTTCTGTTTCCTAGCTTCTCTGGTTGTTTGGTTTTGTTTTTAAGTGCTTTTCTCATTTTATCTGTAGTGAAATTTTGCCAAAGGAATGTACAGAAGTTGTTTTTCTGAAAACTCTTAAGAAAATTAGCTTTCACCCCCGTCCTCTAAGTCAAAGGCCTTATTACAGAACCTCAGCAATATTAAACATAAATCCTGCATTTTGACATATAAATCTGAAGGCAATTGTTTTTTCTGTGTATACCTTCTGTTCTGTGTTTATAAAAGTGTTATGTATAATTTAAGTTTTTAATCTCAAATGTGTTTGCTCTATAACAAAGTTCTGTAAATGAAATATACTACCTCAGCTTGATTTTCTTTATAAATATACTAACTACTCTTGTCATTTTCCCTTTACTATAGTGAGCAAATAAAATAAATGATTAATACTGATTTCAAAACAAGTCCTGATTGGCATGATTTTTTTTCATTAGGCTCATTCAAGCAACTTTTTTTTTGTGGGGGGGGGTCTCAGAGAATTCATAAGAGATTGTAATGAAATACGATATTTTGTAAATTAGGTGTGATTTTAAAATACATTTCCCATTTATTATCAAGTCCTCCAAACAACTTATATATGAAGAAAAGAGAAGTGTCCTCGAAATATTTTGGATGTTTTTAACATAAAATTAATTTAATCTTTGGCTGTCTCTCAAACGTAGTGTCTATGAGAGAGAAGAATGTTCCCTTAAAATTTTCTAAAGAGCTCTTTTTAAAATTAAAGTGTAGTTGAGAAAGGGAACTCTTGTAGATCTTTTTTTAAGTATTTTTGAGGTTAGAGTATGTGTTGAGAAATAATGCCCACACTTTTAGTGAGGATCTGGGGAGAAAGTATTTTACTCAAATACCAGCTTCCCTTTTCCCCGTTTCTTTGCTTTCAGTAAAATTATAGCTTTCACAAAGAATACCTTAATAATAAATGTGAGTCATTTTGCTTTAATGATAATACTGGGTTTTCTGTCACAATAAGATAAAACATTTCTAAACTGTTATAGTTCCTGAAAAGTGGGTCACAGGCATGTACACTACAATAGAGAAATTCTGTATTGTACAATTAATTTTAATTAAGAGCTGCTTAGATTTTCAGTTAAATTAGTATCCTACTTCCCCAGCACATCATTTTAGCAGCATTAATACAACTTAAGGAGTTACCGGAAAGTGTTTTTACCTTATCGTAGGTGATTAACAACAGATCATATCAGGTTGAGAGGTTCACTTCTGTTATAACAGAAGGGAGTTCTCATGCTTAGATAAAGTGTCTCTCCAGAAGGTGGAGGGAGAGTTGTTCTTTTTATTCTATTTTTTTTCACCCGCACGTATTTACTCTGTTTCATCAAGCAATGCATAGATTCATAAATAGTTATATTAAGAAAGACACATATTTTTCTATAACATTTTAGCAGGTGTGCCAGATGCTAGGGTGACCAAATATCCTGGTTTGTCAGGTACTGAAGGCTTTTCCTTGAATACAGAACCTTCAGTGCCCAAACCAGGAAAGTCTCGGGCAAACCAAGACGGTTGGTGACCTGAGTTCAGAAAAGTCATTCTGACATAGCAATGCAAAAGCTTTATGCCCCACAAGAGTTCATTCTAGACTTAAAGGGGGGAGATTTGGGAAGATAATAGTTCTAGTACATAATAAAGTAGTGAAAATCATCGAATTCTGGCAAGAACAGGCCTAAAAACTAGGTCAGAGGTAACAGGAAAAATATAAGAAGAGATTACTAATAATTGTAATCCTAGATTCTATAACTTTATTCTGGGTCTCAGCACTCACTCCAAGTGTTAAATAAACAATATTGTTTGTGTATCAAGTAGAACAATAATGGAAATGATTATCTAAAATGTACTATTTAGCTGCTTGGTGTGCAATAAAATACAACAGACTGAATTATTGTGTAATAGTTACCCCACTGTGTCTTTAGATGTGAGATAGATGGCTGGGATGCAATTAAACATACTGCCATTTTCAGTCTATGGAATTATATTTCTGAGTGAAGAAGTGTACATTTGTGTGTGAATTATAGAGTTGAGACCAAGAGTCTTTGAATTTTTGGTTCTTTGATCCAACGCAAAGTTATGTGCTTTCAGCCAAGTTGTTTAAACTTAGTGCCAAAATTTTCTGATTCTTTGACTTATAAGAGTGAAAGTTAGCTCTCAACTTCTAGGCCAAAAAATTTTGGACAGTCTGTAAAAGTACTGGTATTTGAAGTAAAGTTGGGATAGAAGTCGGCTTTAATATTGGAAATGAATTTTATGAATGCATGGTATTGTCACAATCCTTTCCCCATGTTATTTGTCAGGAACCAATATTGTCAGCATCAGCCGAAAAGTCCTCTCTCTCACTTTATTATCTCCTCCCAAACTATCTTTCAAGTCTTATTTCCCACTGGGCAGTATGACATGGGAATCTTCACATGTGTTCTGAAACTAGACTGTTTGGGTTCAAAGCCTTGCTCTACCATTATAAATTCTGTAACCTTGAGAGCATTACTTAATTTCTCTGTGTCTCAGTTTCCTCATTTGCAAAACTAGGCTATTAAAAATATATAACTTATAAAAATATATGAGGGAAAATATATGTAAAATACTCAGAATAGCACCTTACACGGAGTGTTTGCTATTAGCATTACTGTTGTCATCCTTAACATGTGTCCTCTGCTCTAAACTTCATGTTCTCTTTAATATCTACATGCCATGCTGACTTTTTATATTTTGCTTGCAACATGATACTTTTTCCTGCCTGCCCAAATGTTATCCATATTTGAAAGACTATTTCAATTCTAATTTCTTATGTGGGACTTTCGCAAAACTCTCCCTTTGATAAATTCCTTTATAATTACTACCTGGACCATGCATTTCAAATTTCAACTATTTGCTGTTCAATATATGCTAATGTTGTCTGCTCTGATGATCTGAAAACTGTTTGACCATTGTGACAATGTCTTGTTTATTTTATTGTATGTTTCACAGCCTCTAGTATGTTTCTAACTAAATAGTTGATTGATTCATTTTAAGGTACTGATACCTAAATTTGGTCCTTAGATTCTCCCACTACTTTTCAGACATAAAGCCATCAGTTAAATCACTTCAAGGACAAGTCTCATAAAATCTTGCTGATTTTACACTATTTTTCAGCAGCTATGTATTCGTGGTAGAATATCATTTACAGATCTATTTTCTTTCATGTTTGAATTTGGAAAAAAATAAAACATGGTGTTTTAACATAAAGTTCATATACATGAATAAACCACATTTACTACAGTTAATCCCATGAAGATAGGATAGATTGTGATATTTTAAATTGTGTTACATAAAATTTTTAAATACACACAAAAATAGAGAATATAAAAAAGAGGAAAAATAACAAGAAAATAATGTAATCAATTCCATGTAACTATCATCCAATTTTTATAATTATTAACACCTTTCTAATCTTGTTTCATCTATCCTGCTCTTTTGTTTTTTTTTCTTTTTTTTTGGCTTGTAATATTTTAAAGCAATTCTTTCATATTAGTAAATAGTTTAGTATACATTATTAACAGTTAAAGAGAAATAAAAATAATTTAAAAAGAACCAAAAAATAGTCCTCAATATTGTGGTAAAATTGTTAAATCTTTTCTTATAATTTTACAACTTTAATAATACCACTTTGCTCTCTTCTACCCCCAAAATATAAACCTATAAAAATAGATGTTCCTAGTGGATGACAGAGAATATATGTGAAACATGAAGAGTATTTTACTATCTCTGCTTTGGTCTTTGAAGTATAGCCAGAACCATGCTTTGATAAAAAACACTGCATTATGATTTCAATGCGATAGATTACTGTAATATTCAAATGGAAAGTATATATTTATTTATTTTGAATGTCTTTTCAACCCTATAATATTTTTGGCTATCTTAAGTTAAATATAGAATGGGGCTATCCAAGCTCATGACACTATATAGCTCACCAATCTATTTTATTTTATTTTACTTTTTATTAATTAAGTAATTTTTTTGGAGGGGTGACATTGATTAACAAAATCCAATAAGTTTCAAGTATACAATTCAATAGTAAGTCATATATATATTACACTGTGTGTTCACTGCCTATAGTTAGATTTCTTTCTGTCACCACATATTTGACTGCCTTTATACCTATTTACTTCCCCACCTCTTCCCTCTGGTAACCACTAGTCCACTGTCCATGTCCATGAGTCTCTGTTTGTCATCAATCTATTTTAACAAGGCCATTTTTCTAGGAATGTTAGAACTTACTGGCTTTAATGATTTGATTGATATAGTAACACAGGTGATTGTGATATCATGCCCCTCTAAGCTGCTTACAAAGTATACCATGTTAAGGTAGATATTTAAATACCTATTTACCTTTTTTAGTTTACCAAGCACTGTCCACACAATGGTAATTGTTGGTTTATAAATGATGGTGTTATGTTTTGCTGTACTTTTAAAATTACAGTTTAATAGGACACCAGTTTGAGTAATACATAGTTTTTAAATCTTAAAGCAATAGTGTTAAATAAAGAGGCACATTATGAGAATTGTTATGGACATACACATTTCTTGCAACAAAAGTTGGATAGTTCTGTTATGTAAACCTGAGTCAGACATGTATAGAAAATAAAATTTAGGGATTAAGTTTGTTAACAATTTATACATTATACCTGTAAGTTTTAAATCTGCATTGTTAATACTCATGTCCCCAGAATTGTGGTTGGACAGATATGTATAGAGAGACAGATGTACACATCTTCAGGAGTACCATAAATCCATGAAGACAACATCAGCTCTAACTGACTGGAGTGAAATGTACCTGACTTGCTTCAATTCTCTGTGCACGTTAAGGTTCCGTGAACTCCCATTTTGGAATCTTCTAGGATGAACTAAATTCAAATAAAAACTTTCCTGTAGGCAGTTAAAACTGAACTACATCTTTCAGTGATCTTTGTTCTGATATTTTCCTTCACATTCATAGCTGTTGCCTCTGTGTGTATTTTGACTTTGCAGATATTCTGCCCAATAAACTGTTTAAGTCTGTGACTTGATTTGATGTCATTAATTTGTATCAAAGCTTGCATATATTCCTATACTCTTACAGAATCAATTTTAGGCTTTCCTTTTCCCATTATTATGTGTACTTGACTAAAGCAGAGCTACTCTTCAAAGCAAAAGGTTTTATTTGGAATATTCCTTTGAAATGACTTCTTTATTATAGATTCTAGAATTGCCAGACTACAGCCATTTCTAGAATATAATTCCCAAGAAATTTCTTCTACTAAAGTGAGCAATGGTTTGCTGGCACATTTTTTTTCTTTTCTTTTCTTTTCTTTTTATTGCATGGTAAATAGGGGAAAAAATAAAGAGGATTTTAACTTCAATTTTGAAGAAAAATTGTTTGGTCTGGTGCCCTGAAATTCTGTCTTCTATCATGGGTACTTGGTGTCAAAAAAATTCAGGACTACCATTCCCCCCTCCCACCCCGCCTCCAATTTTCAGGCTCTTCAATATGGTTTTCTTTTGAAATATTATGAGAATCTATTTTCTGAGTAATGTTTACCATGAAAATTTAAAACACAAATGGCATATCCAAGATAAAGATAAAGGAAAGCAACTCAATAGCAGTCTGTCAAAAAGTTAGATTTTATGGTCTCATGAAAGCAATTAGAAAAGTCAACCATGAAGCTATATCTAAGCCACACACAAGATAGGGCTGAGAAAATGTTTTCCAATAGGTCTTTTGATCTACAAGCTTTAGGTCACATTTCTTCTGTGTGGATAGATGTGAGGTATATTTGATAGATAGGCTAGAAAGTAGAGAATCATTATTAACATGGAAAGCCAAGGCCATGATAGGCAGTAGGCTGATCCTGTGACATTCTGTGAATACTTCTACAACTGATGCGTCACTTGACTCTACCTAGCCTCTATTTTATCATCAGGAAAATGGGAACAATAGTGTTATTGTGATAGAAAGTTAAATGTAATGCCTATGCAACTGTCATGAGATAGCAAAATCACAGCTATTTCCATTGGTGAAATGAAGAAATGGGAAGTGGAATAATAGTAGCAGGATACCAGAAATTATCATGGAATACATATATATTTTTTAGAAAAATAAAAGAATTGAATAGTTCAGGGAGAATCTTTAAGGTGACAATTTCAAAAGAAATTAGTATCTTTTTGGTGAACCACAGTAATGAGAAAACTAGAAGACACAAAATATTGGCTTTGTAGAGGAGAAGATGGTAGCACCAGGTAGGAAGCAATATTATAATAACAATGGGAAGGTTGAGAGTTTCTGACAGCGGAAATGTTTCTCTTTAGAATGGAAAGATCTCATGTAGAATAAAATTTAAAATACAAACATTTGCTGGATATATTCTGCAAGTCAATTCATTAAGTCTTAATTTTTCACTCTGTGCCAGAATTGTGCATAGAAGTGTGCATAAAGAAAAAACCAGCCTACCTGCTTTCTAGTATCATGAATCTCAAGGAAGAGATGTGAACAACTAACAGTCTATCAAAAATTGTCAATTTAGAGAAGTGACGTTATAAACATGGCAAAATGACAGATGACCCCACATCTCTCCTCTTGAAACAACAATAACCTGAACATCTCAACTTAACCAAAAAAACCCCAACCTGCACACAAGCACATCAGAGTGAGGGATCTGGGAATAAGAACTACCGCAGGTCAGACAGAACCCTGGGAGTTGAGCGGTGAACTGGGAGAAACAAAGAAGCTACCTCTTGCAGCCAGAGCTCCCTGCAGGAGGAGGGGGATGAGAGAAATTGCGAGGGATTCCCTGAGCAGCCCTGCCTGAGAGAGCTGTGAACTCCACACAGCGGCAGTGCCCAGGGATCAGGGGAGAAAGCAGAGAAGCAACAGTTGATTATTACCAGATACAGTTGAAAAATGCAAGGCTGAGATGCAGCCCCCATCCCCCAAAACAAAGCCCCACCCACATATCCTCCAGAAATGAACACTGCGAAGCCCCAGGGGAATCTGAGAAAACACTACTGAAACTGTCTCTAACACTGACAGGGACTGAGACTGAGGGTACTGATTGTGATCAAATTATTTATAAGGAGAAAAAGACATTATTAAGACTTTATATAAAGCAGGGATCCAAGAGGCTTAGACGCCACCTACTGGAAACCAAAAGAAAAACACCTTCTTGACAACATACTACAGAGAGACCTTTATATAATCTTCTTTCTGGAAAAACACCAGAATACATATCCATTAATGCCCAGGTTGAGAAATAGTCCATGAACAATCAAGGCGACAAGGCGGCTCAGAAAGAAAGAGAAAAATCTCTAGAAAATAAGCTTACAGACATAAAAATGTGCGACTTAAATGACAGAGAATTCAGGATGTTACTTCTGAAAAAACTCAGTAAGATCCAAAATAATTCATACCAACAACTTCAAGAATTAAAAAAAAAACAATTAGATCAGCAAAATGAGTTTTTTAGCAAGGAGATTGAAACCCTTAAAAGAATCAAATAGAATTTCTGGAGATGAAAAACACACTAAAAGAGATGAAAAATGAAATATCAAGCTTGAGAAATAGAGTTGGCCAAATGGAAGAAAGGTCAGTAATATTAAAAACAGAAAACTAGAAATAAATCAGAAGGAAGAAAAGAGAAACCGAAGAATGAAAAGTAATGAAAGAGAAATTCAAGAACTAGCTGATACCATCAGGAGAGGAAACATAAGAATAAAGGGCATTTTCAAAGGGAAAGAAAAGGAGCAGGAATTAGAAAGCAGTCTCAGACAAATAGTTGATGAGAATTTCCCAAATCTAAAGAATGAGTTGGAGCTTGGAATTCAAGAAGTCAACAGAATACCCAATTATCTTAACCCAAAAGGCCTTTACCAAGACACATTATATTAAAATTGTTAAAAAAGAATGACAAAGAAAGAATTCTCAGGGCAGCCAAGGAGAAGAAGACAGTAACCCATAGGAAAATCCATTAGATTATCATTGGACATCTCAGCACAAACCTTACAAGAAAGAAAGGAGTGGAATAAAATATTCAAACTACTAAATGAAAGGAACTCCCAGCCAAGAATAATGTATCCAGCATAGCTCTCCTTTAGATATGAAGGAGAAATAAAGACCTTTCCAGACATACAAAAATTGAGGGAATTCTCTACTACGAGGCCTGCACTACAGAAAATACTGAAAGGGGTCAGCTCAACTAAAACAAAATAACAAAACAAAACGAATACATAATTAGGAGTAAAGTGACTATCAGGCAAATAGAAGCAGCGAGTGCAACCCTTACTAAGAACAGGGCATTATAAGCTTATACAATACGAAGAGAATTACTACAGCAAGATAGTAATGAACCTTCAGCCTACATAGGGACAAATTAAGATAACAATGACTGAAAAAGTGAGGATTCAAAGATCCAGATTTGCAAAGGGGAATGGAGATAAGGCATGCACAGAAGGAAATGGATGATTGTATATATATAACTATCCTTTACATATTCATAATGGTAATCACACACCAAAGATTCAGAACTGAAGTATATAGCATAAAACAAGAAGAACCAGAGGAAAAACCTACAAAAGCCAACCAAAAAAAAAAAAAAAAAGACACACAAGGACATAGAAGCAATGGAAACACCGAGCTACCAGAAAACAAAAGATAAAATGGCTACAGGAAAACCTCATATTTCCATAATCACCCTAAATGTAAATGGACTGAATTCACCAATAAAAAGACACAGAGTTGCAGAATGGATCAAAAAACAAAACCCAACCATATGCTGCCTCCAGGAGACACATCTCAGTTCCAAGACAAATATAGACTCAAAGTGAAAGGGTGGAAAATGATATTTCAAGCAAATGACATTCAGAGAAAAGCAGAAGTAGCAGTACTAATATTGGATGAAATAGACTTCAAAATAAAAAATGTAAATAAAGATATTGAGAGACACTTAGTAATGATAAAGGGACTCATGGACCAAGAAGATATGATACTTATTAATATCTATGCTCCCAATCATAGAGCCCCAAAATGTGTAAAGCAATTACTAACAGAACTAAAGGGAGGAACAGACCAAAACACTATCATAGTAGGGGACCTAAATGCCACACTGTTGGATATGGTCAGATCATCCAAACAGAAAATCAAGAAGGAAATAACATACTTAAATAAAAAATTAGACCAACTGGACATAATTGACATTTACAGTGCCCTTCATCCCAAAACAGCTGCTTATGCATTCTTTTCTAGTGCACATGGTACGTTTTCAAGGATTGATCACATATTGAGACACAGAGACAACCTTAACAAATATCAGGACTGATATCATACCAACCATATTCTCTCTAATCATAATGCTTTGCAGCTGGAGATCAACTGTACAAAGAAAGGGGGAAGAACAAATACGTGGAGATTAAACAACATGTAACTGAAGAATAAATGGGTTAGAGAAGAGAGATCAAGAGATACATAGAAATGAATGATAATGATAGTACAACATATCAAAACTTTTGAGACACGGCAAAAGCGATCATAAGAGAAAAATTCTTATCGTTACAGGCCTATCTCAAAAAAATAAGAGTGACCCCAAAATAAACAACTAATGTTTCATCTTAAAAAACTAGAAAAGGAAGAACAAATGAAACCTAAAGTCAAGAGAAAGAAATAAATAATCAAAATTAGAGTAGAAATAGATAAAATTGAAAACAAACAATAGAAAAAATAAATGCAACAAAGAGCTGGTTCTTTGAAAAGGTTAATAAAATTGTCAAACCCCTGGCTAGACTCACTAAAGAAAAAAGAGAAAGGACACAAATAATCAAAATCAGGGATGAAAGAGGAGAAATTATAACAGACAATGTGGCAATATGAAGGATCACATAAGAATACTATGACAAAATATATAATACCAAATTTAATAACTTAGAAGTAACAAACAATTACTTAGAAAGATACAACCTTCCTGAATCAAGAAGAACTGGAAAATCTAAATAAACCAGCAGTGTGGAAATTGAAACAATCATCAAAAACCTACCAAAAAGTAAAACTCCAGGACCAGATGGCTTCACCAGTGAATTCTACCATTCAAAAAGATTTAATACCTATTCTCCTCAAACTATTCCAAAAAATCAAAGAGGAGGCAATACTTACTAACTCAGTTTATGAGACCAATATTACCCTGATACCAAAACCTGGTAAAGAACACAAAAAAAGAAAACTACAGACCAATATCTCTCATGAACACAAATGCAAAAATTCTAAATAAGATACTAGCAAAATGAATACAACAACATATTGAAAAGATTATACACCACAATCAAATGGGCTTCCTCCCAGAGGCATAGGAATAGTTCAACATACACAAGTCGATTAATGTGATACTTCACATAAACAAATTAAAAAATAAGAATCACATGATCATATCAATACATGCAGAAAAAGCCTTTGACAAGATACAGCATCCATTTTTGGTCAAAACACTTAACAAAATTGGTATAGAAGGAAAGTACCTTAACGTGATAAAGGCCGTGTACGACAAATCCTCAGTTTTCACAGTTATAGTTAACTGTGAAAAACTAAAAATCTTTCCTCTAAGATCAGGAATGAGACAAGGGTGTCCACTATTGCCACTGTTATTCAATATAACATTGAAGTTACTAGTGAGTAATCAGACAAGAGTAAGATATAAAAGGCATTCGACTAGGAAATGAAGAAGTCAAACTATCTCTATTTGTGGATTACATGATTCTCTATATAGAAAACCCTAAAGATGCCACAAGAACACTACTAGAAACAATAAGCAAGTACAATAAAGTTTCTGGACACAAAATCAGTGCTCAAAAATCCATAGCGTTCCTACACTCTAATAATGAATTATCAGAAAAGTGGAAAAAAAATTCCTTTTGTAATTGTGACAAAAAGAAAAAGGAATAAAATATCTAGAAATAAATCTAACAAAGCATGTGAAGGAACTATATGATAACAACTATAAGACCCTATTAAAAGAAGTTGAAGAAGATATAAAAAAATGGAAAGATAGTCCATGTTTTTGAATTGGAAGGATTAACATAGTTAAAATGACCTTATTTCCTAAAACATTATACAGATGTAATGCAATCCCCATCAAAATCTCATTGTCATTTTTTAAAGAAATAGAAAAAGCTCATCAGATTTGTGTGGAAGAACAGTAGACCCTGAATCACAAAAGCTATCCTGAGAGAAAAAAACAAGGCTGGAGGCATAAGTCTGCCCAACTTCAAATTATACTACAAAGTGACAATAATCAACATGGCAAGTTACTGGCAGCAAAAAAGACACATGGACCAGTGGAACAGAATCGAGAGTCCAGAAGTAAACCCATATTAATATGGGCAAATAATTTTCGACAAAGAAGCCAAAAACATACAGTGGAGAAAGGAAAGCCTCTTCAATCAATGGTGCTGGGAAAACTGGAAAGCCACCTGCAAAAGAATGAAAATAGATTGTTGTCTATCACCACACACCACAATTAACTCGAAATGGATTAAGGACCTGAATATAAGACCTGAAACAATAAAATGCATAGAAGAAAACATAGGAACAAAACTCATGGACTTTGGACTTAAAGAGGATTTTATGAATTCGACCTCAAAGCAAGAGAAGTAAAAGCAAAAATAAATGAATGGGACTACATTAAACTAAAAAGCTTCTGTACAGCAAAAAACCATCAAGAAGGTAAAGAGACAACCATCCAAATGGAAAAACATATTTGTAAGCAACACCTTCGATAAGAGCCTAATATCCAAAATATACAAAGAACTCATACAACTCAATAACAACAACAAGAAAAAAATCAAAAAATGAGAAAAGAACCTGAACAGACACTTCTACCAATAAAACATACAAATGGACAATAAACATATGAATAGATGCTCAACATTGCTAGCTCTTAGGGAATGCAAATCAAAACAACAATGTGATATCATCTCACACATGTTAGAATAGCTGTTATCAACAGGACGAGTAATAACAAATGTTGGAGAGGATGTGGAGAAAAAGAAACCCTCATACACTGCTGGTGGGATTGCAAGTTGGTACAGCTACTATGGAAAACACTATGGAATTTCCTCAAAAAACTATGAATTGATCTTCCATGTGATTCAGCAATCTCTCTACCTGGTATTTACCCTAAAGACTTTAAAACATATATCTGAAAAAGTATTTGAACACCAATGCTCATAGTAGCATTATTCACAGTGAGCAGGACGTGGAAGCAACTGAAGAAGCCTACAATAGATGATTGGATAAAGAAGCTGTGGTAGGTATATACAATGGAATATTACTCAGCCATAAGAATAAATGAAATGCTGCCATTTTCAACAAATCATGGACCTTGAGATAATCATGCTAAGCAAAATAAGCCATAAAGAAAATATTGAAAACCACATAATATTACTTATATGTGGGATATAAACCTAAAAGCAACAAATGAACCGGACAAACAGAGATTCTTGTATATGGACAATATACTAGTAGTTACCAGAGGGAAGGGGGAAGGAGGGAGGTACATGGGATAAAAGGGGACAAATATGTGGTGACAGAAAGCAATCTAATTATGCACAGTGCAATATATATGTGCCTTACCATTGAATTGTACACTTGAAACTTACCGGATTTAACCAGTCATCATAATAAAAATAAAAATTAAAATAAATAAATAAATTTTAAAAAATCATGGAACTCATCAATGGCTCTAAGTTTAATGATAAAAGAACATTCCAGCAAAAAGTAGACAAGAGGTTTTGATTTTCTTGACAGTAGCACTGTCCACTACATTTAGTTGGTCTTCAGGTGACTAACCATACTAGTTTGCTGGGGACTTGCCCTGTGCTAATTCTAAAATTCCCATATCCTGGCAAACTCCTCAGTCCTGGTCAAGATAGTCCTGGGTCTCCCTATTTGACCACCATGACATTTGGCTATGAGTTTGTCATGATATGAAGTCGGGAATGGAAGCTCATAGGCTTTCCTCCTTCATAGTTAAAACTATATTTTTATTCCTTGATACATCTATAATTAAAAATAATTATTATTTTTAAAAGTGTTTGCTGGGTAAGTGGGCATAGCACATCTTTTGCCTATAGTGGATATTTCCAGAAGTGCTGGGAGAGGATTAGGTCATACAAAAGTGACAGACAAACAGTGATCTGGAGATGATTGGGAAGAATGTTATTGATAAGATGACTCTATGGGATAGAAGGACATCAAAGTATTCTGCAAATATTAGAAAATAAACATAAGCTATTTGTATGCTAATAATTTTAAGTTTGCAATAGGCTATTTTGGGAGATGTAGTCTCTCTCCTAAACCACTAGTAGCCAAGAACTTCATAGTGCAGTTTGTCTTTTGGAGGAGATACAAATTAGCTATTCACTAAGAAGCTAAAGCCTAAATTAATGCTAAAGTCTTAGAGTAGTAAATCTGAACCCAGAAGTTGAAACTGGGGCAGAAATGGTCTTTCTCTCACTATCCCCTTCCTTCCTTTTAAATGACTCTCTTGCCTGATTTTATATATATACATAAAATATAAATATAAATAAAAATATATAAATATATTGATATATATATTAGGAATCAATAAATTCATAAGAGAAACAAGAAAACCACAAAAATGAAACAGGTAAGAGTTGTTCTGAATGCTTTCCGTTCACTCAAAATTAGTAGAAGAAAATGAAGGCCTGCTGAATAATAATTAAGGCTCCATTTGCCTAGATTCCTAATATCTAAAGCCTATTTGAGTAGTAAGTGTTAGTGTATTAGCTAGAATTCATATGAGCCATGCTATGGAGATGGAAATAATGCTACTTGATAAAGATAAAAGATCATGAAAAGGGTTTTCCAGAGAAGAGGTTCATTATAGCTCTTAAATCTGCCTCAACCACCAGAAAGCTAATTGTAGAATGTTGTGGAAACATGCTTGGTCAGGTATAGCTGTGTTCTGCAAACACCTTATATTAAATTCTGGCTCTTTGTTTTCTCCCAGACTTGTATAATAATGTCAAATGGATTAACAGTATAACATTTATGCTTAGATTCTCTAAGTGTCTTGATGGCTTTACTCATGGAAAAAAAATTAAGAGAGGTTGAAGGTGACAGTGTTGGGATTAGAAATATTTGCTACCTAGGAACAGGTCTGTGACCCTAGCAAGTATTAAAAGTCAGTTCACCTCCCAGCCCCCAACATCTACTAGGTGATCTGCCAAATCTGACCCTGACAGTCTCCTTTTATAATCCAATTAAAGTTTTCTGGCATACAATTTGCCCACTGCCTCATTGGACCTTGGCTTTCTTTTGGGAACTATGGAAAGATTTATATTTCTTGCCTGAGTTGTAGATAAAAACCTAATACAGACTTAGAAATTGATATAACAGCAGAGAATATGAGCTATAACCATTTTCCTATAAAGTACTGACAATCTTCCTTGGAATGTGGATGAGGAAAACCCCTTGATTAATTCGTCAAATAAGTATTCAAAACATGACCACCAGAAATTATTGGGTTTACAACTCCAAAATGCATTTTATAATGCTTTTACATGTAATTACAGATATTATAAGAAAATGTTTTTTAAAAGTTATGGTAGAATATTAAAAAGCCAGAAACTAACACCAACTCAAAATTCAGTTAGTCAACTTTGTCAATAAAGGCCATTCTATTTTATAATATGGCATTAAAAAGAGTGAAAGTAGAAATTATATATGAATGACATGTATGCTTATGGGGTTGTCTTTAGATTTTTTCCTTATATTTTCAGGACAGATAAACATTTCATAAGTTTTCTATTTTGTAAAAATAGCTGAAAGTAAATTGTAAGCTTCAAAATTGCCCATTTTGCTTGACTAAAAGGACATGTAACAAGCATTAGTATGTAGAAGCCATAAACCAAGTAATTAAACATATACTTAGCAAGACATAAAGTCATCTAGTTCATGTTCTTGTTGATCAATAGTATTTATCAATTCTTCACTGTATGTTAACCTTTATCAGACATTCCCTTTGAAAAAAATCTTCAGTCAGAAAATGGACAAAAATGCTTAAATTTAACTATGGATGCTGATATTATGTATTTTTTTTTAAAAAAAAACAACAATGTTCACTAAGTGAAATGTGTGCTACTTTTGGTTAGACTGTTAATGGAGAAGAAAATAGGTAAGAACTTGGAATTGGGACACTCCAGTCATTCCTGTGACCTGATTAATCTCTTTCTTATGTAGCACTCATTTAAATAATTTGCTCACACTAATTTTAGATCTCAACATTGCCCATACTTTGGTTGTAGCAACTGATTATGATTGTTATATTCATGAAGTGATACAGAACTAAGAAACATCAACTCATATCTCAAAATTAGTAGGCTTGAATTAAGTTGAAATCTGCTTATCTCAAAGTAGCTCCGGTGTTCAAATGTATGTGAATTTATAATGTATAATTAGCAAAAATCACCACTGGTCATCATTTCAAGGACTGAAATAACTGAAAAGCAAAAATATTATTCCATTCTTTTTTATTATAGAAGTTCTGGGATACCACTAGAGTCAGAGATTATTGAACTGACCATTCAAGAATGTATAAAAACACTTTTGAGACAAAATCATGCAAAACATTGCAGTTAACAGTGGTTCAGTAGTTTCTCAAACAAAAAAGAGAAATATATACTTTGATGGCCAGAATCTCAAATCAAGTGTTGAATTTTAGTTAGAATTATTAAGAAAATCAGATATCTAATATTAGTACCTTAAAATTGTTTTCTGCTCTGTGAAATCTGAGCTTTGTGGAATGTTTCTTAAATGAAATACTGTTTTAGTCCATTTGGGCTGCTATAACAAAATACTACAGACTCGGTAGCTAACAAACAACAGAAATTTGTTTCTTATAGGTCAGGATGCCAGCATGGTGGGGTGATGGCTCTTTTCCACAGATTTCCTGTATCCTCATTTGGTTGAATGGGTGAGGGATCTCTCTGGGGCTTCTTGTGTAAGAACATCAATCTCTTTGACTTAAGTACCTCCTGAAAGCCCCATCTACTAATATCATCACCTTGGAAATTAGGATTTTAACGTGAATTTTGGGGGGACACAGACTTTCAGACCATAGCAGCTATACTTCCAGTCTTCTTGAGAGTTGGTAACTTCTAAAAGTGGGAAAACAGATGCACCAAAATTTGTACCTTAGTTTACTGTTTCTACAATATACTGCTAAATCTGGACCTTTAGTTAATGTGAAGGAGTCATGCTATCAGCTGGGTAGAGTAATCCATATCTAGTAACCAAAGAGGCTTCCTGGACATGGTTCCATAGTGTAGCAGTTAGCATGCCTCTTTTACATGCAGAAAGTCCTCGGTTCGTGCCCCAGTGGAGCCATGGTCCATGGTCTACCGCCATACCACCCTGAATGAGCCCAATCCCGTCTGATCTCGGAAGCTAAGCAGGGTCGAGCCTGGTTAGTACTTGGATGGGAGACCACCTAGAAAGACCAGGTGCTATAGGCATAAATAATAAAAAAATAAAGAGGCCTCCTGAATACTGCATTACCATTTTATAAGGGAGGGCTTTATACACTGAAGCTGACTTGGAAAAAATACTTAGTTACATGTATTTTACCATAGAAATGATTGTAATGCTAATGAATAAATAAATTAGGGCATTTAAATAGCCAGTCCAGGCAAAAACCAAGGTTATTGACGGGTAGGGGTGGGGTGGTACTTTTTTTTTTCACAGTAAGAAGGAATTATTCAGATTGGATACTTGTACTGTTCAACTCTTACTTTACTGCATTCAATGTATTGAACCATTGTTCTTTAAAACTGTGTCTCTCAGTGAAGATGACAAAAGTTTGTGGTGGTAGGTAACATGATTGTTATGGATTGAATGTTGTTGTGTCCCTTTGAAATTCATATGTTGAAATCCTAACCTCCAATATGATGGTATTTGAGGTCTTGAGGGTAGAACCTTCATGATGGGATTAGTGCCTGTATAAGAAGAGACACCAGAGGCTTGCTCTCTCTTTTTCCCTGCACATACATAAAGAAGATGTTATTTGAGGACACAGAGAGATGGTGGCCACCTACAAGCCAAGAGAAGAGGCCTCAGAATGAAACCTACCTTGCCATCACATTGATCTTGTACTATCCAGTCTCAAGGACTGTGATAAATAAATTTCTGTTGTTTAAGCTTCCCAGTCTATGACATTTTGTTATGGCAGCCCCAGATGACTATGACAGTGATTGTTCTAAATACCTGTTTTTTGAACAATGGAGATAATGATAGTATAAAGGCTTTTACTGGTTTAGGCGGGTTCCTTCTTCTGTAGTGATACTGCCTTATAGTTAGTCAGGAAATAACTACCTTTGAATGGGTTCTGAACATTTAAAAGTAACTTATAATAAATTATGTTTCATAAGAAACAGCTTTATAGTCTTGGTGCTACTGTATTTGAAATATTTGCATTCAAACAGGAGGCACTTCCTCTCAGCCTGCATTTTCTTTCTAATCAAAGAAGGCAATTAAGTAGTTCTTCAATGGTCATGCCATAATCATAGACTTATAGAAAGGGATCATAAAGGCGAGGTTGTGTAGCCCCTTTCTTTTACTTCCCCAAGGAAATAAGGATGAATAAAAGAATAACTTGCTTAGTTACCAAATGACATTTCAAAAAAGGTGATGCAAGTGGACCTTTAAAAAGTAAAGGAAAGCTAGAGAAAACAAAAAGTATATAGAGAAAATACTAGATTTAGGTTTTATATTTAACTTCCTATAGAGAAATTTAATTCACCTTTTGACCCACCTATGATTGGAGCTTCAGAAAACGTATTTGGCCTCAACATTTTTTTTAAATGAAAGTAACTTACTCTTGAACCTACTAAGGGCACAATGATGCATTAGCAAATTTGATAATTGCTGCAGCTGATTTTTCGGGGTATACCCCCTTTAATTCATTAGAATGATAAGGAGCTATATTTTACAAAACTCACAAGTATGAGGTTGTTTTACCCCTTTATTAAGCAGAAGCCACCTGCCACATATATATCCTTTGGGAATTATTTTGGAATGAGTTATGGGAAATAGAAAGCCAAATCTCATATAATAGAGAGTATAACTTTGTAGTAAATCTATAGTTGTCTTATACCTGTTCATTAAAGGTGTTCTAAGTCTCTTTTTAATTCAAGGATGCCTTAGGATCTTGTTTCTGAATAAAATCTCAAATCATCATAAAAATGTAATTAAGCCTTTAGAATATGCTACTCCATGATCTCACTGTCAAGAAAATGACATTCTGTTAACCCTAATTAATTTCCAGCTATCTTAATAGAATACATTGGACAAGTATTAAGGATTGTTATTATTATTATTATTATCATCATCATCATCATCATCATCACTGCCATTGTTATCATCATTAATTATGCTAAAAGGAAACCTTAGGAGGCCTAAGTGACTTGCTGGCAAGGATTAACTGCTCTGGAGTACGCAATGGATCAGTTTTGCTCTCAGCAGCAGACAGCATTATAATCAATAGAAATTGCCCATATTGGGTTTAAAAGATACTGTAATAATTAAGTTCACCAGAAAGACATGGAAAGTTATGGAGCTTGTTGTAAACCACTACTCTGTGAATCTTCTGCAGATTTCTTTGACTGCAATGTTTAAATCAGATGATCTAGCAGGTTTTCTTTATATGCTCAGCAAAAACTATTAACTGGCTTTTGTATGTGTGTGTGGTATAAATAAGCATTCACTGAGTGTTTCTCATATTCTATTGAGTAAATATTAAATTGTACTTTTCTATTTTTGCTAATAGACATCATCAAAAAGTTTGTTTGTCTTTTTAAAAAATTTCACACATGTACATGGTTCAGTTAAACATTCTCTTCCCTCTAGGAAATTGTAGCTTAAAATAGTATTAAGACTTTACCACTTTATGTCTCAACAAACATTTTTGATTGAAGTTCCCAAAAGACCTTGACTTGGCCTTTACATAAATAAATGCGGGCAATAGATATTAGGGTTTGAAAAGTCCCTTTTCAGAAAGTGGGGCTGTTTTAAATCCCATAAAAACCTTGTTTGTTGTTAGCATTTGGGAAGAGAGAGACATATCAATTTACCATATTAGTAACCTTTCACACAGAGAGATTACAAAGACTTGTTTGCGCATCTAATAACCCAGAATAAATGCCTACATTAGTGTTTCTCAAACGTTAATGATGATAGAATAACCTAGGGCATTTATTATAAAGAGAGTTTCCAAATTCCCTCAATTTTCAAAAGTAAATAAATATATTTTGAAATATCTGGGGTGGTGGAACCTGGAATCAATCTTTATACTAAATATTCTGGGTAATTCTGATGCACGTGGTCCACTTGGTGTGCTCTGAGTAATATTGCTCTAAACCATATGTCCTTAATTTCCACTTTCTTGATTTGACAATGAGTGCCTTTCCTTATTGGAATTCAGAAATGTCAAGAACTAAATGGATTAGATGTACAACTTTCAGATCTTTTAAATACATTATTTCACATAGTTCTAAGGAAGCTTTTGAGTTTGATAAATTTTGGTCTTTTTATTAATATCATTTACTTTGTAATATACAAGTGTAATCCCTTCTTTTATAAAATTTCTATCTGAGATGATGTTTACGTGTCTCTTCTCTCTCCAAATGGCCTTACCATGAGTTCGCTCAAGTAGCATAAACCATTTCTGACTCATTACAGTTCATGGGGCTTAACATTTTCTTATGAGCCACAATTTCAATGTATTTGCTTTAAAGAAGATTTTGTAAATTATGTACAAAGAGTAACTTTTTCTACCATGCAGAGAAAGATATAATAAGTAAATGAGGCAGGATTTGTAGCATGACAATCAAAGATATAGATTCTAGGAGTATATTATGTTAAACTATTATATACCTAGAGTTGAAGTAAAATATGTCAGAAAAATTTTAAAAAGAAATTTCAATGTATCCATTGTATGTAAAAGGAATAGATCACAGACTATCTGTATGAAATAATTGTGTTATTAAGTGGAATTTTATTTTTACAAACTTTTTTGAATGCTGCTATTTACTGTACCATAAATGGTTTTTCCCATGAAGGCCTTTCTGGTATATTAAAGACCTGTTTCAATCAAAAGTATTCTCTATGGTTGCTAGCTGGTGGTACAATTATATCAAGTTGTCAACAGATTTTTTTGATTCCCAGAGTGAAATTCCTTTCTTTAGCTACCAGAGAATTGACATATTTCATTGTTCATTATTCATCTTTCTTTTGCTTCCTCTGCTTTGCAGTCTGTATCCATGAAAATCCCCTGGGAGACCCTATGTACATGCTTGGGTGTCTTGTTGATGGCAATGTTTTTTGTATTGTTTTATTTTTTTGTTTTTCTTACCTGTCAGAGGGTCACCTAACTAGAGCTTAATCAGTTTATGGTTGTTCTAGATAGTCATTAGAGGCTGAGTCACTTCCCAAATACTGTTGTTGTTTTTGTTTTTTTGTTTTGTTTTTTTTTGTCATGGCTAGAGAGGTTTGTCTAAAACAAACATACAACTTACCAAACACAAAAACAATCAACCCAACCTGCTGGTTTTCCTCAAGAGGCTCAATGTTTAATTTATTCATTAAGAAATTTTGCCTTGTGTTTCTCCTCCTCCTTCATCTCTTCCTCTTTCTTATAAGAAAAGCTCAAACAGCCCTGTGCTTTAACAGGCAGGGCTGAGGGCAGAGTTCTGCCTATGGGAAATGTTTACAGTTGAAAAACACAGGAGACATTAGTCTGCCTCATCTTACTATGGCATAAACTATTTTGGGCAAAAAAGAGAAAATGTCTTAAATATTGATGCCTGTTCAACTAAATTTTATTTAAAAAACAAAGAAGCATGGCCACTGCAACCTCTTAATCAACCAATAAATATTTACCAGTCCACTAATACTTTGATAGTCATCTTTTCTTCCAGGGGTATGCATAAAGTTTATAAACACAATATTATTTTGTTATTTGCCTAACAAATGGTTACTTTTGACAAGTAGCCATTTGTAAGCTTTCCCTAATAACTTGAAAAAATAATGCTAAGAAAAAATCAAATTGTGCATTTACTCATACCAACGCTATTCATGTCTCTGTGTTGGGGGATGTAGGAAGTATGGTGGGAAGAGAAGGCAAATTATATACTGGCCCTGCTATGTCTACTTGACTCTCTTTACTCTTAAATCTCTGTGCCTGAAGGCCTCACTGATGAGGTGAAATTTGAGTTGAGACTTGAATTAAATGATGGGATGACCCAGGTCATCTGAGGCAAAAACTTCCAATCAAATGGTAGAGCATGTTAAAGCCTCTTATATAAGAATGATCTTTATGTGTTTCAGAGACAGACAGAAGGGTAGTGTGGCTAGATTGAAGTAAATAAAGGGGACAGCTGTATGAGATTATGATCTAGAGGGAGGCAGAAGTCTGATTACATTTGTCTTTCTAGACAAATTTTTATTTTAATTGTAATGGGGAGCCATTAGAGAAGATTTTAAGCAGGGTTTGATATGATATGACTTATAGTTTTTAAAAAGTTGGCTCTGGCTGATATGTAGAGAATTCGTAGAGGTTGTAGATTAAATTGGAGGACTCAGGATAGTTTTAATGGTAGAGCAGGTAAAATTGTTCAAGGTCTATTGTTTCCTAATTATTTGACCTTGAACAAATTACTTAACCTCATCTCAATGTTCTCATGTGTAAAAGAGGGATAATGGATAATAATAGTACTGACCTTATAGAGTTGTTATGAAGATTAAGTTAAAACACCATACTATATAGTTGGCACATCATATGTACTCATTCAGTGATAATAATTATTATTATTAATACTCTGATGGTGATAGTAACTCTGGATTGGACCTGTGAGTAACTCAGTCATGGTGATCCATCAGGAGGCTACTGTGATTATCCATGAGAGTTAAAGTGAGAAATTGGAGTAGGGTAGAGGAAAAGAAAAAGAAGAAGGCATCATGTTAATAAACTTAATTAATGCATACCAAACATTAATTTAAGTAAGAATATTTAATGACTTATAGTCAAATGACTAATAAAGTTTAACATTAGTAAATGCAGAGAGTCAAAACTCACTTCTCTAGTGAGACTGAAAATAAAATTGCTAATAGTTTATTTTCTTTCCTTTACTTTCTGGTTAACTAATTACTTTTCTGTATTATCATTTTCTATTACATTAAATCATGGTTCATTTAAAGTATTCTGTTGAAATGTGGTCAAAATACATCAGCGGGGACTTCAATGAAATGACTGTGCATGAATTGCATTCTCTTTCAACTCCACCATAACTAAAGTCTTCCTTTGCTGTATTTGAACTTAAGATGATTCTCTTGCATTCATGAATAAAAATAAAGGTAAATATTCCATTTGTTTTTCATGTTTTGGGTGAACCCAGTTATCTTAGCAGTGGAAATGAATTGCTGACTGTATTGGTAATTTCCTTCCAACATTATATGAGTTATCAGGTAAGTCATCATCCTTGGAGTATAAAAGGGCAATTTTTAGTTACTCATTTCTATTTCCTGGTTTTGATCATTCATGATAGACCCAAAGAGACTGAACTTCAAAGGACTGGTCTAATATTTATGAAGTTTAATGCACAGTTACCTAGGTGACAAGACATTAGCCATAAAGGTTAAGGCTTATGAATATTAAAACTTTAAAGAGCTCTTTGGCAGGTGTGAATTTTTATCAATTATTTTCTTATAGCTGAGCAGAAAGAAGTCAGAATTTAAAATATACAAATGATCAGTAAAAGATAGATAGAAGCTAGAAAAATTCTGGTCATCTTACTATTGCAATATTTATTTATTTATTTAGCCTCAGGTGTTTGGAAAACAATTAGGAGGTGAAATGAGAGGGGGAAAATAATGGATTTGTTGTCTATGTATTTTTATACAACATCTCAAAGACATTAATTGCCAAGGTAATCAGATGAGTGTATCAGTTCTGATTCAATTACTATTAGAAAATAAAATTTTAATAAAAACCACATAACTGTAATCAAATGAAACATTGTCTATGAGTAAGGTTTTAAGCAAATAGCAACATATGTCCTCTTTAATTTGTTTTTGCCACCTAAGTGTACATATTCATAATTGTTATTACTCTGAATCAGGTACTAATATATTATCAGAAGTCAGTGAAACATATAACCCCTCTGTATCAGTCAACCACTACCTACTTAATTGAACTTAGGTATTATAACCTTTTAATGTCCCTGCTGTTGGTATTTAGGTTTTATCTATCTTCGTGGTTACCCACTTCAGTTTGGGAACAAAGACTTTTAGGCTTTGCTATATCCACGTACACCTTTCAAATGGAAAACTCACAGGAAGCCAATAGTGAATATCTTAACTCTGTTGGCTGAGAACATTTTATATAGGAAGGTAAAGGATTGAACATGAAAGGCAATTTGGGGTTGCTTTTGTTCTTTTATTCTTGCTTCCATCCACTCCATTCTAATCTGTGGAAATCAAGGCTGCCTCAAAGGTGCCAAATATTCAGTACAAATCAACTGCCAATTCTTCAGCTTTTGGGAAAGTTGTCAGTAAGTAAACTGTTGACAGCAATTATTTTTCTTAAGCAGATAATTAGGTCTGAACACTTCTTCCTTAACATTTTCCCAAGCATATTCCTCTCACATTCAAATCTGCCCTCAAATTTATCCAATTAAGGTGAATTGAGAAAAGTTCCCATATCCTGTTTCTGGAATTACTGTTAAGTTTCTTTAAATAGAGCCATATTGTAACATATATGTTGCTTTAGCTATGAAGATTTTACAAAATATATTTTAAAATATAATCAGTCAGGCATTTATGCTAGAAACTTTATACATTATTAATTCTCACAAGCACCATTTTGAGAAGAGAATTATTAATCTTATTTTACAGACGATGAAACAAACTCAGAGTGATTAAGTTCTTTGCCTAAATCACACACCTTGTATGTGGTCAACCCTGGATTTGAATACAGGTCTGCCTAATTCTAAAGCCTCTTATTTTCTTACTATTATAATAGACTGCAGATCTTTAAGGTGCTTACAATTATATGATAAAATTATCTTGTTTATTTATATTTTGCCTGATCCCAGCATATAAACTTCAGAAGAATAGGGACCTTGTCTTTCTTGTTCACTGCTGTGACCCCAGGGCCCAGAAGAGTGTCCAGTATATTTCAGTGAGTGGAAGCAGAGATTTCCACCCCCAAATAGGCTTTTTAGTATATTGATTATTTTAAGCTGACTATTTTCAAAAAACAAAAGACTAAGGAAAAAATTTTGATCTTTCCCTTCACTTCCTAAAAGAATTTAGATAGAGGACCTTCTCCAGGAAGGGAGCTGTTAACATAAATAATTATAGTTTAATATAAATTAATGTGTGATAGACAGGGTGGAACCTAGCAAGGCTCTTTGATCAAAGTTCCCTATGTGTTCCATTGTTAAAGATGGCCCAGCAAACATTTATTTACCAAACACTTGCTTTTTTACCTCCATGTGAATTGCCTTTCTGCCCTTTGAATTCCCAAACCACAACCCCTACCCCCTTTCTCCTTAGCTCAAGATGACATATAAGCCTCAACTGTTTGATTTGTCCTTGGGTCTCATATTCTTATGGGCCCCCCATGTGTGCACATGTAATACATTTGAGCATTTTCTTCTGTTAATCTGTCTCATTATTTTATTAGCCCAGCCAGAAGAACTTAGAAAGATGAGAAGGAAATTATTTTTCCACCTCATACTGAGCACTCACTAAATATTGTTGTATGAAAATAATCATCAAAGATTTTTTTTGTTAATTTCAAATTAGATAATTGTACAAGAAGTACTAAAAGTCCCAATCAAGTGCTCTAGGGGTTGATCAGTGGGAGAGATTATCATAGGTTGGAGGCTACTACAATAGTGTGGGTTAAACCACAGACTTTCAAAAATAACTGCATATACCTCAAGGGTGTGTTCAAAATAATATATCGGGAGAGGAAAACAACATGTTAGAAATTCTAATCATTATTATGTTTTAGTTTATCCTTTCTAAATTTTTGTTTTAATATTTCATAATATACATATTATTACTGTAATATATGGCATAATATATAATGCAATAATATATGACATATATACAATAATATGGATAGTAATATAATATATGGTAATATAATAATAATATACATACATATGCATATGTGTGTGGGAGAGACTGCTTAAACATTTTTACTGATAGTTTTGTGTGCTTGGAGACTTGTGGTCTAGAGAAAGAAATAATTGTAAGTGGATATCTATAATTCAGCATTCTACCTGCTAATAGATATCTATACAAATTATTTCAGGAAGAAAGATAAGAGAATGGCTAATACTTCCTGATTTCGTTAAGATAGTGGTGATGGTGGTGGTACTGATGTGTATGTGGGAGAAGCAGGTCAGAAGTTTCACAGAGAAGGTAATATTTTAAACAGAACTCAATGGAATGGATAGGTGAAGTGAGAATTTTCAGGAACAGAGAACACTTGCAAAGGTGCAGAGATATAACTTTCTTGATAGGTTTGAGGAATAGAATCAAAGTGGGGTATAGAATCAAAAAATTGGAGATCACTTAGTGAACTAGGCTACAGGTAATAACATTCCGAACCAGGGTGGTGACTATGGAATATGAAGAAGAGGATATTTTCAAGTGATATTCCAGCAGAAAGATTAAAGGTTATTTTTTGTTTGTTTGTTTGTTTGTTTGTTTTTGTTTGTTTGGAGAGGGTGAGGGGTGATGCCAGTGGAGAAAAAAGAGTTAAAGATGACTTCTAGATTTCAAATCTAGTTAAGTTATTATTACACTGACATATAAAGTTATCATGAGGAGAGAAAGGCAGTTTTTTGAAGTAAGATAATTTTGAGAATATAACAAATTGGAGAAAGGATATCTATATATAAGTGATCAATAGGGAAATGGAGATATGAGATGGAAACTCTGGAAAAAATCAGAATAAGAGTTGAAATTTGAGAACCATTCTCATTAATTGTTCATCAAATGTTTATGAACACATATTCTGTGCTAGGCACTATGCTAGACAGTTGGGAAAAAAAACAGATATCACACCTGCCCTAAAGAGGCTTATGGCCAGGAGGGAGAAACAAACAATAAACAAAGAAAATATTTGCATGTAATTAGAAATCATGATAAGTGCTGTGAAGCATGGTCTTATTTAGATCGAGTGGTCAAGGAAAGCCTTCGAGGAAGTGCTATTTAATCTGAGAACTGATCGATAAGACAGGACAAATCAGGCAAAGTGGACAAAAGAGCAGTCTAGGAAGAAGGAACAAGCAGGATTTATGTGGAACAGATCTTGGTGTGCTGCAGGAATAGAAAGAAGGCCAGTGTGGCTGAAGAGCAAAGCAGAAGTCAAATCATGCAATGCCTTGAAAGCCATGCAACAAACTTTAAATTATATTCTTCTTGTAATAGAAATTTATTGAAAGGTTTTAACTGGGGGTAATAAAATGATCTAGTTTACATTTTAGGTTCCTTTGAACTATTGAATACAGATGCTAAAGCACTGAAAACAGATGCATTCTTAGAAGAAGAGAGTATAAACACAAATATAAGAAGCTGAGGGCTCAGTTTTAGATAATACTCATCACTAGGATATGAGGAGAGAGAGGAGCCAGCAAATAGGAAAAGAAGAACTCTTCAGAAAAATAAGGAAGTCCATGTAGAGAGTGTTTCCAAAAAAGAGAGTCTGGTCAACATCATTAAATGCTAGAAGATCATAGGGAGAAATAAAGTCTGAGAAAATAATCCTATATATTTGGGAGTAGAAAATTGTTTTGAAAGTGTAGCGTCCATAGAGACCAATGAAGGTATAGGCAGTAGATAGAGACTACACTTCTAAAAATGTATTAGTCAATGAAGAAATGGAGTAGAATGATTGGTAGCAAGTTCAAGAAAAAGTCTTTTTAGACTTGTGGAAACCTGTGGGAGTTTGGATTTGGGTGTGGGGTAAAAGTGGAGGAGCAACGGGAAAGATAAAAGTTGGTATCTGAAAATGTTTGAAAAATCCTTGAAATACTAGGGGATAATTTAAAGGCCAAGATACTGTGTATTGAAAGAGATGCGGCCAAAATCACAAGTCCTAATGTTAAATTTTAAAGGAAGAAGACTCTCTTTCCTCTGAGGTGGGAGAAAATGGTGAGAGAGTATAAAAAGCAAGAGAGAAACTTTTAAGTGAAGTAGAAGAAAGTTTAGGGAGTCCATGGCAGTTGGCACTGATTTTCAAATCAATCAAAATTTACAGCACAAACATTTCTAGTCAAGATGGCAGAGTAGGAATATGCTATGCTTGCCTCCACTCATGACCACACCAAAATTACAACTAAACTACCGAACAATCATGGAGAATCCCCTGAAGTCTAGCTGAAAAGAAGTCCTATAACTAAGGACATACAGAAGAAGCCACCCAGAGACTGGTAGGAGGGCATGTGAAGGACCTATACACTGAAAACTGTTAAGACATTATGAAAAGAAATTAAAGAAGACACAAAGAAATGGAAAGATATTCTGTGTTCATGCTTTGGAAGTATCAACATAGATAAATGACCTTATTACCCCCAAACAATATTCAGGTTTAATGCAATCTCCATCAAAATCTCAATGGCATTTTTTAAAGAAATAGAACAAAAAATCATCAGATTTGTATGGAATCACAAAGACCCTGAATAGCCAAAGCCATCCTGAGAACAAAGGACAAGGCTGAAAGTATCACTCTGCCTGATTTCAAATTATACTACAAAGTGACAATAATCAAAATGACATGGTATTGGCAGAAAAACAGACACACAAACCAATGATTTGAGAGAGTCCAGAAGTAAACCCCCATTTCTACAAGCAAATAATTTTTGACAAAGTAGCCAAAAATATACAATGGAGAAAGAAAAACCTCTTCAACAAATGCTTCTGGGAAAATTGGAATGCCACCTGCAAAATAATGAAATTAGACTGCTATCTATCACCATACACCAAAATTAACTCAAAATAGATCAAAGACCTTAATACAAGAACAGAAACAATAAATTACATAGAAGAAAACATAGGTACTAAATTCATGGACCTTGGATTTAGAAAGAATTTTATGAATTTGACTTCAAAGGCAAGGGAAGTAAAAGCAAAAATAAATGAATGGGACTACATCAAACTAAAAAGCTTTTGCACAGCAAAAGAAACCATTGACAAGACAAAGCGGCAACCATCCAAATGGGAGAAATATTTGTAAACGACTCTAATAAGGGTCTAATATCCATAATATACAAAGAACTCATCCGCCTCAATAACAAAAACAACAAAAACAAACAATCCAATTAAAAAATGGGAAGAGAACCTAAACAGACACTTCTCTCAAAAAGACATACAAAAGGCCAACAGACATGTAAAGAAGCTCAACTTCACTAACTATTAGGGAAATACAGATTGAAACTACAATGAGATACCACTTCACACCTGTTAGAATGGCTTTATCAACAGGACAAGTAATAACAAGTGTTGGAGTCATTGTGGGGAAAAAGGAACCCTCATACACTGCTAGTGGGAATGTAAATTGGTATAGCCACTATGGAAAACAGTATGAAGTTTCCTCAAAAAAACAGAATAGAATTATTGTATGTCCCAGCAATTCCTTTTCTGAGTATTTACCCCCCAAAACCTGAAAACATTTATCTGCAAGGATACATGCACCCCTATGTTCATAGCAGCATTAGTCACAGTGGCCAAGACATGGAAACAACCAAAGTGTCCTATGATAGATGATTGGATAAAAAAGATGTGGTACATATATGCCATGGAATATTACCCAGCCATAAGAAAAGATGAAGTATTGCTATTTGCGACGACATGGATGGATCTTGAGATTATTATGCTAAGTGAAATAAGTCAGACAGAAAAACTTGAGAACCATATGATTTCACTCATATGTGAGATATAAAACTGAAAGCAACAAAGAAACACGACAAACCGAGACTCGTGGACAGTGGATTAGTGGTTACCAGAGAGAAGGGGAAGAGGTAGAAAGGGGTAAAGGGGTCAAATATTTGGTGACAGAAGGTGGTGAACACACAATGCAGTATACATATGACATATTATTGAATCATACACTTGAAAGCTATTTGATTTTATTTACCAATGTCACCCAATAATTTTAATAAAACAAAAAACATAAATAAAAAATAAAAAAAAAGCTATAACAAGAGACAAGGAAGGACCCAGTTATCCCATTTCTGGGTATTTATCCGAAGAAACCCCAAACAGTACTTTGAAGGGATACACACATCCATATGTTCATTACAGCATTATTTACAATAGCCAAAATATGGAGACAACCTTGGCGTCCATCAATAGATAAGTGGATAAAGAAGAGGTGGTACATGTGTACAATGGAATATTACTCAAACCTAAAAAAGAATGAAATATTGCCATTTGCAACAACATGGATGGACCTAGAGTATATTGTGCTGAGTGGTGTAAGTTAGACAGAAAAAGACAAATGACATATAATTTTACTTACATGTGGAATCTAAAAAAAAAAACAAAAGAAACAAACAAAACAGAAACAAACTCATAAATACAGAGAACATTTTGGTGGTTGCCAGATGGAAGGAAGATTGGGGTAGTGGTTGAAAAAGGGGAAGGGATTAAGAAAGTACAAATTGGTAGTTACAAAGTAGTCACAGGGATGTAAAGTACAGCATAAGTAATAAAGTCAATAATATTTTAATAACTGTATATGGTGTCAGATGGGTACTAGGTTTATCTGGGTGACCACTTGGTAAGTTGTATAAATGTCTAATCACTGTGTTGTATACCTGAAACTAATATAATATTATATGCCAATTGTGATTGGAAAAAAATATTTAAAAAATTTACAGCACACACTAAAATAATATATAGGCTCAATAAAATAAAGCCTCTTTAAGGGGAGGAACCTTGGGTTACATTATTTGTTTTACTTTGTTTCCCCATAGTATCTAATGACATCTTGACATCTTGTACATGGTAGGTGATCAGTTAACATAGTCTAGTTGTTTGATGTCTCTATTCTCAAGGAATTTGCAACTGGGAACAACTAAATAACATGTGTAGTATATGGTAATTTCCAAAAGAGTGATACTGCTAATAAATGCTGTGGGATTTAAAAGGAAGGAAGTGGCCTGGTAGATTAAGCTGATGTGGGAATGCTTTGTAGAGGAGCTGACTCATTATCCGGGCCTTAATGTTTGCCTGTGATTTAAATGCAGATATTGCAACAAACTAAAAGTGGGCATCTTCTATATTGTGGGTTGGATAGTGACCTTATGGTAAATTGGAAAGATCTGACCACTGTAGGAAATATGGTAGAAAATCAGCAGGAGATTATTCAAGAATTTGCTGAGATTTGGAAACAGAAGGATCAAAGTAAGAAAAAAAAAAAAAGACTCAAACCTGTGTCAGGAAGCTGGAAGTTTAGGAGTCCTTTGTTTTTGGACTGCGTCCTCTCAAACTAAAGGTAAAATTAGGCATTTCAGGCTAATTGGGCATGAAAACTAGGAAATTCCAGTCTGTGATCATTTCCAGATTCATCTTTCTAAAGTAAAGATACAATTATGTTACTCTCTTGCTCGAAAATACTCAGTGGTTCCCTAGTGCCTACACAATTAATATATAGACTCAGCGACCTAGCACTGAAGGGAATTCACAGTGAGTTTCCAAACATTTCTAGGCTTGTTTCCAATTATACCATATACATACCACATTCTCTTGCCAATTTGACTAAGAACTGTTTCCTTCTTATGCTATGTGCTTCCTAACCTCCATTCCTCTGCTCATAATATTAACTCAACCTCCACTCTGATCTGTGTCAAAATCTTACCCCTTTTTTAAAGACCTATTTTAAATGCCAGCATCTCCTCCATGAAGTCTTTCCTGCCCCTTGTCACTAGGGGGATTTTCTCTCTTCTATTTATTTCCTTTGTACTTAGGAACTCATACACATTTATAATGGACCTTATATTGTATTTATTTGTAAGGCCACTTAATTCCAATCTCATCTTCTAATCCCCAGTAAATTTCAAATTACTTGGTGACAGGATCTGGATACTGCTTATTTTTTATCCCTTTCAGAATCTAACATGAACAGTTCTTGACGCGGACTGATGTAGAATTAGAATAAAGTGAGGGGTTGATGTAGTTGGGAAGGCATCAGTGAAAGGTGTTGCTAATAAGAGACACCGCAAACTTTGTCTCAGCATTCTCTGTGAAATATAGAATCATTGAAATTTTAATGTTAATTTTTTACACATGCTAATAATTTTCATTATCACTATCTATATCCAGTGCAGCAATTTCCTATGGTAGCACAAAATAGATCTTACAATCATTTTTGAGTTATAAGTATAATGAACAAAATACCATAATTTTGCCATATGATATATAAAGGTAGCATAATAGAATGTAAAGAGAGAATGTTTTGAATCCCAGTAGGCCCAGCTTTGCATCCTTGTTGTCCTACTGATATGTGTAATTTTGTTGCCTGCCTAACATCTCTTCCCTTTTCTTTTGGTATAGATTGATTTTCCTTTTAAGGAATTACTTCTTTCCTGTCATTAATTTCCATGTTATTACTATTGCTAATTACTAATTTCCCATTATTAATCCTTGGAGCACTGGAGCCTAAAGTAAGGCTGACAACTTCCCCGCCCCTCCCTGCCCTCTTCCCGCAGTTCCAAAGGAAAGCATGGCACCTAGGTCTGGCCAACCAGCATATTCCATATCTCTAGCTAAAGCCAGACTGATGAGACTCAATTGGGAAAATGAAACACTCTATTCGTTGAGGACAGGATATAAGACTGAAGCTGCTGGCTGACATCTCTCTGAAACCAGGATCAAGCCTGTCCAAGAACAAAGCTAATGCAGAGAATAGCAGAGCTAAGTAACCGGGTTAAAAGCAAGAGACATGATGACATCATTCAGCCTCTGGATCTAACTATAGGTGAAAGCAGTTCACCCCCTTACTACTTCATCCCCTACCTGCAGACCTTTAGTTATATGAGCCAATGAACAACTTGTTTATTCCTTAAGCCAATTTGATTGGGGTTTGTTTTGCTTGTAATCAAATAACACAAACAGATATAATACAAGTCATATCTGTTTGGGCAAGTCATTCATAGTCTCTCTGAGGCTCAGGTCATCTGTAAAAGGGGAAGAATTCTCTTTTACTTATCACACAGGAAATATTAGAAGGCTCACATATATATGAAATGTAAGTGAGACCATTTTGACAACTACAAATATCTGTAAAAAAGGATAGGTATTAGTGTCTTTTATTCAAGAAAAAAATGTTGTTTACTATGATTAGGTTTTCTTTAAAAAACAAAGAAACATTATTTAGTCAATGAATATAGACAGTGCGAAAGCAAAAGTCTGAACTCTAACCACTATATAGTAGTTAAATATCTCACTACAGGGTTTCTCTTTGATAACTAAAATCACAGATTTTTTTTTTAGCAAAGAACATGAAAACCTACTTATTATTCCACCTAGAATATGCAAGAGCTAGCATTTAACTTAAAGGCTGGTTCTTAAAAGCCTGGAGAAAAGTTTTGACATAAAAATTTGTTGCTGTCTCATATCCTCCACATAGTCAACTTTTCATTCTGAGTATAGGTTGTAAATATGTTGTTAGAGCAAAACATTAAAGAAATGGAAAAATTCAACCTTGAAATATATTATTAGTCATTCAAAGAAGAGGTCTTTGAAAATCGGTTCAAATACTGTCTCTATTACCTTTTTTTCTTGCATTCCTTTCCTTATTTTATCATGTTATATTTGATGAAGCAGACACTTAAATAATAATCTGTGTGATCTGAAAAAGCTGATGCAATTGCCAAAGGAAGCTGACTTATATTCTGGAACCTCTAGGACCTAGAATCAGCTGCATTATTTAAATATGCTTCAATTAAAGGGAGAAGTTAGCATGTGAGTGTGGGTATCTTGGTGTGGAATGGGTGGAGAACCTGTTAATCTAGCCAAATGTATATTCACCTAAGGAGATGAACAATCATTCTACTTTGGAGCTTAGGAATCTATCCTGAAGTTTTTGAACCCAGGGACTGCATGTTTAATTATCACTTGTTTCGTGGTAAAGGACTGGCATGAGGATGTAAATGGTGCTTGCAAAATTCTATTTTAAGTCCAAGAGATAAGCTAGCACAGCAGAATAATATTTAGAAAGTAAGGGAGTTTCAACAATCATCTCCTTTATGACAGAAAGATGGTCTTGCTCTTAATTTTTTCTATCTGTTTTTGCTGGCTAAAAATGCTAAGAAATGAACTATCTTCAGGGGAAAATTGGTCTATGTGCCACAGTATTCAATGCAAATGAACCCTGTAATGGAAAAACTATCACTCATGTGTCTATGAATATAGTTTCTTATATTCAGTATAGATCCCGATGTACCATACTTTTTTTTCCCTTGACATCTGTGGAGTGTATTCAAGCAACTTAAGACAAAAAATCCTTAAGGTGCTTTTTTCTAAATACCACTGTGAGGAAAGCAAATATATTAACTCAGCATACACCAGGATATATGCTTTTAGCTTAAGTAATTTTATGAAATCCAGGAACACTTTGTTCTTTCCAAATGAATCCACCAATGGATAGAACGGTTCTGACATATTCCTCATTGATAAAGGAATATCAAATATCTAAAAATAACAGTATCCCCCTGTGGGCCCCTGTTCAGATGAGGGGCTGAAACATCTTTCCACATGGGGCCATGGAGGTATAGCTTTTAAAAAATAGTTTCAATAAACAGATAAAGCTTCTAATGCTGAATGCAGTTGTTTTACCTACTGCTTCATATCCAGCAATCTTGGATGTCTATTTTACAAGAGAGGTAGACTGATATTAATGATACAGAAGCTGAGAATCAGAAAGCTTAAATGATTTATATATCATCCCAGAGCCAAGAGGTAGTAGACATAGGATTTAACCCATTGCCTGTTTGACCCAAGAATACTGGCTGGAGGCGCTTGTGGCTGTAGCATTTACCCCAAGATAACTCACAGATTACAGCCCTAACCTTACCTTCAAAGTTTGCCATGAAATATTTTACTTTTATTATTTTCATATCACTCTAGTATATTGATAGTCTTTGGAAAGAAATTACATCATTCTACCTATAGCATTCTGTTTTTAATAGTGGTATTTCCATTTACAAAATATAGCAATTCTCCATCGCTGAAAATGTCAAATCCTAGAAAACGTAGCATTCCTACGCATGATGTTAATATTATTCTTGAACAGTTGTTAGGCAAAGATTCATTTGATGAATCTGATTTGTGTGTACATTTCTGTTACATTAGGATTAGAGATAAGTTCTGTTTAGAAATAACTCCAAGAACAGTTTTCATATTTTATTTTTACATGGAAAAGCAGTCAGATTTGCTTCAGCCTCAAAGAGCGTGTTTATGTAAAATTAAATTAACACTGGTACTGAGCTGCACTTTTTTCCCTAAGGGAAGTGGATTAAAAGTAGCTCTAAAAAAATAAAATAAGTCTGTTTGACTTCTAAGTCGATGTTCTTAACCACTGCATTGTCCTACCTCTCAAACAAAAAGTGATTTAAAATTTCAGCAGGGTGCCCATTTCTACAACAAGATACCAAGTTGGATTCTTAGAAGTAGTCACACCCACTTCCCCCCACCTCTATCTCCTTATTGGCAGTTTATGTCCTCACCTCTATTTCTCTACCTCCCACAACAAACAATAATAATGACTTTTTTAGGGTGACCGTCGAAGTTTAATGAATGTCTTCCTTTTAAAAACATGAAAACTAGCTCTGAGAAAAGGAAGAAATGACTTGTTCAAGATCACATAACCAATCAGAAGCAGTACAAACACCAGCACAAATGTGCTTGTTCAGTCCAATGCTGTCTCTAAAGAGAAAATGAAACTTAAAACACAGTGAGTAGTTTCTTATTCCTGATGGGACACACACACACACACACACACACACACACACACACACACATGTATATGTATACACATATATATTTGTATCTTGAGGTTAATTGAGTAAATGAAGGATGAAACATGCCTGAAACATTGAAACACTGGTATCAGACAACTGTATCCAAAACAGAAAGCTGAAGTTTTCCCCTCCCAATGTGTTCCTTCCCTTCTATTCCCTATCTAGGGAAGTAGTTATTGGTCTTTGGGCTCAGAGATGTGAAAGAGGAGGTTGGGGTTACTCAAACCTAGGAGCTGGGAGCAGGGTCCACATAGAGGTGGAGTCTGGGTTCTTGAAGACTGGACACTGGCCAGCTGTGTCCCTTGGGGAACACAATAAGGCCAGATCTCGGAGTGCGAAAAGAAAAAGCTAGAGACTGAACCAATGGTTTGACTTTGGTGAAGAACCATTACTGTGATGGTTTGTTTAAAGAACCAGAAAGCGAGCAGGAAAAAGCACTGCCATCTCCCATCTCTCCAGCCTTGCAGTATCCCTCTATTGTTGGAAATGTGGTTTGCAGAGTCGCAGCTGTGACATCCTAAGGCATCACCACAAAATAGAATGTAGAAGGTGAGTGCGACAGACAGTAACTTACTATCTGCACTTCAAAAACTGGTACACAAGGTCATAGTGAAAAGACAGGGTTCTTTCCTCTCCTGAACCTCCCTGGTCATTAACAGATTTGTAAACAGCTTTGGAGGCTTATGGTGGGAGGAACAATTATTTCAATGGGAGGTGGGTAGTATCATTTTCTCTCTCTCTCTCTCTCTCTCTCTCTCTCTCTCTCTCTCTCTCTCTCTCTCTCTCTCCTTCCTTCCTTCCTTCCTTCCTTCCTTCCTTCCTTCCTTCCTTCCTTCCTTCCTTCCTTCCTTCCTTCCTTCCTTCTTTTTAAATTTAAGTATAGTGTGTAGCAACTTATCTTTGAAATCTCCTTTCCCATTCTTTGGAGATTATGCTTTATACTTTCTGGCTTCTGCTTCCACCTTTTGCTCTAAGACCATTTCATAACCCTCTGTTGGCTAAATCCTATGTTGTCTTTTGCATACTCATTCTAATTTTCTTTGGCATGTAATATTGTTGACAATTTTCTACTTAAAACACTTTCCAAAGCACAAATCTCTCTCACTGCCCCCTCCCTCTCTCTCTGTCTCTGTGTCTCTTTCTCTCTGCTACTTAGTGCCTTTTTTTCTTGGTTTTCTCCACTGCCCTTCCTCAGGTCACCCCTCCAAGGCTTGGTGTTCTTTGGAGTTATGGCTTGAATTTCTTTCCTTACTATTGTCACCATTCTTGGGTGATCTCACCCAGTCCTACACTTTAGCTATGACCTATATATTAATGACTTTTGATCTATATTGATAACCTAGACTCGTTTCCTGAAATCTGATTACATGTGTCTCTCTACTAAACAGCTCTACTTGAATGCCCATCTCAAACATAAATGTCTGAAACAAACTCATTATCTTCTCTCCATTAAACCCATTTTTCTGTCTGTATTCTCTTTCTTTGATTAATAATATAATATCTATTAAATCACCCAAGCTAGAAAAGTTAGAGTCATTTTTGACTAATTTTTTTTCCCTATTGTTTCTGTACAAATAGCAATTGTACAGAAGGTGTTCTGTTTTAATTTTTGAAAAATTAAAAAGTAAATAAAGCAAAGTCATGCAATAGTCGACAAATCTCATGTAAGAACACTCAATATTTTTGAAAGATTCCTCCCATAGAGATGTAATGCAAATAATTTACTGGATCAAACAAGTTAACAGATATACAATAGGTGGCGTTTCATAAAGTAACAAAATAATGTTGGACCTCTGAGAGTCTCCTCTTCCACCTTGACATTTGATTTTTTGTCTTTTTTAAATAATAATAATATCTTATTTTTCAGTTATAGTTGGCATACAATACTATATTAATTTCAGGTGTACAACATAGTGATTAGACATCCATATAACACACAAAGTGATAATATCAATAAATCTAATGACCCTCTAACACCATACATAGTTATTACAATATTATTGGCTACATTCCTTATGCTATACTTTCTATTTCCATGACTATTAGTAACAACCAATTTATACCTCTTAATCTTCTCCCCGCTTTTCACTGACCCCTTCAACACCCCTCAAGTGGTAAGCCTCAAAACATTCTCTGTATCTATGAATATTTTTCTTTTTGTTTGTTTGTTTTGTTCTTTAGATTCCACATATCCAGACAATCATATTGCATTTGTTTTCCTCTGACTTAACCCACTCAGCACACTACCCTCTAGGTTCATCTTGCAATATCTTTTCCCATACCCTTACTATTAGTCTTGCGAGTCTTTTAATTTGAAGTGAGTCTCTTGTTGGTAGCATATGTAAAGGTCTTGTTTTCTTATCCATTAGGCCACCCTCTCTATTGATTGAAGCACTTAATTCTTTTTCATTTGAAGTACTCATTAATAGATATGTAGTTATTGCCATTATTTATATTTTTGCTACATATTTTTTCTTCTTCTTAAAGAAGTCCCTCCAACATTTCCTGTAATGCTGACTTGGTGATGATGAATTCCTTTAGCTTTTTCTTTTCTGGGAAGCTCTTTATCTGTCCTTCCACTCTAAATGATAGCTGTGCTGAAAAGTAATCTTGGATCCTGGATTTTCATCACTGAATATTTTGTGTCAAGCCTTCTGTCTAGCAAAGTTCCTTTTGAGAAATCAGCTGACAGTCTTATGGGAGCTCCCTTGTAGGTAACTAACTGCTTCTCTCTTGCTGCTTTTAAGATTCTTTCTTTGTATTTAACCTTTGGCATTTTGATGATAATGTGTCTTGGTATAGACCTCTTTGGGTTCATCTCTTTTGGGACTCTGCACTTTCTGGGATTGTATATCTATTTCCTTCACCAGGTTAGGGAAGTTTTCTCTCACTATTTCTTCAAGTAGTTTTTCAACTTCTTGCTCTTCTTATCCTTCTGGTACCCCTATGATGCAAATGTTGCTACGTTTGATATCCCATTATCTTTATTATTTTGGATTTTTTTTTCTTGTTGCTGTTCTGATTGGGTATCATCCGCTACCCTATCCTCTATATCAGTGATTCGATCCTCTGCTTCCTCTACTCCATTGATTCTTTCTAATATTTTTCATCTCAGATATCGTATCTTTATTTCTAACTGGTTCTCTTTTATAATTTCTATCTCCATTGTTATGTTTTTTATCTTTTTGTTAAAGTTCTTACTGAGCTCATCTACTCTTCCCTTAAATTTCTTAAGCATCCTTATAAACAGTGTTTTGAACTCTACATCTTATAGATTGCTAGTCTCCATTTTGGTGAATTCTTTTTTTTTTGAACCTTTGTTCTGTTCTTTCAAGTGGGACATGTTTCTTTGTCTCCCCATTTTGGCTGCCTCTTTGTCTGTTTCTATGTAATAGGTAAGACTCCTAAGTCTTCTTGTCTTAGTAGAGTGACTTTATGTAATGGGTGTGCTGTGGGGTCCCCTGGGCACAGACCTGAGAGGGGTCCAGCTGTAGGCCAAATTTAGCTGTAGTCGGTGTACCTCTAGGATCACCTGGTAAGAGTCACCAAGCAATCCACTTATGACTGCCACCTGTGCTGGGCTTACAGGTGCCTCGAGAGGTCAAGTCAGAAACCAAGTCTGCCTGTCACTAGTGCAGGGTTTGGGGCTGCTCAGCAAGAGGTACAGGGTATGCCTCATTGTCTGCCTAAACTCCCAGTAATCCTGTTAGACCTAGCTCGACTAACCTAATTGTGTGGAGTCTTCATTGACTCACCCAGAGAAAAATATTTTCTTTCCAGTATTTCCTTATCACTTTGTATGTATCTGTATTAGCATCAATCCCTTTGGATTGTACTTACTTTGATACATGTCTCCCACACTAGACCTATGGCTTCTCCAAAGGGCAACAGCCTTGTTTAAATCACCTTTGTATTTATAGCACCTGGCATAATGCCTGGAACATTCTAGAAACTTAAAAAGCATTTGTTAAATGAACTTATAAATGACTTTATTCATGTGCACAAGGGGAGACTCTCTGGGAAGAAGTTGTAACCTCAACCAATTTTTCTCTTTCACTAAGAAAGCACATTGGATTGCAAGTGAGTGAGAATAACTATGAATTGGCTCAATAAATAAATCACTTAGAGACTTTTGTTTTTCAAACCATTATTAAAGACATATTACCTGTAGCACACTGAAAAATCGATCTGTGTCACAATGATGTGTCATAACCTCATGGTTGAGAATGGCTCTAAAAAGCCAGGGAAGTGATTTTCTTTTTTGTTTCTCTGAAAATGTATATCAGGTGCTTTTTAGGTTTAGAATTAGGTCTTACATGCTCCTTTTAAAGTTTTTTTTTTATGCTTTAGTGTTTTGAGCATACACACAGCCTAAAGCCTTTGATGATGACTCATTTTTACAATTCTAATACATATATCATTGCCCTTTCTCATAAGCACAGCCCTCCAGGTCATCACTAAAGTACACTGCAAGGATGTTTGTATTATTTTACTTCTTGTGATACTTGTTCTGTGTGTAAACAGCATTTTTCCACTCTAGTGTTGTCATTCTTGGTCCATCAGATCATCATGTAATTTTTCAAAGAAATGATGAAAATAGCAAATTTTTTAAAGAGAATTTAGGGGAAGGGTTGCTACAGTTCCATCTGTACTTAGAGACTCCAATGACTCTTCTAACACTAAATTCTGTGATTTTATGATTAAAATTTTGCTCTGCTAAAGGGAAAGGATAATTTCCTCTTCTGAAGGAAGAAATTGAGTCACCTAGAAATGGCATAGAGAGTGCAGAGTCATTACTTTCAACTGCCTTTCTAGAAATGAGACTATGACAGTACAACTTTTCCTAATCATTCCTCTTACAGCATCAACAAATAATGTGAATTTAAAATTTTTATATTCTCACTAAAGTTTGTTCATGCAGCAGATTTGGAGTCTTGGATACTTTTGCCTTGTGGGAAGTGCCTACTTTCTTGAGAAGAAGCCTATTTTTCAGATGCTAGTTTATGCGTATCTATGAAAGAAAATTTGATACATACAAACCATCTGTGTCTCTTTCAGAAGGCTCTTAAAAAGTTTGCCTGGTTTTTTTAAGGGAAAAGTAAGAAACTCAAAATTTCTATCAGAATAAACAACCTATAAATATAATACACAGAACACCTTTTTGAAGTGGAGAAGCAGGACACATTGTAAACATAATTGTTTTCTTTTTTTTTTCCTGGAAGAAAGATAGATGTCACTGAATTTAATTAAGTCTTTGTATAATAAATACCCCACTGTGCCCAAAACATGGAGCTCTTAGGTTAGGTGCAACTTCTCTCTAGAAGGAACCGTGTACAAACCGGTGAGATTAAGAGGACTTTGTTCTGACAAGTCTGAAAAACGTGGAACACAAGACAAATAGTGGTTAATATAAGTACCATATAAGGAAGCTTGTGCTAGAGATCCCAAACAAATTCAGCCCACAGGGAAAGATCAGGAAAGGTGGGAAAACTACAGATCATACCTGCTGCTTGGCTATCAAAATTCCACCAAAGGAAGCTTAGAATTTCTCTTTTGCAGTTTGATAAGGGCTTAGCATTTGTGTTACATGATTTTATTTGGTAGCATGAAACAAATTAATTGATTCCTTGTATTGAGAAAATTAGGGCAAATAACTGAAACTATCTTAAAGAATGTAGTGTTTTTCCTAGCTTATTTTGGAAACACTGCCGACTCTATGTTACTGGCACCAGGCGGCTACTGCAGCAAGAAAACCTACCTATGATGCAGTCAGTACCTTGGTATCAGTGAGGCATGCATGTGTATATCAAGGTTGGCATTCACCTTTGACAGCTTTGGAAAGCCAGAGAGCTCTTTTCAGTTCTAAATATTTTGTAAATGCTCTGATCTTCTTATCTCCTTCTTCATGGCTATATATATATATATATATATATATATATATATAATCAGTGCTTGTGGTGACAATCTCATTTTGAGGACAGAGGAAAAGAATCCTTACCAACCAGTGCACCTTTTGACCTTCCTAGACCTCCATCTGAAATTGCTAGATTTCTTACTATAGAAGAACTGATTAAATTGAAATGGATTTTTCTCTAATTGTGTCCTGTAAGGGGTTTATTGCTTATTTAACACATTAACATTAGCTATTCCTCACAGGAAGAAAAGCAGAGGGAAAGTTGAAATTAGTTACCTTCCAGCTCTATAGTGCTGTATGCTGTGCTAGGTTAGCATGAAAAGGCTGTAAGATGAAAGAGCTATCTTGGTATGTCACGGTTCATGGGTTACCTGCCAGTGAATCAGATTCCCTTTCCTTAGAAGTATTTCTTTGGTGTTTCATGGTTCATAGGACAGGAAGAAGAAGAGGTTAGGTCATTTATATATATATATATATATATATATATATATATATATATATATATATTATAAATATATGTTTTTTAATTTTAATTTTTTACTATTCCTTTTCTCTTTCACCACTCTCTTCTGCCACTCTCAGTTTTTTACTTTCCTAATGCCACCTCCAGCTGTGTGCACATAGGAATGGTAGGCTCATAAATTTAAATGACTAGTCTCAGGGTGGAAAAGCAAGCAGATTCTCTGTCATGTGGCCTCCACTCCAAGCAATAGTATTTTTAGTGCTTATCCATTGATTCTTGCAACATACCTGAACTCCTCTGGCCTGCGCAAATCTGTCAGACTAGAAATCCCTGAAGACCTGGCTATTCTGTAAGATTTATGATTCCTCTTGTTTTTAGTCAAGTAGGGACTGCATCTATCTTCTGGTAGATAAGTATTTTCAATTCTACTGTTGTCTGAAAGAAGGTGGTACATTTTTTTAGAGAGAAAATGTAGTATAGAGAAAGGGGCATTGACCTGGGAATCAGTGCTAACTCAACTACTAACCAGTAATTTGACTTTGGTAGCCTCGGACTGGTCATTTATTCTCTGTGAGTCTCAGTTTCTTTATGTGAAAAATATCTACATCAGTCCATGTGGTTTTTAGATTGGCATTCAATTAATTATTTACAATGTCAGCAATTTATCTTTCTTCCATACAGATTGAATCTGAACTGTGAAATTAGGTGCACATCATATAGAATAAATAGAGTATGTGCAGGACAATAGCATTAGGCATTTGAGCAAAAATAAGTTGTGTGTGTGTGTGTGTGTATACAAAAGTGCACACACAGGAGTTATAACGCCTTTAAAAATAATGTTCTTTTTCATATTATATGAATAATACATGTTCTGTTTTGGTTACTGCTGTTTAACAAATCGCCAGAACTTAGAGTCTTAAACAGCAACATGTTATTATTTACCCTCTTTTTATGGGTGACTTGGCCTCAAATGAATGAATCTTCTGTTCCACATGCTGTTGGCTGAGCGAAGTCATCTCAGGGCTTGACTGGGTTAGGAAATCCAAGATGGCTTCATTCACATGCCATGATGGGCATGCTGGAAAGCTGGGCTTGGAAAGGACACTGGAAAGACTCTTCAGATGACTTCTCTACTTAATTTCTTCATGAAGGTAGTTGACCTTCTTACATTGTGGCTTTGGGCTCCCAAAAGTAAAAAAATGGAAGTTTCTAGGCCTTTTTAGGTCATAGACTTTGCAACTCAAACACTGTTACTACTGTTTCATCTTTGGTTAAGGAGACACGCCAAGCCAGCTGAGATTCACAGGCATCGTTCATTGGGGGATCATCTCTGGAGATAAGCTACTTTATGCTCATTATTTTTTTAACTGGAAAATACAAAAAATTGTATATAAGAAAATAAGGTAAAAATTATTCAGAAATATCCTAAGGTTTACCATGAAAAAATAATTACAAAATAATATGCATCCCATAATACCATTTTGGCTTAAAAGTGTGTGTGTGTGTGTGTGTGTGTGTGTGTGTGTGTGTTTGCATGTGCAGACATGCATACATGCATACTGGTAAAAAAGTCTACAAGGAAAAAATAAAAGGTTTAATACAGTTATTTTTGTTTTGTGGAATTATGGATAGTCATTATTTTCTTATTTTTATTTATCTCTATTTTCTAACATTTTAATAATGCATGTACATTACTTGTATAAAGCATTGAACCAATTTAAGTTCCACCACCCAGTGATAAGCACTATTAATATTTGGTAGAGTTTTTCTTAGTTATTATGTATTCTTTGAAAACATGATTTTATTTGTTATATCATATTTTATTATGTAGTTATATTATGATTTATTTAATAATTTCCCTACCACTGAACATTTAGGTTATTTATTTATATAAGTGTATTGCTATTTTAAACAATATGATGAAGACTTTTGTCCACATTTCACTATATAATTTATGATTTTCTTAAGATAAAGTAATAGAAGTGAATTTTCTGGGTGAAAGGGTATGAATTTTCAAGTCTTCCAATAAATATCAAACTATTTTCTAGAAGTTTCTAAAAAATTTGTTCCACTTTTTTACTCTCTGATAGAAGTCCTCATCTGAATCAGGACCAATAGTTATATATTAATTGAAAAATTGAAGTAAAGAAGAATAAATGATACACATTTAACATTTTTATTTTAATTTAAAACTTATAAACATATGTGTGTTAATTTGTCAGCTTTCTATCACATGGTCAAGTATTTTTTCTTTGAATATGGTCCCACTAACTTGACTTTGTTTCTTTTTAGTGGTATGCTGATAAATGTTTAACAACAAACTATCTGGAAAAAAAAATAGTCTCGATTGTTGCATTTGATGATTTCCATAGTGGAAATATTTCCACCATGGCTGTTTTTAAGCTACCAACATGGCACAGAATGTGGAATTGGAAAGAAATGTATACCATTGTACTATATTTCTACTATACAGATGGAATACACGTAAATAACTTCAGACATATAATTATAAAATGTAAAATATTTAGGAAGGAACAAGTCTTCAGTATTTAATAACTTTATTTTAAAATATAACTTATCTAATTGTAAGTTTATACCATTTCATTTTTAATAATGGCAGTGTTTAACAAATGGCTCACAAAGTTCCTGAAAACTTGATAATTGGCTCTTTTGAGCCAGTACAAACTGGTATAGCACACTACTGGCTATGTCTTTCTCTGAAACCATAACGTAATGCACCCTCCATGATTTCCAGTTTTGGTTTCTTTGAATTTAAAGACCAATTTAAAAACAGTTGTTATGAAATGTGAGCATGGAGTGTCCTTTCAGATGTTTGACTCCTGCTCCCAACCAATCTTTTATGGCTGTTTCAACCATGTCTAATTTCACATCTTTTTATATTTATTTATATTTTTTAGTAACTTGTCTTTATTGAGTTCAAATTTAATTTTCATGGATATGAATCTATTTTCTCTTTGTACTTATACTTTACCATCATCGTTTTATATCACACACAAAGTAAGCAAGCTTGTGAATAATCACAACTGGCTCTTGGTCAACAAATAACTGAACTGATAGTAGCAGAATGGCCCAGGCATCCATAACCAAGAGCGTCTCCTGGCTATGTGCATCCAACAGGCTATGGGCATAGAGATGAGTTAGGCAAGTACTGTATTTCCGATCGTTTCTTTCACCTAAAGGACAGTTCTTTAGTAAAATTCCTGATAATGAGCTGGATACTATAAATTTCTACCCTATTTCTTCCAGTAGGGATATATTTTACTGATTCATCTATGCTTTTTCCACCATGAACAATAGCAAGAACCTGTGGGAGGGCTAGGAAGTCTTAGGGAAGGTATGTTGCAGCCAGTTAGCCCAGGGAACAATCACATCCTTGACCCTATGTTCTGGGGGTCATTAACAAGGGCTTCTAGACATCTGAGCTAATGAGGCTTTTGACATATTTTTCTTGATATTTATTTCTTCTCCTACTTTATATTTCATTGAAGTAGTTGATAAGTCAAATAATGTGAGAGCCAGAATAGTCCTTACAGGGCAACTGCAATGCTCTCATTTTGTAGAATTTCTCTCAAACTGTTTCATGACAATTCTTTTCATCATATTGATATGTGAATCTCAGGAACTTGGAGTTGTAATGCTAACAATTCCCTGCAGAAGATCAACATTTTGTATTAGGTGTCTGAGCCCATCCCTCAAATGTGTCCATGGATTGATGGATTACCAAGGTTTGAGGATATTGATCGTTAGTGACTGGAGAAGAATTCCCAGTGCTATTTAGTAGGAACCTTGTAATCATATTACAAAGGTAAACAAGACTCCATTCAGTGAAAATGTCAAGAGATATTTGTGAAGCTTTCAAATTTCCCTTGAGCCTCAAAGTAGCCAAATGACCAAAGGCAATCCCAGAGGTTAATGACTGTTCCTTTGTTTTAAGTCATTGTTGCCAGAAATGCCTTTTCCTTCCTGCTTTCTGGCTGGAGGCTTCTTTATAACCTTCTGTAAAAAGGTTTTAGAATTCTTAGAACTTGAAACATACTCTTTATCTTTATGTTATCCACTTTGGTGATCATTATTATTATTATTTTTTTTTTTGCTAGTTCTATCAGGTCAGAGAACTAATTCATGCCTAGTCAAAAAAGTTTGATAGGTCATAAGCATTTCAAAGCATTGACTTTAATAATAAGTTTCAACTATTTAATCTGTCATTGCTATTAAAATTCATTTTATTTCTAGGCTTAGTATTTTAGAATTAGCTCAATAAATTTGAACCTTTTATCTTTTGACTTTCTTATACGCAATTGTTATTTCAGTTTTATCTTTGTTCATGTCATTCTCTTCACAAGGTAATTTTTTTCTTATCAATCAATCTTTTTATTTTTGACAGGAGCCTTTCAGTGTGAATCTGAAGTAAAGCTAAGGTTTTAGCATGGCTTAAGCGGTTAATCTACCTATTCTATGTTTTGAGTCGATGGAACATAAAAAGCGATTAGGGCCCCTGAAATGTTTTTGGCAGTGAATGCTCCCTGGTTATAGTCAGGGAGGCTTGCAGAGGGAAATGTTCATTAAAACTGAAAACCTGAGAAAGAGACAAAAGTTTGGGATGGCCCAATTGTGAGTCCCTTAAGGCAAATTACATTATCTTATTCAGTTCTTGTGGCTTCAAGAATGTCAGAGTCACATATCTATTAGTCACATAGCTACCAAAAAGCAATGCCAGGATCAAACCTAATTCTTTCAGGTATCAAATTCATCTTGCTTTCCAATGTAGAGTTACTATGGCACTAGTAGATAGTAAATACTGCTTTGATTTGATTGATTTTGTAAAAGGATTTCCAAGTTTTCTTTATAAAGACTCAGGCATTCCATTTGAGGGCTAGGCAAGATTGACATCTAGGAATCATAGATCTATTCATCTGCCCTATCCACTAAATTCACGGTGGAGAAGAGAAAACTAATCCCTGATATCCAGGAACTGGCCTGATGCTCACAACTAGGTCTTATTCATGCAACTTCAAGCTGGACTGATACTAACAAATTGGCCTAGTTCTTCTGTTGGAGAACATCACAGAACATCAATGCCAGATAAGGTTGCTCTGAGACGATGATTGAGTGAGAACAAAACAAAGTCACTGTACACTGAGACAACATCAATTGCCTCCCTCTGTCTCAGCTAAAATGAATAATTGTTACTTGTGTATCAATTATAGGTTTAACCACATCTAGCCTTCTCTCACTATAGATAAGAATCATTGTGATATGCAATCATAGAATTGCCCCTGCTTTCTGATAGCTCCCAATCTAGAGTGAATTTCTGCTTCCTTAGACCCTCCCAAAAATTACTCAATATAATCTCAAGTACTATAATAGGTTCTTTTTAACACCCTTCTTCCTGAGATGTTCCCTTTTATGAATGTTCTCCCTCACTGTAACAAGTAATGAACCTAATTTGTTTAACTATAAATGAATTATTTGTGGTTGTTGACTGAATAATATTGACACCAGACTCTCAAGATAGACAGGGCCCATTTGATAGCCGACCATGTGTTTGGAATATCTAGTGAGCAGTTACCCTGATAAAGAGGATAGAGCAATTTATTTCCATACCAGTGTTATATGAGATAGGATCCTGATTTTCTTAATAAATCTTCAGTCCTGATTTAAACTTATGAACCTCATCAGGTGTAGTTCCAGAGTTGGGTCTCTCTAGAGAGGAGGGCCTCCCAGTGGGAGGGTGGGGTTAATGCAAATAATACTGGACACAACATCAGAAAACTCAGTTTCTAGTTTTGTCTCTATTGGAAAATAGTTTTGTGACCATGGTCGAGTTGTTTAACCTCTTTGGACCTCAGGTTTAAAATGAGGGTGTTGGATTGTAGAGGTCTCTGTGAATCTCTCTAGCTCTAACATTTGGTGATTCTATTACTTGAAATCTACTATGGGGATGTCATGTCCTCTCTCTAGTAGGTAATACCATATAACTCTGAAGGGTTTTGTGATGTGAGTCACCCAAAATTCTCAATTTTCAAAGGATATCTGAAGTGTATAAAGGTATAGTTTGTAGTTTTCTTCACAAATATTTGCAGACAGATGGCTAGCATAATTGTTTTTGGTGTAAAAGCAGACATTGTTAAAATATAATAAGAACCAGATAAATCTGCAGGAACTCTCTTAGCTCTGTCTCTAGAGAATCAGTGCTAATAAGTCAAATTAGTCATTTTTATTTAGGAGCTATAAAAAGGCATATGGTTTCATGCTGTACCAGCTGTCATAAAATTTTGGAGAAAAGTGTTGCTTACAAAGCTTCTAGGTAAAATGTTTCATAAAAGTATTTTAACCTTTATAGCTTACAAAACCAGTTGGCTTCCTTTCATCATAAACTATATTTTCAGCCTAAATTCTCTTTCATAACAAAGGTTTGGCAGAAAGGAAAACAGACAGCTAGGAGAAAAATAATTGTACTGCCTTCTAGTGGAGTACCAGTTATATATTGCATTTTTATAGAGCTAGGACTTTCATAAGTCTGAGTGTATTGTGATGAAATACATCTAGAGATTTGTTTTCTAACAAATAAGGTAATATAAGTGTAAGTTCTAGAAAGCTATGCTCCACTGTTTAACTTTCATGCATTCTATGAATTACAATGGTAACTGTAATATATACATACTTAATACGCATACTTTAAGAATCCCTACTCATAATTATGTATATGGTTCAGATGGGTACTAGATTTATTGGGGTGATCACTTCACAAGTTATATAAATGTCTAATCACCATATTGTACACCTGAAACCAATATAATATTGTATGCCAAATGTAACCTAACAATAAAAAAATTGAAAATCCCTACTCATATAAAAGATTCTTTCAGTTTTTTTTTTTGCCTCTCCTCCCTTATCATTATTGAATTGTGTATGTGCGTGACTGTAGAGTCAAAGGATCTTCCATTTTACTATAATTTATTCTTCTATTTCTCTATTCTTTTACATTTTCTCTCTCTTCTGTGTTTTTTTTCTTTGTTTATTCACCTTGTAGATTCAGGGTGGATTTTCCCCTCTTTTTACTTTTAGTTTTTCATTAAAAGAAGCCAAGTTCATAAAAGAAAGACAGGATTTGAAACAGAATTTTAGACTCACAGATTTATAAGTTTATAGCTAAGAGTCATTGTTTCAATTATGGTTGGTCTCTTGTCAAGAAAAAAAGTATAATAAATCATAAGAGAATAGATTAATAAGAAAGTCTTTGGAAATAATCAGAAAACATAGTGGAGTTCTCAAAAAGTAACAGTGGAAATTGAGTAGTTATATATGAATGATGTTTATAGGGATAAATAATATTTAGAAAGTATTAATTACAAAATCTATTGCTTATGCTTGCCTAATGCAAACTTAACATTTGAGTTGTCATAACAACTTGAATACATTTGTTTTTTAAAATGATTTTTGGTTATGTAATTGTAAAAGGCTTTTAACGATTTTTGTTATACATTTCCTTGAGGCCTTATGTCCTCGGTTTCTTCAAAACAAAATTACATTCAACTTCATATCTTTTTCATTTTACTAAGACTAAAGTACATTTTATCACACTTTGCACAACATATTGTTTATAAGTCTGTCAGATAATGCATTTGTTAAATAGTTGCCCTTTGCCAATATCTCAGTAGATTAGAGCAGAGGTTCCCAAATTTTCAAGGATGAAAGTTTCTTGTATGTATCAAAATAGTTCTTGGGACTATCCCTCCTTCACCCTTGTCTCCATGAAAATAGCTATTCTTTCCTATTTTTCTGTTATGATGTCATCTAGCTTGTATTAATTCAGTATTATTTTAATGAATTTTCCTTTCATTCATAACTATAAACACTCATGCATATATTAAGAAAACAGTAGCACATATTATTATTCAGTTATCAGATTAGTATACACATGGATTAGCAAACCCTGTAAGAACTGATTCATTATAGTACTCAGGCTGGGAACCTCTGGTTTAGAGCTCAACACCACTAAATTGTCACCTCCTTGCTTTTGTTGATTTAATTCCCAAAGTGGTTCACAGAACTACCTCTCCAAATCTTAACCTAATAATTTTAGGTGGGCTGTTACCAAAATGGCAGTAGTATGGAATAATGTTAGTGTCATCTTCCTTCTGTTTCTTCCTTGAAATTTGTTATGGGAGGTGGGAGTGGGAAATCTGGCCCAGATGGTCACCAATTAATGGGAAATGGTGAGGGCCAGGTACTGTTGAGCTAAAGTACAGCATTCTCTTGCCTAAAAGAAAATGAATTGAAAAGAACAAGGTTGGAGAGCCGAATAAAATTCTATAGAGGATAAGTTGGAATTTAAACATTGAGGAGGCACAAACAAATACCAAGTCCAAAGGTTGAATCAATGTCAGGATTGCTGAGCCAAACATTGAAGATTTGAGTTTGGAAAAGACTACGATAAAGAATGTGGAGCCAGCATGATAGTGCTTTTTATTGGTCTACTTTGGAAACTGATCCAGTTTTGGCTGTTTGTTTTTAATAAATGGTGAAGGGCTCATTAGCTTGCCATACTATGTTTTCCATTTGGTCTCCCAAAGTATACTTCTCAGATCTCATTAGAAACTGGAAGGAGTCTACGGCCATGCCACCCTGAACACGCCTGATCTCATCCGATCTCTGAAGCTAAGCAGGGTTGGGACTGGTTAGTACTTGGATGGGAGACCACCAAGGAAAACTGGGTGCTGTACATGTAAAAAAAAAAAAAAAGAACGAAAGAAAAAGAAACTGGAAGGTTAATCTGTTCTCCTTTTCATAACCACAAGCCGTACATTGGTTTGGTTGTATCATAGGAAGCAAGATAACAGGTATTTAGACTGGAAAATCCATCTCCTGACCCATAATTCTGAAACCTACATTTTGTATAGTTTTCCCAATACAAATTGAGCCATTTACCTTAGACCCTCTCCTATGGGTTTTCTTCCTACAGAAAAACAAGCTGTTTTCTATCTATGGGCTGTTCAAACAACAGCATCCAGCTGTCAAGTGGATGTGTGATGCTGGTCATCAGGGGAGTCTATGTAAATTAGTGATCACTACTCCGATCCTTCTCTTCTGGTGTGGAAGCTGAGGAAGTCTCAGGTGAGGGCTTGGAGTAGGAAATATGAGCATCTCTCTACCAGAGCTGTGATATGTTGTGCCAATAGACAAATGCTAAACCCTCTGAATGTCAAGGGGGTGAACCTAGAGAAGTGAATGTAAATGGGACATTAGAGCAAGAAGGCCTATGGTCAGTGAAATTGAATAGATTTCTTTACTGCATAATCTATCATAGTATTTCATATGATAATGTGAAATGTGACTCTCCTAGATGGGGTTAGGTTATGCCCTCTTTTCCAAACTTATTTGATTACTAACTGAATATTCATGTGTGTGGTTGGGTAAGATCTTGCTGGACACTAGTGTTCCATGGAACACAGTTTGGAGAATGCTGCCTTAATAGAAATGAAATTTAAAACATAGGCTCTGCTAGCTGTGCAGGTAGGTTATTTTTGAATGTGGAGAAGTAGATTTGTTTTAGAATGTGCAGAAAAAAATAATGTAATTTAATTTGTTAAGGTCTCTGTGAGGTGATACAGCACATCAATATAACATACTAAAACCGAGATGGTTGGATTTGCACCATTTCAGCAAATTTCAAATAATAAGGTGCTAGGGTGCTGGCCAGAGAGAAAAAGGAAACACATTTTGGCTATTCTGGCATGCTCTGTATCAGTGTAAATGGGAACCCAAATCTAATTTTAAACAAAGCCTGAGTAATAACAGTGACTTTCCATACAATTCACTTCTTAAATTCAGTTTAATTCCTTTCCTTGAAGTTCTACAAAACATTATTTTAAATTCCAAAATGTTCTCTTTATACTCAGTTCTCTTCCATTGATTCCATTTTTCTAACACAAAATAAAAACCATCTGTTTACATCAAAATACACACTTAAAAGTCTTATTTACATCACTCACACCAATAGGCCTCGGGGTACTTTTCCCTATGAGAATTCATAAATGTCACAGTCTTCTTCACTTTCTCTCTAGTTATTTCTCAAGGACAAAATTCCTCTTAATTAAGAGTTTAACTTTGTGATGTGGTATGTTTCAGTAATCTGAATTAATGTCAGCTTGCCTTAGTATGCTGAGACATCTGTTCAGAGCATGGGTCACCCTCTCAGCCAGTTAATTTAGACTCCTAGACAGGGCTTCTACTTTTCCTTTCAAGGAAGTCATAGTTGGCTGTAGGCAAACTTACCAGTTGAGCATATCATTTCGTCAAGCCCATCTTCACATTGTTCCCTTAGCATTTTGCAGGGTGGATGAAGAGATAGTGAGCTTCCTTGAATAGGTTCTGTATTCTGGGGGTGGAAGGATTGATGGTCAGACTCACAAAATGGCAGAAGATCTGCAAACCCAGTTTGATGTGAGATATGTCAATAAAGGCCTCTATTCTTTCCAATGTTTGGTAAAGTACCAGCATTTCCTCTGATGGACAAATCCACCTTTAGATCTTGAGGATTTCAGTCTTTCAAAAGATCTTTATTAAAATGCAAATATCCCAAGGGGAGGGGTAAGAAAATGTTAGGCAATTAAGTAGACATGAGCAAGGGAGGGGGGCAAGGGAATGAAGGCCTAACCTAGAGACCTCCCTTAAGACCTCCCTGAAATACCCATTTTTATGGTTAAAAATTACCTTACTTCCTGGACTATGAGAAAGTAAGAATTACAAAAACAACCACTGGTTTAGTCCAGCCATAAGCATGTGTGCAGTTAGTACACATACTGCCCTTTCCTGACTGGAGCCTCATTACACCAGCATTATAATATCATATGTATGCCCGGAAGTTCATGAATCTAATTATAACAGACTGAGTTCTGGGTAACCGCATGTGCAGTAAACGAGAGGTTATATAACAGCATAATGCCAATCAATTATCTAGCACCGCCCCTGTAACCACCCACCACAGCCACAACATAAGTTATACTTTCCGGAATCCACAGGGCATAGCCTGTTTCTGTCTTGAAATGTACTTTAATAAATCGTATTTTTCTTAAATCTCGCTGATCTGTAATGCTTTATTACGACTGCAGAAAGGACTGAGCCTTCTCAGTGTTCCTAGTACCCTGGAAATGGTAACATTAAGATTTATTTTCCTGTGATAATTTAATTGATTTGTGTTTGAATTTCTTTGCAAGTACTGTCCAGAACAGGTATGTATCATGGGACCTGAAACTCATATAGTTTAGAGGAGAGCTGTTTAAGAAAAAAGAATAAACATTTACTAATAAAATTAAGTAAAGGATCTTGGGAGGGATCCAGGCAAATTAGGGTCCCCAAGGCTTCATTAGTTTCAAGGTAAATCCATCTCTGGTCTATATTAGTGATTATCCAACTTTAGAGTACACTAGAAGCATGAGATTGATTCCTTACAAATGTAGATTGTGAGGCCTACCCTTTGAGTTTCAGTTGTAGATCTGAATTTGAACCCTGGAAACTTTGAGCCCAGGAAAGGCTGAGGTACATACCTATATACCACACTTGGAGAAATATTGTTCAAAAAGGTAGAATACAGAGTAGGCACCTGAGAGAAGGAGTGGGACTTTGCCATTCAGGGAAATGCGGTAGTAGGAGGAGACCAAAGACAACTCTGAAATGAGGTAATGGTACTTGTAGATATATAGCTGATATATATGCAGATATATATACAGCCACATCACCCTTGCTACATATGGCTCCTTCATGTCTTGTTATCCTCTGCACTCAACATATAAATTCTCTCTGATGTCTGCAAAATGAATGTAAGCCACAGAACATCTCAGTTTAGTGAATTTACTTTATTGCATCTATTTCTTTTACATATCTAGGACAAAGCAACAGGAAATGCATAGCTTTCTTATAAAGAAGCATCTTTATTTTTGAAATGTGGACCTATATGTCATTATATGATATCCATCCTTCTTGGAAAATTTCAAGGATAGGTGAGATCTCTGATATTACTCTCTGCAAGGGGAGTCCTATGTCTATACATAAAGTGGGAGATGATGAATGTTTGGGCAGTAAGAGGGACAGAAGACAAATGTGGCTGACTTGGAACTCGAGCTATCTCTCCCATTCTAGGAAACTGGGTTAACAGCTCGGTTGGGAAACTTTACCTAACATTTGGGGACGGTAAGAGTTTCATAGTTATTTCCCCTGGATTATAACTATTAAAAGTTGGATGGCTATATGGATAGGTATATGATAAAACAATGTAATGTAAATCATAGAATGTAAGTGGTAGGTATATGGGCAATTCAAAAAATTAGAACATGCCTTTCAAACACCAAATACTTCATAGACATTTTCTTATGTGATATAGATATTAATAGTCTCATATTACAGATGTGGATATTTAACCTTGGAGAAGCCTGCCTAAATATACACAGCTAATAAATAGTTGAACTATCATGTAAACTCAAGTTTGTCTCATGCCCAAAGTTCATCACAGGTAAAAGTGCTCACAGCTGCTGGGCTCTCTGGGGACTGAACTTCTTCCAGTTGGAACCTGATTGTGCTTAATTAAAGAAATATTTCTGTTTAACTGATGTCTTAGTGAGAGCCACATATGATAAGAAACAGAGTAGTTACTGGATTCTATTCTCATATGTTACTATTATACACAAATCTGAGATGCCTGCTACATACCAAAGAATCATTATATTAGTCAGAGTTTTCCAGAGAAACAGAACTAATAGGATCTGTATATATAACAGGTCCTCGAATATCATTTTGTTCAACATTGTTTCATTATAATGATGAGAAAACAAATCGATGCCCAACCAGGACCACTGTCTGTGTAGAGTTGGCATATGCTCCCCATGTCTCTATTGGTTTTCTCTGGGGACACCAGTTTCCTCCTACATCCCAAAGATGTGCACTTGAAGTGAATTGGCATGTCTACAATGCCCCAGTGTTTGGGTGTGTGTGCATGTGTGTGAGTAGCCCTGCTATGGAAGGGCATCCTATCCAGTGTGAGTTCTGCCTTATGCCCTGTGCTGATGGGATGGGTTCAGACTGCCCAAGACCTTAAACTGGAATAAGCCAGTTGGAAAATAATGATCTTACTTGTTCTTATTCATCTTTCTAAAGTGTATGTATAGCTAATATTTCTTTCAATGCTTAATACTAGAAGTGTTTGGAGTGTTTATTTAGAAGTTTGGTAATGGGTTTTTTTTTATGACTGAAAATATGTCATAGGAACTTAACTCTTGTTTATGTCAATTAGTCAGTGGTAAAATTGGTTTCATTATATGTCACTTTACTTAAAGGTGCCGTTTCCAAGAACTTATCAATGACATTAAATGAAAAATTACTGTATTAGAGATTTATAAAGAAGTGACTCATATGATTATGGAGGCTGACAAGCCCAAATTCTGCAATGTGAGCCAGGAGGCTGGAGATCCAGGAGAGCCAATGACGCAGATGAAGTCCACAGGCAATCTTCTGGAGAATTCTGTCTTGCTCTGGGAAGCTCATCTTTTTGTTCTATTCAGGCCTTTGACTGATTGGATGAGGACCACTATATTAATGAGGGCAATCTCCTTTACTTAGAGTTCTCTGATTTAAATATTAATCTCACTCAAAAATATCCTTCAAGTTGACAGATAAAATTAACCATCATAGACTTGTAACTCAAGGTCTTTTCCATTGTGGAGGACCAGCTCTGCATGGGGCAATGGGCCTCTTGAGGCATCCACTAGAGTCATGTACTTGGCATACGGAAGCTTTCTATAGCTGGCAGAAATCATCTGCTCCTGTTTTTGAACATTGAGAAACCACCCAGCAAAAGTAGGCCCTAAACTCCTGAGTGATTTCTGTTCCTGAGATCACTACAGTAAGGACTGGGATGCTTCCCATCAGTCACAGTGCTGAGGTTGTCCATAAAGACTTTTTCCTAATTCCAGTTTATCTCCCAACCCAAGTATGATTTACTCTATCAATAGATAATTAATTTATTTTCTCAATTTCTGTGTAATTTATCACACTGTTTGCTCTAATATAAGTAGCTCTAAACATGTTTTATCTACTTGTCCCTACTCCTCTCTCCCTCTCCCTCCTTAACAACCACTAACTTATAAGCCACTTGAGAGCAGGGGTTATCTGTCATTTATCTCTAAGTCTCTCATTGGATCTAGCCATGAGCCTTACTCATAGTAGGTGCTCAAAGGATATTGGTTGAAATCACTTGGGATGTATTTGTGACCAGTGCCGACTTGAAGCAAATTGGAAGGTACACATCTCATAAATTATAGCCTGACAACCAGAGCAATAGCATTTTCAATCTTGTTTCTTTAGCTCCCCCTAGTGGGAAGGTAGCAAAATCTTCTGGCTGCAGGATTACCTGCACCATTACTTCCAGAAACAGGAACCACCATCAAACTAAACACAAATTCCTTTGTAGGAATTACTTATTTGTAATTTTTTTTACATTTTTTAGATTTATAGCTGGTCCTCAGTTTCTAAAAGGTCTATCCAGCCTCTGTTAGAAGCAGCTTGGATTATTTTGAGGGAAGATTTAATCAGCAAATACTGATATAAACCATGGCATTCCTGTTGGCATGGAGCCAGGAATAGCACTAAAAAGAGACCTATTTGGCTACTTCTGAGAATTTAAGTGGGGTGAGCAACAAACATCTTTTCCCAGCTCCCAGTGCTCCATCCTGTATTACAGCCCAGCAGGGGAATAACTAAATTGCTGCAGCATGCCTCTGGCCCTGCGCATCTCCCGCTTTCTCCCCTTAGACCTCGGCAGTTACCTTCTGCTTTGGTCCTGACAGGTAGGTCAGTTTGTTTCAGTCTGCCTGACTGATTTATGTTGCTTAAGAATCCCTTAAGCTTATGCTTCTGGTAGACTATACTTCAGATAAAAGACAGTGCTTTTGATTTTTGCATTTTTCTACAGAAATCATAGCCTCCTCTCTTTAATCCCAATGTTTCGAGGGACTGTCTGGGTATTATGTACACATGTTAAATGATTCTTAACTCCTAGGAATTTGAATTTGTTTTGAACTGAATTGTATCTGTTCTTTTTTTATAATTTTAGAAATATTAAAAATAATGTAATAAACCTTTGTAATTCCTGCTTTCTAGAGGTTGATTGCAAAAGTTTTTTTTTTTTTTCTAACTAACTTGATGCACATTATGGTGCGTTCTCCAAATCTACTACATATAGGGTAAAAATCTTCAAATAGAAAAATCTTCCTTCTTTGCTCTGAGGAAAATAATTAACTATTTGACTACTGATCCATACCAGTGAATGTGATACCCCTTAGCTTTTCTGAGGTTATGCATAACTTTTGTCTCTCTAGCTTCATAAACTGTGGAATAGGTTTTCTGGAGACAAAAATCTGAGAGTGAATGTTATAACATGAATCAGCCCTAGCTACAAATTTGATGTAGTGTTTGCTGGAATTGACAGCAAAAGGCAACATTAATCCATATACTAGTGCAACAGTAGCTTCATTTCATCCCTTTGCAACTACGTGACTTGGAATACATTTGTGTTTTCATTTTATTTCAGTGCATTTGAGGAGACAGTGTGGCACCTTTTGAGACATGGCATAGGTTTGAAGCAATACAATTTATATCTGTGTAGTGCTACTCATTAGAGAAGCAGTTCTAGGTTCAAATTATAGTCTCACTACTTGGAAACATAAAACATAAAATCATTCGATAAGAATAAAAACTGTCAATGTATGATTGGCTTAGCTAACTGGAACTTTTCATCCTTCTAGATGTATTCTGCTCTGTCAGGGTCTCCTCTCTGATATTGGAGAAGCTATATGATATAATTTTCTACTTAGATAATTATGTGGGATTTGATTTTACATAGCTAAATTTACTTAGAAGAGAAATATGTATTCTCATCTTCATTTAATCTACTGATTTCACATTTGATTACCATGAGACAATTAGAGATGGAGGTTCTGTGGTAAGTGGGGAATATGATCAACAGTTCAAAAATTTTGTTACGGATTATTCCACCCACATATTTATTGGAGAGAGATAATGCAAAGTGGAATTTTTTTGAGAACAATGGAGGAGTAAGTGATACTTACCCTTTACTTCTCTGCATATATCATCTGTTCCAATGCCCCTATGTGATGAATACTTGATATTTTTCTTGTATGTACAATTTTCAGTGTGTTGACAACTGGGTTAATAAATAATACATAGAAGCATATGTACTATTGTTAATGTTAATGACTAAGCTATAACCACACAATTGGGCATTTTGTCAAGTTGTGTTTGAGGGTCCTCTGGATTCTCTTGTATCTAGGGAAGACTTTCTGGTCCCATAGTTAATTAGTACTTGTCAATGCAGCCACATTTGTTGGCCTGGATTCTTACTTCATTTTTGGACAAGTGGTAGATAAGTCTTTGTCTCAATGACAGCTGTGTATAGCACAGAGCCTATAGGTGCTAGAGTAAATTTCAGACTGAAAAGTGCAACCTGAAAACTAACAGCTAATACAGAATGGCAGTGTAGGGAAGGAAAAAATAATTTTCTTTCTACCCCTCTAAGTTCTTGGCTGAGACCCTCCTCTGCCCTGTAATAAAAGACAGATTAACAGGAGAAGAACAAATAGAAGTTTGATAACATGTATACTTCCTATAAACATGGGAGATACACAGGAAAACTGAGTAACTACTTGAAATGGCTTAAGACACCACATTAAATACCATCTTGAGCCAAAGTCAAAAGGAAGATGTTGGGGGCACGAGAGGGAGGCCAGTTATAGGAGTTACCAGGAAAAAGCACTATAAAAAAGGGTAAGATTGTTATGTAGGTTTAAATTGGACACCTCCATTGATAAGGAGATTTATTGTCATTCTTGTCTTTGTGTCACTGAAGGGGAGACACCCTTATAAATGGAGATTTCCCTTATAAATGGTTTTCAGATTTTCTATGTCTATTATTTCTTGAAAACAATCCACTCAAAATAATTCTTTGCCAAAGAGGTGTATTTTGGGGTGGCATATTCTGCTCCCTTTCTGCAAATAGGAAATCTCAATGCAAGAATAATTCCCTTTGATACAGACTTTAAGGAATGATGATGATTCTGGAAGGACTTTGGATAGGCATGGATCACTGAAGGTGCAGAGGAGTATCTTACTACTTGTTAATTAACACCACTGTTTGTTTTAATTACAGCTCACAAATTTTGGAGCCAGGAATTTCCTTAGAAATGTGCCATAGCTTGATCTTTTTTCTTCTTGAAAAGCTCTTCCTAAAAAAAATTACTTGGCTTTTTCTTTACCTCCAGATGTCTCCTCACTGTGGACAAAAAAGGGGGTTCTGTGGAAAGTAACCTCACAGAGTGATCTGATCATAAATTTCTAACTGGGCAGGTCATAGTGGGTAGTTACAGCTGCAGGTATATAACTTTTTGGTAAAAGGTTTATCTTTGCCTTAAGCAAGTTCTGTCCATTGTTTCTGTGCATCTAGGTTAACACACCTTTGAAATGAACCATAACCACCCTCAAGAGAGCACATAATCTTGTTGAGTATCCTGTAATCCAGTCTTCACTTTGCTTTCTTCCACCTCCATGTTCATAGCATTAAAGAAGCTGCAAAACTGCTATTCTCTGGAGCATTTGAAATCTTGCTCCCCAACATTATATCATCAGTTTGGCTAAAATAAACTCATAAAAATTGTCTATAAGTTTGGATGTTTCTTATGTCAACAGCACCTTTACACTAAGGCCTTGGAGAGCATCCTATTTAAGTTTTCAAACACACACACACACACACACACACACACACACACACACACACACACCATATCCCTTTCCCTGCTTTATTTTTGACTTCTTAGCACATATCACTATATCGAATATAAACTCGTTTTTGTTTGTTTTTATTGCCTTATCCTCAGCTAGAATGTAAGTTCCATGACGGTAAGAGTTTTTGTCTGTCATGTTCATTATTGTAGACTTGGTGCCTTGAATAGTACCAGGAAGAGAAGGGTGACCCTAAATCACAAGAAAATCTTATCAATGAAGAAGGCAGGGACTTAAATCTGCATAACAAACCTTACTTTTATTTACTTTACTTTTTCTGTTCACCTTCCTGTTACATCTGGGGTTATATGAAATTCAGCCTCACCCCAGCGGCATGGGGAGGATGGTGGTGTTGTGTGTTGTCCTTCAGTTCTTCCCCACCAATGCAACAGAGAATTACAGGTTGGCAGAATTTAGAAAAAGTAATATTTATTGAAAGTACCTTTTAGAAGGAGACAGGTCATGCTAGGGAAGGCTGCAGCCCTCTGAAATTTGGGTGGTGAAGAGATAAGACAGAACTCCCCTAAGGGAGGAGTGGGTCTTCAGTAAGGAGAGCTGTAACAATGCAGAAGTGGGAAGGTCTGTTTATATTTGTGCTGTGATGGGAGGTCCTAGATGATCCATAAGTGAAGTTACCTTGACTGACAGTTGGCTGCTATTATAACACTTGCCTATTGTGCATGTGCTTATTCAGAATTCAGTCTATTATAATTAGATTTATGAACTTCCAGGCATAAACATAGTGTTATAATGACAGTATGATGAGCATTAGATTGTGAGTGGATTAGGATAATATGTTCTGAGTAGGCATCTGTGGCCGGTTTAAACAACTATAGATTAAGTTCCTCCTGTCCTTTGTCTCTGATGATGCAGGAGGGATTCTTTAACTACCAATGGAGTGTTCTTTGGGTGGTCTCTAGGCTGGGCCCCTATTCCTTTGTTTCCCTGTCACTCATTTCTGACTACCTAACATTCCTATCACTTGCCTCCCACACATCCTTCCTTTGTTTTAGCTGAGCATAGTATTTAAGTTCAAATTCTAAGCTATCTCTTTGAGTTACTTAGTGTTCTTGGGTTTCTCCCATGAATATATGAGACATATATGTTAATAAACTTCTGTTTGTTTTTCTCTTATTAATCTTTCTTTTGTTACATGGGTCCCAGCTGAGAAGCAGAGGGGTAAAGAGAAGGATTTTTTTTCCTCCTCTACACCTGCATCTTATAAAGATTTTAAAAGTGAATATAAATTGATTAACCAAGATAATATAGAAAATTGTATTTAATAATACAATTACAGTTCTTAGCTTATTCTTCATAATTTCCACTTTATTTTTATGAGAAAATAAATTAAAATTGGAAATAATACCTTCATTAAAATTGGTTCCTTCGGTGTTCTGCCTTGGGGAGATTTTCACAGGCATTTTGAAAGAGTGTTTTGGGGGTTATCTAGGGCCACTTGATTTCTTTTAAAATGATCACAGAAGTGTCTGCTTTTTTATTTTTATTTTTATTTTTTTGCTAATGAACATACACTTTCTAGAGGAGTATATTTTGAAGTAATTAAAACATTAAATCTTAAATTTTTTTGAAAATTGTTTGCATTGCTCTAAGGGATGATCGCCAAACATAGAAATAATTGAAGAAAATCTACTTTTAGAAAATAAGAAAAAAACGCTCCAACCTAGGAAGAAGATAGGTACCCTCACGTTGACTTGTAAGACAAAAAGTTGGGGGGCATAGAGATAAGACCATTCATAAGTAGAGCAATGTCTGTCTCAAGGCTATTCTTAAATAACTACACAATTCATTCATAGGTTTATTTCTATCTGTCTATTTTCCTTAATACTATATTATGGTACCTGTCACTAAGACATAGATATAAGCCTTGAATTGCATTATCGAAGTTGCTTTCTCAATTACCTTTCTAAGATAATTACCTTTGTACTAGAGAGTTTTAAAAATCAATAGAGCGTTTTTGGCAATATCTCGGTAACAATATCACAACTCCTGTTAATAAACAGTTATTCTGCTTAGTAAAAATAAACATAGTTTTAATATCTCCCAATCAATAAGAAGAGCATCTGGATAAAGTATATTGAGGGATATAATTTAAAATAACTGCCCATTTCTGGTAGAGGTGAGAGCAGACTCAACAAACACCAAAGATGTCAACTGAAGGTAACAAGGAATGAAGTTTTCATTAATTATTTTAATATAGAGGCTCTTTAAATATTCTAACATGTCTCTAGTCTATTTAGAGGCTTGTTTGGTTTTACCTTGTTCACCATTATATTCTTTGAGTACCAAGAATTCTATAAGTATTACTTGATAGAATTGTAAGTAATATACTAGCTCTAATGATATAAATAAGTATTTCAATTCTTCTAATTCTGATCAATATGTGTTAATGATTATCACCTAGTGAATGGCCAAAAAAATCTGGCTACCTATACTTAGTCTCAATTTTTCATCTTTAGAATAAGGATAGGCACTGAAGGTCTTAGTTGGATTGATATGTGGAATAACCAATACAAATGAATTACCAAGAAGTTTGCAAATACAAAAATTCTGTAATAGATATTAATAATAATTTTAGATAGACACTTGTAATTATAGCTTTGGATGAATATTTCATGGGTTGACTCTCATTTTATATTGGAGTTTGCTAGAAGCTTTTCAAAACAGCTTCCCATTCATTGGCATCTTTAATTCTATTTGACAGAAAGAGTCAAAACCTTTCCTTCAACAGAATGTTCAGTAACCTTCACCAAATAACCATTAATTAAGCAATTAAAGTAAATTTGAGGAAAAAAGAATTTTGAAAGGGAAATAGAATTAACTCAAAAGATAGATTAAAAATAGTTTTATAGCACTTCAGTCATTATTGACCAAAAACTTCCTAGGGGATATTAACAATGCATTTGATAATTGCCAAGGAAGCCTTAACCTTTTCTGAGAATGTCTGCCCTTCTACATTGTAACTGTCAGAATAACCAGCAGCTGATTATAACTGGGCCATTTCCAACATCAAGCTTTTTCTTGTCAATCCCTTTTCAAAGGATAAGCTCAAGTATTCAGAATGTCTTGCTCTGTATCTGTATTTACATTTCTGATAATTTGTACTTCAAATATGGAGATTCTTTATTAACAGTTTCTTCAATCAATTCATGCCATCATGTGAGACAAATCAATCCTAATTTAGAGACAAGGAAACTGAGGAACTTAATGTTTTTATTGTATGAGAATGATTCTATCATAAAGCTTACTGGCTCCCTTTGTTCAGAACATGTCTTAGTCCATTCAGACTGCTATAACAAAATACCACAGATTGGATGATTTATAAAAAACCAACATTTATTTCTCGCAGTTCAGAAGGCTGGAAGTCCAAGATTAGGACATCAGCCTGGTTGGTTGAGGGCCCTGTTCCAGGTTGCAGACTTCTTATTGTACCCTCACATGGCAGAAGAGGCAAAGGAACTCTTCTAGGGCTTGTTTTATTAGGGCATTAACCCTATTCACGAGCGCCGCACCCTCAAGACCTAATCACCTCCCAAAGGCCCCATCTACTAACACCTTTACGTTGAGCTTTAGGATTTCAACATAGTAATTGGTGGGGGGGGGGTGAAAATATTCATACAATAATAGAGCACAATATCTAATCAAAGAGTTAACACTACTTAAAAAGTAGTCTGTGTGTTTTTCAGTAGCACTACTTAAAAAAAAGTCTGTGTTTTCATGTGTGTTGATTAACCAGAACCGTGAACCTCTGGGGTAGCAAAAAAAGCATCTGCCAGGGAGTCAGGGTAGCTGGTTATATCACTTGCCAGATAGATGACCCTGGCCAAGTTAATTAATTGATCTCTCAATTTCTCCATCTATTACATGGCAGAGATACTATCCTTTCTTAGGGATGTTGGGAGAATGAAATGACACAGTATATTCGGAGCACCTGACATGGTTAACATATATTAAGCCTTCAAAACCTAGTAACTTATTATTGTTAAGGAGTATATGTTATAAGAATACACACTCTGTATTCTGAATATTGAATTGAGGATTTTTTTCTGTAGAAATATATTATGGTGTTAGAAGAACAACATATCTGATATTGGTACAATACTAGAGATTCTAACACACATGGCCATCATAGGCATGATATAAATACTTCATGGGCAGGGTGAGGTTATTTATTAGTGTTCCAGACATTATATTAAATATTTTGTGTTCTGTTATCCCATTAGGTTCTCCTCACAACCTAATGAAATAAGTGTTCTTATTATCTCCACATATGTAACATTACTAGGCTTTGAAATAAAAAAGGAAAGGAGCACGAATGTAACCTTTGGGGGGAAATGGCAGAATTATTTCCCTCTGTAATAGAGCAGATTATATCTGTGCAAATTCTGCTAATTACATGTGCAAGTCCACACATGAGGAGGTTGATAATAATGAAAAGAAAGGTAGAGAGTTATAGTAAATAGGTCATTGCTTTGTATGTCTGAGAGGATTTAAAATTAAATAAAAGCAACACCATTCTAGATAGAAAATTGAGTGTTTTTATTTGTTTATATTGTTCTCTTTTTTTACATTAAGATAAATAGTGAGTTGTTTGTGTCAAAATTCAAGCAAAGTCAAGCATAATAAAACAAAAGCCACCTACACGAAACATATGTCCCTAGGCTATCCAGGTCCTTGGGTTTTATTTTCTGTCTTCTTTATTTGTAGTTGAGAATACCTATAAGCATTTACAGGCATTCATGTAAATGTAAAAATGCTATTAAAGGACTATGACTAAAGTTATGTAAAACCTCAACAAAATGTGCACTTTCCAACTTCTTTCATGTCATGTCTTGCATAGATTTAGTATATATTTTTTTCCTGGAGTCCATGAGTGAGTCTCTTTTTTTTATTGTGGTAAAATATATATGACATAAAATTAACCCCTTAACAATTTTAACTGCACAGCTCATCAGCATTAAGTATATTCACATTGTTGTGCAACCATCACTACTATCCATCTCCAGAACTTTTTAATAATCTTCCCCCAAAATAAATAATAATTTCTTTTAATTGATAACTCCCTATATGCCTCTAGTCTCTTATAACAACTGTTCTATTTTCTTTCTCTATGGATTTAGTATTTTAGATATCTCGTATAAGTGGAATCAATATTTGTTCTTTTGTGTATGGCTTATTTCACTTAGTATAATATTTTCAAGGTTCGTCTAGGTTGTAGGGTTGTAGCATGTATTAGAATTTTATTCCTTTTTAAGGCCAAATAATATTCCATTGTATGTACATACTGACTACATTTTGTTTATCCATTCATCCATCAATGAACATTTGAATTATTTTTACCTTTTGGATGTATACCCAGAGGCAGACTTGCTGGATCATATGGTAATTCTATGTTTATATTATTAAGGAATTGCTATATTGTTTTTTGTAGCACACGCATTATTTTACATCCCCACCAGCAATGCACAAGTGTTCTAATATCTCCACATCCTCACTAACACTTATTTTCTGGTTGTGTGTGTGTGTGTGTGTGCTTAATAATAGCCATGCTAATAGGCATGAGGTAGTATCTCATTGTGGTTTTGATTTGCATTTCCCTAATGGTTAGTAATGTTGAACATCTTTTCAAGTGCTTATTGGTCATTTCTATATCTTTGGAGAAATGTCTACTCAAGTCCTTTACCATTTTTCAAATGAGTTTTTTTGTTGAATTGCAAGAGTTCTCTATATATTCTGAATATTAAACCATTATCAGGTATATGATTTGCAAATGTTTTCTCCCATTCTGTTGGTTGAATGTTCATTGATATATAAAAGTTTTTTTTAATTTCTTGAATACTGTTTATCTACATTTTCTTTTGTTTCCTGGTTTTATGGTTTCATATTCAAGAAATCATATCCAAATACAATGTCATGATTTTTTTTCTCTGATTACTCCAAAGAGATTTATAGTATTAGCTCTTACATTTAGGTGTATTACATTGGTGTATTACATTGATTTTCATGTATTGAAACGTCCTCACATTCCAGAAACAAATCTTACTTGCTCATGGTGTATAATACTTTTAATATGCTACTGAATTCAGTTTGCTAGTATTTAGTTGAGGATTTATGCATCAATATTCACAAAATATATTGATGTGTAATTTTTTTTGTAGCATCTTTGTCTGGTTTTGGATTCAGGGTGATGCTGGACTCATGAAATTAATTAAGAAGTGTTCCTTCCTCTTCAATACTTTAAAAGGGTTTTCAAAGAATTAGTGTCAATTTTATTTTTAAATTTTTGGTAGAATTCACCAGTTAAGCATCAGGTCCAGAGCTTTTCTTTGTTGGGAGGTTTCTGATTACTGATTCAATCTCCTTACTAGTTATAGATCTATTCAGATTTTTTATTTCTTCATGATTCAGTCTTAATTGGTTGTGTATTTTTAGAAATTTGTGCATTTCATCAAGGTTATCCGGTTAGTTGGCATACAATTGTTCATAATACTCTTTATATATATATATATATATATATATATATATATATATATATATATATATATATTTTTTTTTTATTTCTGTAAAATTGGTAGGACTGTCCTCACTTTCATTTTTGACTTTGGTAATTTGAGTCTTTTTTTCTTTTTTTCTTAGTCAAACTAGGTTAAGATTTCTATATTTTAATAATCTTTTCAAAAAATAAACTTCTGGTTTTATTGCTTTCCTTTATTGTTTTTCTATTTTCTATTTTATTTTTGTCCACTCTAATCTTTATTATTTCCCTCCTTCTGTCAGCGTTAGGTTTAGTTTGTTCTTTTTCTAGTTCTTTCTGATGTAAAGTTAGGTTGTTGAATTGCGATTTTTTCTTTTTTAATGTAAACATTTATAGCTATGAATTTCCCTCTTAGCACTGCTTATACTGCATCCCATATGTTTTGGTATATTGTATTTTCATTTTCATTTGTCTTAAGGTATTTTCTAATTTCCCTTCTGATTTCTTCTTCAACCTATTGGTTGTTTAAGAGTGTGTGGTTTAATTTCCACATATCTGTGAGTTTTCTGATTTTTGATCTATTGATTTCTTGTTTCATTCCAATGTGATTGGAAAAAAATACTTTGTATGATTTCAGTTTTGAAAAAATTATTACGACTTATCCTGTGGCCTAACATTTGGTCTATCCTGGAGAGTGTTCCATGTGCACTTGAGAAAAATGTGTATTCTGGTGTTGTTGGGTGGAGTATTCTGCATATGTCTGTTAAATCCAATTGATTTATAATGTTTTTCAAGACCCCTGTTTCCTCGTTGACCTTCTGTCTGTTTTTTTCATCCCATTATTGAAAGTGGAGTATTGAAATCTCCAAAAATTATTATTTTTGTCTATTTTTCTCTTTAATTCTGTCAGTGTTTGCTTCATGTATTTTGGAGGTCTAATGTTTGATGTATAATTATAATTGCTAAATCTTCTTGATGAATTGACTTGTTTTCTAACATATACTTATTTGTCTCTTGTAATAGATTTCGATTTTAAGCTTATTTTGCCTGATACTAGGATAACCACCTTAGCCCTCCTTGGTTACTATTGGCACTGAATATTTTTTATATCTGTTATTTTCAATCTATTTGTGTCCTTAGATCTAAAGTTAGTCTCTTTTGAATAGCAATTAGTTAAATCATGTTTTTAAAAAATATCCATTCTGCCAATCTATGCCATTTATTGGGGCATTTAATCCACTTAATTACAAATGGGGAAGGACTTACATTTGTCATTTTGTTACTTGTTTTTTATATGTCTTACAGTTTTTTTTCTCATTTCCTTCAGAGCTCTTATAAAGTTATATTAGTTATATTGTGTTTGTTTTTTGATGTTTCCATGAGAGAATAATGGATTGGAGTTTTCTAGTCTGTCATTTTGCTGATATCACTATAGATTTAGATATTTAAAACTAGAAAAACATGATCCGTACTCGAGGTGATAAACGTATCTTGTTTTTTTTTTTTTTTCCTAAAGGACAAAACAAAATAAAAATATAAAGAATCTGGAAAGATCAAAGAAAAGATTCCTAACCCACATTGATCAATCTTTAGGGACTTTATGAATAGATTTTAAGGCTTCTATGAATCACCCTAAAATTGTAAACCCATTTTTGTGTTTATTTCTGATTGGTTGGAGCAGTAGGAAAAATATCCTTAGCTTTTTTTAGATTCTTAAAGGGAATATTTTTAATTTTTTCCTGGTTGTAAAAGTAATATACACTTCCCAAATGATCTACAGCATACAAGGCACCAAAGAAATTTCATTAAACCATAAAAAATCAGATCATTATGTTACATATATTCATAGTTAGTGAACCCAGTGAGTAATACTACTTCAGAGCATGCATAAAAGGAAAATCTTTCCAATTCACTTTAAGAGATTAACATAGCCTTGAAATCAAAGTTGAAAAAAACTTCAAAAAAAAAAAAAAGTAAAATGCAGACTAATGTACATATGAGTGCAAACAGCATAGAAACTTCTGTTTCTCTTGTCAAGCCAGATTTCCATTCTTTCTTTGTGGCCCAGCCCAGTTTGCATCAGTTCCTCTATTTTCATCCTTATTTATTACTGTATTTCCAAATTTATCCATCTCCATTACCATCTCCTTGCTTTTCACATACTGTTATAGCTTTCTGCATCTCTCATGGTTGTTTATCTAGTTTATACTAATTTTCAAAGACCATACTTTTATTCATCCTGTTTATGATAGATGTATAGTCTACATGGCTTATTCTTCCAAGCATGTATTACTTTATATGTGATCATCAAATATCTTTTTCTCAGTTACCTTGAAAATCGGATGTGTTTATTAATTTCCATTGTGTAATAGAGCAAGGCGATGCTAGATGATTCTCTATAGAACAATTTTTAGGTTGGGTCCATGAATTCAATGAACTTATATGCAGAATTCTTTATCTATAGCATGTGTGTGTTCATGCACACACACATATGCATGTCTTTTTCCTGATAAAGTAGCTTTTCCTTTTATAGCTTTCCTTTTCAGTTTCCAAAGGATGAATATCTAGTTTAGATGCATTGTTAGAGTCTCCAAAGGGTGAATCCTCTACCTCTAATTAAGAACCACTAGTTAATATAGATTAATTCATGAAAAACTTGTAACTCTAAAGGAGATTTGGTGGACTGCTGCCATAGTTTTTGTAAATTGTCTGAGTTTCTTGATACAGAAAGAATCTTGGATGGAATGTACATAAGATTGGACCAGAATTTGTTATGTTTTTTACTCTCTTAGTTAATTAATTTACTTCCATACTCGAGATTTTCACAGGAATTTTAGTAAAGTTTTCAATACAAAATAGATACTTTTTAAGAGGCATTTAGTTTAGAATCTGTACTTCTAGGCACTATATGAAATACAAAAGTAATTTAAAAATACCCTCAACCTTTTAGGATAATTACTTATGGATTCAAATACTCCAAAAATGGTGTGCTAACTCACTCTTTGTCATAATATGACTTATTCTAGCATATTTTATTGTAAAAGAGAGGAAGAAATGATAATTGTGAGAAGTAAACTTTTTTTTTTCCCACTCAGACTAAGTAAGAGTTAATTTTAGAGTAAGGGGAAGCTTTTCTTTTCAAATATACATACTTTACCTTTTTCCAGGGCCAAATCTATTAATTATACACACCTCAAAAGTGGTAATGTTACCGTTGAGAGTGATTTAAATCTGTAGTTGCCCCAGTGGTGCAGGGGGGCCTCGGTCCTTTCCACCCATACAGTAAAGAATTACAGATCAGTGGAGTTTAAGAAAAATAAGATTTATTGAAATATGTTTCAAGAGAGAAATGGGCTATGTCAAAGAGGGCTGTAGCCTCATAGAGGTGAAGAAGTCTGTCTTATATCTGGGCCACAGAAGGAAATTACAAGGATGGTGCTATCTGATTGCTGTGCGAGGTCATTTTGATAGTTGGCTGTTACATAACCTATTGTTAACTGTGTATATCCTTACCAAGAATTCATTCTGTTATAATTAGATTCATGTACTTCCGGGCATAGGTATGACATTATAATAATGGTATAAAGAGGCTGAGGTAAAAAGGAGATCAGAGTACTCCTTACTGTGCAAGTGTTTGTGGCTGGCCTAAACTGGTTGCTATATTATGGTCATTTATTTCCTTGTACTCCAGGACGTAGCGGTATTGTTAATTGAAAAATGTTTTTTTTTTCTGGGAGGTCCTAGGGGTGACCTTTGGGTTGAGCCATCATTCTTATAATTTCTGTGGTTACAGAGCTGGATCTTCTCTCTCATTGCCCCTGGCTCCCTAACTGCCTAACAGTAAGGGAAAAAAAGGAGGGATCTTTCAGTATCACTAGGAGTTAGGTTGCTACCCACCTCTATGTGGATGACTGCATTGTTAAGGAAGCCATAGGCCTACATGTCAAGCTTCTGAGGTACCTGGGTTACTTCTTGGGTTTCCTTATCTGAATGTGACAAAATCATTAAATCTAGTGAAGCTGGTCATACATGGCCAGGCTGAGCAGGTAGCTTAAATTGGCATCATAAGTACATGGTGTCAAAAAAAATTTAAGCTAGGAAGATTAAGAGAAAGACACGAGGTTGTATGAAATGAAATGAGATTATATGGTATCATTTGATCAAATCAAATCAGTATGATTTTTTTTGTGTGTACGTTAGTGTACAGGCATACATGTACATGACAATAGGAATATTCAGCACAAACAAGAACCTCTGATTTAAAATAATTTCTTACCACATATTTACTGAAAGTTCTGATGAGTGTCAGATTCATTATGTTGAATTTGAACCTTGGGTTCTGACATGATTGAAACTTTCTGTGGTGGTTCAGAATGAGCTGTCCCAAGATCTGCCTCAGTGGTATTGCAGATTACTTTGAGCTAAAGGCAACTTTAGCTGCGGGCTCAAGAAAACTTCTGTCTCTCCCTCCAACTACCTAGGAGAATTTGAATCAGGGGCCTTGCTCTTGAGAGATATTGTCTTTTGACCTGAGGGCAGGACAAACTTCTATTTACTAAATGTCTATTCTTATCATCCTGCAGTGATGCTTTGAAACTCCTGAGGTGCATTACCTCAGCCCTAGCTCTGGATGTCTTATGTACCTCAATTCCCCTTACTATCTCTGAACCTCTCCTGCATGTGGGGTTGCCATCGATATGCACATATTAAATTTGGTTATTTTCTCTTGCTAATCTGTTTCATGTCTATTTGATTATTGGACCAGCCAGAAGAACCTTAAGTGTAGAGGAAAATTTGTTCTTCTCCCACATCCCCAAATAAACTGTCCTTAGAGATATAATGGCATGAGTGAGCCAATATGGATGTGTCTATTCTTTAGCTTAATGCCTGACTTATGCATTAGAAGTCCAGGTGCCTTGAAACATAAAAGATCACTTTATATGGATTAATGAGGCAGAGGTTGATAGAAGAATTTATTTTCTCTTCTTATCTCTTGAGAAAGAAAAATGGCAGATTCAGTGCTTCAAGTTAAAAAACAGTAATGGATGTACTTATGGACAAAATTAAATATCATAAGTACAGGCTTATCTATACTAGTTTTCCCTCAAACCTAAAAATAAGTTTTTATAGGGCAGAAGATTATTAACTCCTGATGGTTTAAGTACAACTGCCTCTCTGAACATAAAATAGGAGTTTGCACATTGAGTTGATTAACCTGTTAACTTAAAAATAAAAGCCAAAGTGAGAGTAATAAATGCTATTTGAGATTATAGAATTGCAATCTTGGGGCACAAATTCAGGCAGAAACTCAAATTGTGTTCTGATTATGGGTGAAGGCAAGAGAATTTTATGAGAAAAGGAAGGGAAATAATTAAATGAAGAGAAGAAAGGAATTTCTGTGTTGATAAGCTGGGTTACTCTTTAGTTATATATGGTTAGTTAAACATTCTAAAGAATGTCCATAATCATCAGTCCTTGTAGTCAGGATGTCTGCTTTTCTGTTAGCTTTGAAAAGAGTTGTTTGAAAGACAATGTTACTTTTGCCCAGTCCAAAGGTTATTTTACCCAGTTCAAACATCCTAAAGGTTCAAGGATTAAGATATACAAACAGTTTCCCTGGAAAGGGTACTCTGGTTCTGTTTTTAAATGGCTCCAATTACGTTAACTTTTCACAAACCTAACTACCTAAATTCCCTTAAATGAGAAAATTAATTCCTTTTCATTGTTTAAATAGAATTTACATTAGTATGTAGTTGTCTATAAATTTATATTTGTGTTTCAACAAAAAATAAGCTATTATATTATTGAAGAAAATATTCCAAAGTCAGTAATAAAATCACTTAGTATTCCTATGAATCTTTATAATATATAAGAAATTTTCACATATATTTGTACTAAAACTGCATAGCAACCCTTTCAGGTAGTACTTCTGTTGAATTCGAGGCTCTGAGAAGTTTTATGTCTTAACTAAAGACAAAAAAAAAAAACAAATAAAGCGTCAAGAAATAGAATTGAACACATGTAGTCTTTCTCTAAATTGCATCTTTTTATAATACCATTTTGCTCAAAAGTTTGAAACAAAAGCGAAGGTAAAGAAAGGTTTACCTGAAAAGATAATTACTATTACATGAAAACCATTGGAATATCCATTAATTTCAAATCTTTGGATTAGGTGAGAGGTAGAACCATTTTTTCCATTGTTTAATCAATCTATTATAATGATAAGAAGGTTGAAAATGAATTCTTAAAAAATGACAGATTCTATAAACTACATAAGAGTTCTGTTGAAAACGTAGAATCTCCTTCATTTGGAAAAGTCTTCTGGTCCTCTCATCTATAGTAAGAATATAAGAATACATTTTGAAACTTCTGAGTAGTAATTGTTCATTTACATATCTAATGATAAAAAAGCTATATCTGATAAAATATAAAACCAGTATGTTATAAAATCAAATAAGTCCAAAGACAATGAGATACTAGTTTTTTCCTGACTTCTAGTGGCTATTGATGTTAAAGTATATTATGAACATCCTCTTGGCAGCTGTTATACTTAGCCTTTTTTCAGCTTAAAAGAAAATTCCCTATCAGGATAAAGAAACAAAGAAAGTTTTATTCATGAGCATTATTATATCTGGCAATTTTGCACATTTGAAAGTTAGATATTTTTAGAAGAAATTTAGAATAATTTTGACATATTAAGCAGTCAGAGTTTTGTTTCTGAAGAAAATTTTTGCACAGTGACACTGATGGAAACAAATTTTAAAGATATAGTTAATTTTAAAGCAAATTAAACTCCTTCTTTAGAAATTTATTAAAGTACTTTCTTGGAAAATTTAGGCAGCATACCATAACTCTCCATCCTATAAGGCTTTAACTACTTATTATTGGTATCTTATTTAACAATATTGTTATATATAATATTATAATATTGTTATATGCAATATTGTTATATATAATAATAGATAAGGTTTAAGAGTCACGCACTACCCCAAGTGCTTTTTATGCTCTTATTTATTGAATTTTCACAACTCTGAGTGGTTATTATTATTATTCTCATTTCATAGATAAGGAAATTAAAGCACAGAAGAGTTAGTTAAATTGCCCAAGGTCACAGACCTAGTGAATGGTGGAATGGATATTCAGGGTCAGTATATACGGCTCCAAAATCTGTGTTTTTAAACCCTATTCAGCGTTTTCAAAGTAGATACAATTTGCTTTCCCATTTTCTCTCTCTTTTTTTTCTCATTGTACATTTTATTTATTTATTTATTTATTTTTTTATTGAGGTAACATTGGTTAACAACATTATGTAAGTTTCAGGTCCACAACATTATAATTCAAGATCTGTATACACTATAGCATGCTCACCACCAAAAGTCTAATTTCCATTAGCCCATTTTATCTTATAATAGTCTTTGTAGATAGTAATGAGTGCCAGCTCTGGAGTATGTCTGTGCTGGGTTAAATCCCAGACCAATGTTTGGTTCATTACCTAACTATTCTGTGCCTGAGTTGCTTCATTGGAGACAGTAATAGTATCTACCTCATAGGATCATGGTTAGGATAAATTTAAACATTATACGTGAAGCACTTAGAACAGTGTCTGGTAGATATAGCAAGCATCTAATGAATGCTAGTATTAGTTTTTCCTCCTCCTCCTCCTCATTTATTATTATTATTATTACTATTATTGTTATTATTACCACTGTCATTACTACTTCCAAGTCTCCTTTTTAGAACACCTGCTTTCTTCACTTTCCAAGGTGCTACTTTGCATTTTGGCTAAGGATTTCCCACTTAGATATTTCTGTTCTTGAGTTATGGTGGTGTTATCCCTCTGTGATTAAAACAGTGACAACAAAATAACATTTACAAGAGGCTTTCTGAAATTTTGCTAAGATTTCTCTGTAAATGTTGTTTTAAGACAAATATCTTCTAGGTAAGTTTGTATTTGCAATTGGAACTTATAAAAGAAGACAGAAGATTGAAATTTGCAAACAATACTGTTTACTGAATTTTAATTTCAAATAATCACTAAAAGCTGTTTTAAGAACGGGATATTTCTTCAAGAGGAAGGTATTTATCTATCTGAATATATAAAAATATATACATATATAATTAAGATATTTTATGGGAATATTCACAGTTTCTGGAGTGTATTTTTTATTGAGAAGGGCATAGGGCATGATTTGCAATGAAAATGAACCTTCACGAACTTTTATGTACCACTTATTATATTAAACTATTTTAAGCAAATATTGTTAAAACTGTGAGGATAAATTTTTGCAAAACCAAAATCATAGTGGAAGGAACACCTCTCAGTCCATTAGAGAAAAAAAAAAAAGAATATATTGTATACTTTTAAAGAGATCCATGTTATCTTCAACTATATTATTTTTAAATATAGTAATTACCTATTATGTAATAAAGGAAACTTCAGTAAATTCCAGAGTAAAAATCATGCCATCAATATGCTCTGATCTAAATACAGTAAAGCCAGAAATGAATAACAAAAAGCTAAGCAATAAAAAATATGTAACTACTTGGAAGTTAAACTATATTCTGTGCATAGCTGTTGAGTCAAAGAAGAAATAAAAACTAGAATTTCAGAATGTTTAGAAAGCAACAATAAAGAGAACATTACACATGAAATCTTATGAGAGGTAGTCAAAGCTGTACTCATGAAAATTTGTAGTAGTAAAAAATTTCCTTGCTAAATAAGAATAAAAATAAGTAAACTAAGCATTTAACCCAGCAGTCTATAAGAAGAGTAACAAAATAAGCATAAGTAAAGCAAAAGGAAAAAAATTAATAATTATAAGTCACAAATAAATGAATTAGAAAACTATAGGCTCAAGAAATAAATCTAAGAACTAATTCTTTGAAAAGAGAAATTTCTGACAATTTTAATTTCAAAAAGAGGTAAAACTCTAATTCACAGCATTAGTAATGATAATGGTAATATATCCTCAGATACTGTATATGAATCCACAAGTTCATATGTCAGACGTGCAGTAAGAGCAATCACTAAAAGCATCCAGTATGCAACAAAGAAAGAGTTTACTTTTGAGAGGCAGCCAAACACGGAGATAGGGAGAAAACCCAAATCGCCTCCAAATCCATCTCCCCAAACAAAGGCTTGAAACAAATTTAAAGAATAAGATAAGGAGTTATACATATGCATTAATTCTAATTCAAAGAATCTGATTGGATAGTCTTGGAACTAAGCCATCTAAGGTAAGGAATGTGAAAGAGGGCAGGAGGTTACAAAGTAATTTCAATCTGGCAGAGTTTGACTGGTCAATTCTATATATGCCATATTTGGTCTAGGCACCGGAGCTTTCTGGACAACAGACCCTTCCCTTCTGAAAGAGTTTCAGTGTCCAAGTTCCCATCATGTCTCAGTCCTTTGGTTCTGGGGTGGAGGGTGCAAGACTTTCCTTCCAGGTGCAGCTGGAGGTCTAAGGCTCTCCTCTGCACATGCTTAGGCTATGTGACTTGTGGTTTTGGTCTGTTGTCTCAAAAAGCAACTCAATATCTTGTTTTGTTTTGAAATAAGATAGGATCATTGTGAGCTGGTTCTGCAGTTACAAACTGAAGAGTGTTTTTTTTAATAAAGATAATTCAGAGAAAACTTGTACTGTAAGATATTAAAAGGTATTAGCTAATATATATTTTAAAATATGACACGAGAATAGACAGTGTTATGAATTTAATAGAAAGCCTAGAAACATAACTGTATAAGAAATTAGAATGTAATATATGTGATATTTCAAACTAATGGTGAAAGGATAGATTCATCAATATGTGGTATTAATAAATACCATATATTGGCCAACTGTAATAATAATTAAATTAATTTCTTGCATTATACGAAAATAAATTCAAGATTAATTATATATGAAAATTAAAGAATACAAATATGCTAGAAGAAAATATAAGCAGCTATATATAATCAGAGGATGAAGAAGATCTTCCTGAGCATGACACAGTAAAACCAGATACTGTATAGAAAACCACTGGTAGATTTACTATAAAAAATTAAACTTTTATACATTAATAACTACTATAGATAAAATTAAAATGTAAGTTACACACTCGGAAAAAATTGCAACATATGATATGGGATTAATATTCATTTGTAAAAATATAATTTCAGTCTTAGAGAAAAGTTCCAAGAATAGTACACAAGATTCCTGTATATCCTCCACACAGATACCCCAAATGTCAATATTTTCTGCATTTGTTTATTTGTTATTTGGTCTCCCTGTTTTCTCCCTTTCCTATCCACCCAAGTTCATTCTCTTTTTCTCTATTCATCCTTCTATTTCTCCCTCTCCATCTCTCTGCCCCCCTTCTGTCTCTACACACACACACACACACACACACATCATGATCATCATGGCATCATGATCATCATCATCTTATATTTCCTGAACTGTTTGAAAGTGACTTGCAGACATGATTCTCCTTTACCTCTAAATATTTTAGTATTTCCTAAAAGCAATAAATTATCTTACATAATCAAAGCACACATATCAAAATCAACAACTTGAGATTGGTATAATACTATTATCTAATATGCAGACCTTATTGAATTTTTGACAGTTGTCTTAATAATGTAATTTATAGCAAGAGAAAATTTAACATCATGTGGTATGTTCAGTTGTAATATTTCCTTGGTCTTTTTTTACGTGGAAAATTTCCTAAGCCTTTATTTGTGTTCACAACATTGACATCTTTAAAGTGTACAAGCCTGTAATTTTGTAGAATGTCCCTTAATTTGGGTTTATCTGGTGTTTCTTATGACTAGTTTCAGGTTAAGTATTTTTGGCAGGAATACTACGGAAGTATTTCTGAAGTCTTAGTGCATCATTTCAGGAAGGCACATGCTGTTGCTTAGTCCCGTTACTGACAATGTTCACTGGCATCATTTTGTTAAGATGGTGTCTGTAGTTTTCTCCACTATGAAATATTTAACAAGTATTTTATGGGAATATACTTTGAGACTATGTAAATATCCTATTTAGAACTGACAATGGAAACATTTTAATACTGCAGACTGATTAAATAAATTACGGCATTATGAGGGAGGAAGAAAATTTCTTCTACCTGCCAAGATTCTTTCAGCTGGTCTGATAATTAAATCTTCATGAGACAGGTTAACAAGAGAAAATAATCAGATTTAATTGCATATATATGTATGGGAACCCCACATACATGAGATAGTCAGAGACCCCCTTACACCTGACAGGTCAGAAAATGAGCTATATATGGCATTCTGAGCTAAGGAAGAGGTAAGGTAGCATGGGGCTTCAAAAAGTCATTGCAGTATGACATTATAAATAATGTGAAAGAATGTTTTGATTGTGGAAAGATGTTTGTTGTGTATTTTTGAGTGAAAATGAAAACTGATTACAAGGCAGAGACACACTATTGTCCTATATTTCAGCAGTTCTCAACCTTTCTGGCACCAGGGACCGGTGCTCCTATGAGAATCTAATGCCTGATGATCTGAGGTGGAGCTGAGGTGGTGATGCTAGTGGTGGGGAGTGGCTGCAAATACAGATGAAGCTTTGCTAGTCTGCCGCTCATCTCCAGCTGTCCAGCCTGGTTCCTAACAGGTTACAGACTGGTCCCAGTCCACAGCCTGGGGGTGGGAAACCCCTGCTATATTTTGTGCACATATTCTCCAGGCCTGGACAGATATATGCTGCTGCAGGTTGGGTTTCCCAGAAAGCAGACTGAAACAGATATTAGCATGGAGGGAGTTTACTAGGTAGCAAGTACTTTCAGGTTCAACCCCTATATGTGAGAAATGAAAAAACAAGATCGGGCAGAGGGAGAAGTTGGACTGAGGTGTGACCATAACAAGCAGTCATCTGAGTTCATGGAAATAGCTCTTCCTAGTTGCTTTGAGTTGAGAAAGTAGATAAAATGGAGGAAAACAGGAGTCTTTGAAACCACACAGCAATTAGTCATTATATGTGGACTGGCCCTGGAAAGGGAGTGTGATGTTAGGGTAGATGTCTCTTCTCAGCCAAGGAAATTTCTAAAGAGGGCTGAAAGCTGACAGCCAACATTTTTGTCCTGAAGGGGAAATCTGGTTGCATAACACAACATCCATGAAGTGTGATACAATGCTACTGATATAATTACTACTTTTTTTCCTTTTTTTTGCCTTTCTGTATTTTACAAATGTTCTACAAAAAAAAAACTCCAGATATAATAGTTATAATTAAGAACAAATCAATATTTTTTTTCAAAGAAAAAAATTGTTGCACTGCTTGGAAAAGAAATGCTTGTGGTCCTAGGACTTGTATATTTCTTTAGAGGTAGAATGGCATAATGAGTTTTGATGCTGCATGAAACTGATTTCAGATCCACTCAGGTTTATGGCCTTAGGCCTTAGTCCTTACTGTTTTATTTAATATTCCAGAGTTTCAAATTCTTCATTTGCAGTAAGAGAAGGTTAAGTGTGTGGTGGAGGGATGGAGATTAGTGGGTGGATGCTGGTAGTTACCTTGAAGGAATGTTGCTAATGTAACAATTAGAGACAATATTGCTACATAGCCTGACACATAGTAAGACCTCAATAAATGATAACTATTATTTGTTCATTTTTATAGATTGTACATTTGTTAAGACCTATAATTTTGCAATTTGTTTAAAAATATTATGTATACATTTGATATCTTCCTAGGAATTATCTTTCCACTAAATAGAACAGTTAAAAAATAGGATTATTTCCCCAAAAGTATTCAATTTTAGAATCTCTCAGGCATAGAGGCAAGGCATTCTCTAGGTATTTGTTTAACCTTTTATTTTCAACTAAATGTTCATTTATCAAACAAATGAACTGAGAGCAAGGGAAAAGCAATAGATTTAAAGGTATATAATTTTTCTTGGTTTTGTTCAAAACAACACTTGATTTACAAACGTTCCTTTAATACTATGTTTGAAGTATTATAGTATAATCAACCATCTGTACAAAATTTAAAGCTTCATGACTGTTGAAAAATCTGTAAGAAAGCACAATACAGTCAATTAAAAGAAAATCATTTGAATGCAGCTTTGGTGTACTGGACCATATTAATTGCAATCAAAGCTTAGAAAATTTAATTGTGACATTTGTGTCATGCATTCTTTGCTGCCCTTGTTACCTCTGTGAAAATTCTAGCCACTTTTTATTTTACAAACTATTTTCCCTTTAATACATTTTAAATTTTACTTTTAAATTGTTGATTTGAACTGGTGAAAAATAAAATAAAATTTTATATTAGTATCACTTTATTCTGTTTATCTCATACCCTCAATAATGCTCTTTAATCCAAGCTAAGGATTAATGGTGGGAAAGATTGCTCATAGATTTTCATACCTAATACTATATAGTGATGACTTTCTGTATTTTAGAACTTTGCCTCTTTTCAAAAATTACTAGGCTGTAAAAATTTCACTCAGTTTGATTGTGGCCACAGCTGACTATTTAGAAAGGACTGACCAATTAATTTTGTCAAAAAACTGTGCATTTTGTTATAAAACAAAGCACAACAATACTAATCTGAACTCTCACACACAAAATCCTCACTCAAATCAATTGTTTGATATTACAGAGAAACATAAGACATTTGAATGCATTTTGCAGTTTTAATAAATTATGGTAACATATATGCATAGTATATGATTTTACTAATATCCATTTGTGTTGGTTAATTTTATTTGTCAACTTGACTGTGCCACGGGGTGCCCAGATATTAGGTCAAACATTATTCTGGCTGTTTCCATGAAGGTGTTTTTGGTTGAGATTAACATTTAAATCGTTAGACTGAGTAAAGCAGATTGCCTTCCCTAACATGAGTAGGACTCATCTGGTCAGTTGAAGGCTTGAATAACACAAAAGTCTGACCTTCCCCTGACAGCCCCAATGTGTGTGTGTGTGTGTGTGTGTGCGTGTGTGTGTGTGTGTGTGTGTGTTTGCGTGCATATGTGTGTGTGTTGTGCTTAGAATACATGAGATCTACACTCTTAACAAATTTCAAGTGTATAATACTGAATTGACTATGTGTACTATCTGGTATATTAATTATACATCAATAAAACTGTTTAAAGAGAGAAGAATTCTTCCTTCCTGACAGCTTTCAGACTAACACATTGGCTTTTTTCTATCTTCAGACTTGAACTGAAACATCGGCTCCCCTGGGTCTCTAGCTTGCCAACTCAACCAGCAGATCTTTGGACTTGCCAGCCTCCATAATCACATGAGCCCATTCCTTATAATAAATCTCAATCTATAGATATATACATCCTATTGGTTCTGTTTCTCTGGAGAACCCTTATTAATATACCAATAAAATAGTATAATTAAACATATGTTGAGCATTTATAATATGCAATTTACTGATGTTAAGTATATTAAAACAACCAAGAAATTTAATTCTCACAACAACTTTATGAGTGGGGCATAGTTTTTATGCCTATTTTCAGACAAGGAGCTAAAGCTTGGGAAGCATAAACAACATTGGAAATACCACACTGCTGGTAAGTATTGAGGCAGGTGCTCAAACCCAGACTGCCCCATTCTAGAGGTACAAACCTTCATAGTATGCTCTATTGTACCTCCCCCTCCTTGAAAATCATAGCAAGTAAGCTTAGGAAGAAGTAGCTGAGTGTATTTTCTTGAGTTTGTGTTTACTTTCCTAGTTGAATTTCTGTTGCACCTTTAAGTCAAAAGTTTAAACCATTCCCTGACTCAGCTTTCTTCATGACAGCTCTGTAAGGAAAATATACACAAGCATTAGTTCCTTTATGAAACTGTGGCCCAGATATGAAAGGCAACACCAATTAGGTTGAGACTAAGCCTCAATGTGTCTGATTCTTGAATAGTAAAATTTTCTACTATATGTAGGCTTTGTGAATTTAATTTAGCTCAAATAATGTAAACACTGGGTAATATAGGCTACAACTAGAAATTTGAGGCCAAATATGTTGCTAATATTATTGACCTTCTGTTATGCTTCGAATGGGTCCTCAGTGATCTTTCAAGGAAATCAGTGTTTATTCCTTTCTAATGCCATACAAAGGATTGATTTTGTTGATATAAAAGTGCTTAATCAGCCCATTGATGAATGTCATACACCCTATTACAAACACCTCAAATCAAGTTTCTGTTATTATGAATTGGCAAGAATGTGAATTTCTGGATGATTGTCACTGTGATGTAGTCAGGTCTCTTGCTTTTCAGCTTTAAGCAGTTACAACTTTGAATAATTTAATGCTAGCAATATTCTGTGCCTAAGAGAAGCTTAAAGTAATATAGGAGTCTTCCTGACTCCTGAGCAAAGATGAGATTCATATTGAGTTCAAAACTTTATCAGGGTCTGTTTTTCACTTTCGAGAATCGACGTATTAGCTACTGAATGGCCTGCATTTCTGAATTGCAGAGGAGCAAACCAAAACTTTGCTTGTGTTTGAAACTGCCTTTTGGTTGATAGACACAAATGCATTTTGTGATGGCCATCCAGTTCATTTGAGAAATGCATACAGATTTACTACTTTTCAGTTGCATTGCCCCCAATCTTCCTCCCATCTGGCAACAATCAGTTCATTCTACCTATGAGTTTGTTTCTGTTTTGTTTATTTTCTTTTTTGGATTCCACATATATGGCAGTGTTTGCCTAAATGGACTGAAAATACATGGGTAATTCAGAAAACATAACCACCTTGAACGTATTTCCCAAAAGTCCAGAAATTTATAATTTCTTCTATGTTAAATAAGAGTTAGCTGCTTCACTTACTACAGGAACCAGAGTCAGCCTTAAGGGCACTTGGTCATCTAGGTGCCTTAGGCTGTTTCAAATATAGTGAAAAAAATTATATATATATATATATATATATATAGTGTCTTAAATTTCACCACTAATGATTAAAATTTCTCTAGAAAACTTTTCAATGTTAGTTAAAACACAAAAAATCTTGGTAGATGTAATGTCACAACCATCACTTTGTATATTTAAGTTTACAGCAGTGAATAGGTTGTTTTTTCTTTATAGGTAGTTAGCCTGCATTTAGGGTATATAAATGCAGAGAGGCAAGAGAGAGAGTATTAACAAATATTGATGCCTCCTAAATCCCATGTGTTCTACCAAACATTTTATGTATGACTAACTCATTCAATTGACATAACAATTTTACAGTTGAAACTACTCAAGTGAGAGAGTTCCTGTCTACCCAGCATCCACATTAGCAGTTCTCAAGAACAAAGTAGCTTTGTTTAGGCTATGAGTCCATTCCTGAACTATCTTTGAGGGCAAAGAATTGGATTCCTTTGCTTGATCAAGCCTTGTCTTGGTTCCACACATGTGGCTGAAGTCATGGCAAGATTAGATGGACCAGAACCACATGACCTGGGTTCCTCACAGGAAAAAACCAGAGCATATAAGGGAAGAGAGAAGAAATGACTGATAAGACAACAAATGGTAAAATACCTGGATGATAAAATATAAAGTTTTTTTTTAATGGACAGATACTAAGTTATTTGAAGGAAGAGATTAATAAAAATAGAAACAGAAATAAACAGATTAGAAAAATAATAAAACCAATCAATAACACTGAAGGCCAATTCTTTGAAAATACTGATAAATAAGAAAAAATCTGGGTAAAAAGGAATAATGAAAATATATGCAAACAATAGTAGAAATAAAAAGAGAACATAAGAATGGACACAAAAAATCATGAGACTAAATCATTTTGAAAACTAAGATAAAATAGTATATTCGAAACCTGTGCTCCACTTCATACACAGTTAACTCACTTTTTACTCTAGTTATTGCTGTGGCAAACATTTGCACAGATGTGACCTAATAGTTGTGGCCACTTCATCTTTCTTTTTGATGTGTGGGAACCCTTAACACTCACATGTAACCTATAAGTAAGAGAGATTTAATAGGTCATGAAGTCACCCTTGACCAATGAGGAGCAAGAACCAATGGGTGACCAGTGAATAATTCAGATTAGTCTACTTGGCCACAGTAGAGATCAGCTCAATAATACTACCTTGAATAGGCTTTTCTATTTTGAATGTTTTATTTATTTATTTAATTATTATTATATTTATTTATTTTTATTATAACATTAAAATTATCTTTCAGTTAAAGTTGCCATACAATATATTAGTTTTAGGTGTAAAACATAGTGATTAGACATCTATATACCTTGTGAAATTATCCCCCTGGTAAGTCTAGTACCCATCTGACACCATACATAATTATTACAATACTATTGACTACATTCCCTGTTCTGTACTTTACATCCCCGTGACTATTTTGTAATGACCAATTTGTACTACTTAATTTCATCTTTTTCAACCAACCCCCAACCCCCTCCCATCTGGTGACAATCAGTTTGTTCTATCTATGAGTTTTTTTCTGTTTTGTTTATTTTCTTTTTTAGATTCCACATATAAAGGAAATCATACAATATTTGTCTTTATCTGGCTTATTTCACTTAGCATAATACTCTCTAGGTCCATCTATGTTGTCACAAATGGTAAGATTTCATTTATTTTATAGCTGAGTAATATTCCATTGTACATATGTACCACATCTTCTTTATCCAATGGTCTATCAATGGACACTTAGGTTGCTTCCATATCTTGCCTATTGTAATAATGCTTCAGTGAACATAGGAGTGTTGAATAGGCTTTTCCTCCTTCCTTTATTCACTCTTCTCCAGTTCCACCTGCACATTCTCTTAGATCGTGTCCCTCAAATATTTTATCTGCACGTAAGCTCTTGTCTCAGGCTTTACCATATAAGGTATAGTCCCAGGCTTAAACAATTGCTTAATTTTCCACACAAATAAATATTATCATAATGAAGCCAGAAGAAATAGAAGATTTGAATAAACTGATTATCAATTAAAGAAGTGAATTGAAAGTAAAAAAAAATATATATTGCCCTCACTCTCACTCCATTCTAAAGGTATCAGGTCCAACTACATATGATTTTTATTGCACCTTCAACAAACAGATTATCTCTATTACATAAATATTTTTAAAACTCTAGAAAATAAAGGCATGCTCCCCAGTGTGCTTTGTGAGATCACCTTATTACTGAAAAATGGACAAAGTATAACAAAAAATTTATAATTCAGTCTTTTTTTCTGAACAGAAATACAAAAATACTAAATAAAGCATTAGAAATTTGAGAGAAATATAACAATAACTAGTAAGGTTGAAAGTGATTTAATAATTCAATATTTAGTTTAATAATTTAATAAGTCAAATATAGTGATTCAATAATTCATATTTAGGTATATAACAGAGAAATTTATGCACATATGTGTGAGGTTGGTTGCCAAATTAATTTTTACAATATCAAAAACAGGAAACAACTTAAATGTTTATCAAAGTGATATCTTTTTAAAATTAAGTTGACAATATCTTAATAAGATGGAATATTATATAGCAGTTAAAATGAATTAATGCTATATAAATAATATGAATAAATTGGTGTAAATTAATGAGCTAGATTTTTATATGCCAACATAGATAGATCTCAAAAATAATGCTGAGTTAAAAAAGTAAGCTGCAGAATGATGTGTATGATATGTAACATTTTTTGGGCAGCCCAAACAATATTGTATAATTTTTCATGAAAATACTCATAACATGGAAGAACATGATGGAAAGGATGTACATCAAATTCATGATTATTGATGGTTCTGGGTAAGGAGGGAGGGGAATTGTTTTAGGGAGGGATAAAAAGGGGTTTCAATTCTATCTGTAATATTTATTTTCAAAAAAGGAAAGTTGTTTATCAATTATAATAGTGTTGATATTTATTAGTTCTGGGAGGTGGATAATTGTACTTGTGTTGTGTTGTTCTTAGTAATTTTTTACATATTTTCATAAGGAAATTGCAACCACGATTGTCAGATAATGTTTCAATATTGTATATTCAAGCAGCATTTACAGTTCATTAAGAAAATGAGATATGCTCTGTAGTCAATAGAAAAGTGGGCAAATATTCAAGAAAAAACATAAAAAATCAGAAATATAAGTTACTATTTACATAAAATGAATATTTCACTAGTGTTTGTATGCATGCATGCATGTCTCTATTTATCTATCTATGTATCTATGTATCTATCTATCTATCTATCTATCTGTCATCTATTATCTGTCATTTATTTATCTATCATCTACCTATCTATTATCATCTATGTATCATCAATTTAATGTAGTGTTAGGAAAACACACTGCTGAAATCTCACCTGAAAGCAATTTAGTGCTATTTATATTGAGACTTCAAAATGTTAATATTGTTTGCCTAACTCTTCTTCTAGTAATTAATAAAAAACAAAACAAAACAAAAAAGTCAGTGATGTACAAAAGACATGTTTATTATACAGTTAGTGATGATGAAAAATTGAAAATAGCTTAAATTTTCTACAGTACGTCGTTGCTTACGTACTTTATGACCCATTTGTACTCTGGGATTCTATACAGCTATTTAAAATTCGAATTCTATCTACAGATGGGGAAAATTTCCATAACAGTATGAAGTGGAAAAAACACTTTGGATCCATGTGTATACCATATAAAACATGCATGTGCATGTGTACACACGTGTACACACATGCACACACTCAAAAAATATGTACATACTGGAGGTAAATACACCATAATGTTGATGCTTGTAATTTATGAGTTTGAGGATAATGAATGGTTTTTATAATATTATTTATTCTTTTCTGATATTCCAAATTTTCTATAATAAATGCATGTTTCTTTTTAGCAAAGAAAAAACCCTGCTCTTCAAATGTTAACATAATCCTTGTCTAGTACTTCTGTAGTGGGGCATACCCTGCAATACATGCTGCATTTACTGTTATTTTTTTAGGCAGTATCGGCTATAATAACAGATGGCTGGCTGGCTGGCTGGTCATACAATCTAGCACTATATATAGGGTGCCTAAGTCAGGCCCATTTTCTCATCGTACATCTTCTTTTGCTTGAATAATGCCACTAAGTATCTTGAATCCAGTAAACACTTTAAGGCTGTAAATTGTGGTAAAATTCTTTCTTTCACAGACACTACCTTTTAATTATCCATCAGAAAGGAAATTTATTTGGTATTCAGCTAGGGTTCCAGTCATTTCCAGAGAAAAGTGAATGATAGTGGACTAAATTGCTGAGTCTTAAAAATTGAGTAAAATTATTCTCATAGGCTATGCTTGAATATTTTAATAGCTAGCTAGCACTCCTTTATAATCTATAAAATATTGGGGTAGCCTCATATGATTCCATGAGGTGTTGGAAATTTTCTAACTGTGCTTGAATGAAATACTTAATAAGGTTTGGGGAAATTATATAAGACCCTCAGAGAAATCTTGCTTTATAAAACAGAAAAGAGAGAAAAACTTGAAAAGCTTAATATTATTATTATTAATATTGACACTTATTTAGGTATAAATATTTAAAAATATCTCTTAAAATATGATAATCTATGTAAAATAACTATTTATATCTGTTATTGTTTGGGATATATCACAAAGAAAATATTGGGAAAGCAATCTAATTTAGATTATAAGCATTTAAGGTATGGTGGTAATGTAGTAAGTAATGTCTCATTTATCTACATAAAGTGTTCCTATTAATGTAATATCTCTTTCAGCAATCAAAGTTTTATTGGTTTAAACTAGTTTTTCATTTAAAAAATTCTTTTACAATATAAAGTGTACTGGGCAGGGCTCAGGGAATGACTATATCAATGGGGCATTATCTTCTATAATTTTGGTTTATAATTATTGAATTCACTCCTGGTTATCTCACTAAACTAGAAGTTCTCTGAGGGAAATTATGTGTCTTATTCCTTTTAGTACATAACACAGTTCTTAGTATATAATAGGCACTTAATAACTGTTTAATGAATAAAAATACCTTTTTATTTACTTTTTTATTGTATTAATTTTTATTATAATGACATTGGTTAACAAAATCCAGTAAGTTTCAGGTGTGCAATTTAACAGTAAGGCATCTATATATACTGCATTGTCTTTACCAGCCATAGTTAGATTTCTTTCTGTCACCACCTATTTTGACCTTTTTTACCCCATCTACCTCCCCCCTTCCACCTCCTCCCCTACCCTCTGGTAACCACTAGTCTATTGTCCATGCCCATGAGTCTCTGTTTGTCCTGTTCATTTGTTGCTTTTAGGTTTATATCCCACATATAAGTGATATCATGTGGTTTTTAACATTTTCTGTCTTGCTTATTTCATTTAGCATAATTAGCTCGAGGTCTATCCATGTTGCTGCAAATGGCAGTATTTCATTTTTTCTTATGGCTGAGTAATACTCCATTGTATATATGTGTCACAGCTTCTTTATTCAATCATCTATCATAGGACATTTCGGTTGCTTCCATGTCTTGACCACTGTGAATAATGCTGCTATGAACATCAGTGTGCAAATATCTTTTCGAATATGGGTTTTCAAGTCTTTGGAGTAAATACCCAGTAAAGGGCTTGCTAGATCATATTCTCAGATTTTTGAGGAAACTCCATACTGTTTTCCATAGTGGCTGTAGTAATTTGCAGTCCCACCAGCAGTGTATGAGGGCTCTTTTTTCTACACATCCTCTCCAACACTTGTTATTATTACTTGTTCTCTTGATGATAGCCATTTTTAAAGGTGTGAGGATGGTATCTCATTGTGGTTTTGATTTGCATTTCCCCAATAGCTAGTGATGTTGAGCATCTTTTCATATGTTTGTTGACCATTTGTATGTTATCTTGTGAGAAGTGTCTGTTTAGGTCCTCTGCGAAGTTTTTAAATGGATTGTTTGTTTTTGTTATTGAGGTGTGTGAATTCTTTGTATATTTTGGATATTAGGCCTTTATCTGAGGCATTGCTTGCAAATATCTTCTCCCATTCAGATGGTTGTCTCTTTACCTTGTTAATATTCTAATTCCTTTCTTTGCTGTTAGTTATGTCTTATGAGTATCTGCTACTTATCCTTATCTGATGTATGTCCATTCATTTATATATCTATGCCTATTATGTGAAAATTTCTATTTGAAAGCTTTGAGAGATACAAAGATGAGTAACGTGTAGACCTTTTACTCAAGGAGCTTATAAAGCCTCCTTTTTAGTTGGAGTAGTTGGTAATATAAGATGTGTGTTAAAATACCTATAATAAAAGCATGTGGTGTCAGACGCTATTGAAAAACTGAAAAAATCAAATAGCTTTTTTTTAATCCTCATTACCTTGACCTTTTCTGCAACCTTCATGGGGCTTTAAAGGATGAATAAATGGTTTTTTGTAGAAAATAATTTGAGAAACTGCCATTGTGGGGAATAAGATTAAGTTAGACATGGTTTCTGTGGGCAAAGATCTTCCAGGTTGGTAAGGGAGATAACATTTTTACATAAATAACTAAAATAATAAGTAGAAATTGTAAGTGCCATGAGACAACAGATAATGAAGTATGGGAACTCAAGGGAAAGAGAACTCATTTTGAGTTTTGTTCTTATAAAACAAGTGTGTTTTCTGACAACTGGACTCTCAGAAATCTTTTTCTTTTTAAAAAATGTTTGTGGCATTTTTTTTTCCTGATGGTTGAAGTTACTAGAAGGATGTTCTTTGGATAGTTGACATGTAACTCTACAAGCCTATTTTGGAAAGGGATCATTTATGCGCAAAGGCAGAGAAAGAGAAGAAAGAAAGAAATTGAAGGGCAGAGGACATGCACTTGGTAAGAATAGGATTTCTTCATGAGCGCAGCCCCTATGGGGGGAGATGAATCACTGGCAGTATAAGTAATTACTACTTTCTGGTGTATAAAGAGAGAAAAAAATTTATATATATATATATATATATATATATATATATATATATATATATATATCTGATACAAAAAAGCTATGTGATCGATTTTATGTTTTACATGGAAAATGTTTCATTGCTATATAATGATCATTCATATTCATATTCTGTATGTGAGATTTTGTAGTTAAAGAAACATATAATAAGGCAAAAACAATAAACTAAGAACACTTTAGACTAGCCAGGTTAAAAACAGATACCATTCAGAGTAAAAAGATCAAATCTTGGTAAGATAGCAACCCACAAATTGATTGATAGCAGGTTAGTTTGCTTCATTGTCAGGCATTATCCTCTGAACATAATACTTTTCTGAGGGAAGGTGGTACTTTGAGGGGAAGAATTGATCAGGCTGACTATTATCTGTGCAGAAGAATTGAGCTTTGCAAAAACAACATCTGGTATGATCAAACTTGACTGCCAAGGTAGAGCCAATAGTGAAGGATAAGAATATAATAAAATTTTACTCATGTAGGCAGAACCACTCTACCATAAATAGCAAAGTGAACCAGAAGAAAGATAATGTGAATATAATTCAGTCTAAAAAGTCAGTGAGACTGGCACATTACATTATTTTGGGACATTTTAAAAACCAATGTGACATAGCCTTTTCCTCAAAATATATACATTGTTAAATGTTTGAGATGTTATTGGAAGGAACGATAACGATAGATATTAATGCATTAGGAACTCTAGGTTTATGTAATAAAGCACATTTATGTTTGAACTCCTAAAAGTAGACTAAAAATGGCTACAGCCTGGGGATTGTGTATTTCTATTCACTGCAGTATCCACTGTCTCTTCCTTGTCCTGAGCAAATAAATGCTTAGCAGTTGGCATGGTGATGTCTGTTTCTTCAGAGAGGTGCCAGCAATGATCTTTAAAATAATGTAAAATATAATTTATTCATTTTGCCTTTTGAATAATCTTTGATTATTTAATATTAAAATTATTTTAAGTCATTGGGAAATTATAAAAGAATAGCATTAATACAAAAGTCCCCTTTGTCTTTTAACATTTTGAAAACTTTAAGGATAGTGTAAAAATCTTTCATCTCAGACTAAATACACATAGTATTGCGCACTTTTTTCCATTTTTGACTGTGCATGTTGAGTTAGTTTGGAAATGTGTTTATGGGCTTAGAAACTTGACATTTTTGCTACTTTCTTGTTTTAATATCTTTGGAAAATCACTTAGTCTCTTTAGGTTTTAGTTTCCTCACTTATCAAATAAAGGAATTGTTGGAATAAAAATCTCTAAGGCCCTTTGTAGCTCTAATATTCCATGGGTCTGTGCTCATACAAAGAAAGATTAATGGTTTTTTAATGAATGTGTCATCTGTGGGATTCAAGAGAGTTGAGTTTGAAATTCCACTCCAGTTTAAAGGTGTTTCCCAGTAACTAAAGCACCTTCTAGTATTAATTACATCATGCTGAACTTCTTTGTCACCCTTTCTAGAGTAGTGTGAGAGACTTATCAGCTAGCACAATGTCTGGCACATAGTGATCTTTCAATAATTGCTAAGTGGATGAGTGAATGAATAAATATATGGCTATTTATGGATCTGACCTTGATTATTTAATTTGTGCCTCTCTGCTCACCTGACAGAAGGGCTTGATCCCTTCTTTCTTTCAAGTCAATTGTATCAAATGAAGTTGTTGATATCAAAGTACTTTTGAAACCCTACTCATGTTATGTAAAAGTCAGGTTTCATTATTATTGTTTTCCATAGTGTATTATGAAGTTTGAGTTGCTCAAAAGTTTTGAATTTCTTTTCTTCTTAATCTACTTCTAATTTTCCAATACAATTATTAATTATTACTTTTTAAGTTTTCTTGTGACAAATTCTTTTTTAAAAAAATATTCAAACAGAGACTCATGGACATAGACTATAGACCAATGGTTACCAGAGGGTAGAAGGTGGGGGGAGAGGGGAGGTAGACAGATAAAGAAGGTCAAATATGTGGTGACAGAAAGAAATCTAACTATGGGAGGTGAACACACATTGTAAATATATACATACCTTATTGTTAAAGTGTACAGATGAAACTTAATTGGATTTCATTAACCAATGTTACCATAAAAATAAATAAATTAATTAATTTAAATAATATTCCATGCCTTGATTTGAAAGACCTTTATGGACAAATTCCAGATAGCTTTAGAAATGCTGAAATTTCAACATTTTGAGTAGGAGAAGTCACATTATGAAAATTAGAGAGAAATCACCTTGTTTTCTTTTCTAGGAGAGTTTAATATGAGAACCATTCATTTCATTCAACTTGTCAAGATGCTTCCCTAGAAACTGTGCAATAATTAGGCTTCCCTATAAGTAAAACTAATGGAATTTTGACTACTCTCCAGTTTCGTGAACTGTCATTTATGAATGGCTCATGATGTGACTAAAGTAAAATTATGCAAATATGTTACTCACAGTTGATAGAATTTAAAGAATCAAAGTAGCTACATGGACCTACAGAAATCCTATTTTATTAGTCAGCTGATTAAAAATGGACATGCGTCCAAAAACAAAGACCTTGATAGGAATTTGAATATTGCACTGGATATATACATATGTATATAATTTTCATATTATATATATACAGTGCATTATTAATAGCATATGATTATGGTTGGCAGTTAAGTGTTCATATTCTAGAGGTAATGATATTGGAAGGAGGACAATAGTCTCTGGAGGTTTAAGACATTTCATATCCCTTATAAATATCTTGCTCATTTGTTGATTATTGCAAAGAAATACTGTCAGGATTGTGTCATTATTCCAAACCAATCAGATAATTCAGTTTTTAAAAAAATCAAAGTTATATCATGAACACAAACTGATGTTGAGTGACCGAATATATCACTTTTCAGACAGGTGTTTGTTGTATGAAGATGCAACCTTATCTTTCAATGCTAGATACTATATTTTAGTAATAAAGCTTTCATTAATTAATAGAATTGTCTCTATTTCTTTAAGGAAGTATCTTCCAAATTGTCATTATTAGATGAAATAACATATTATGAACCATTGTTTTAAAATTCAGTTCACTCTAGATATTATTAGTCTTTTTAATATATTTGGATTAATCATCAACTAATATTGAGGGCAGCAACTTTGTTGTTCATAATAGGTGCTCAATTTATGCAGTCTACTTCCAATGTAAAATTACTTCTCAATTAGTGAGAATTCTCCTGAAAGTAATGTGGATGAAAAGGAACTCTAATAAATCTGACCACAAGTAACACCAAAGAGTGATCTCATCATAAATTCTTAACTGGGCAGGTCATGGTGGATAGTTATGCCCCAGGCAGATAACTTCTTTAGCAAAAGGTGTCCTAAGCAAGCCCTGTCTATGGTTCTTGTTCATCGAAGTTAAGACACCTTTGAAATGCCAGAGTAATCCTCTTTTTTAGACTCCTGAGAGACAGAAGCACGCTCAAGAGAACACATAAGCTTATTAACTATCTTGTACCTTGCTTTCTTTCACTTTCATGCAATCTTCCTTACTTTCCTCCTTAATCCCATATGTAAAAAAGAAACTGCAATATTGTCATTCTCTGGAGCACTTTCTCAGTCCATTGAGATCCTGCTTCCGGGTGTGTCCTCACTTTGGCTTTAATAAACTCATTACAAATTCTCTATAGGTTTTGACATTTCTTATATCGATAGTAAGAGGAGCAATTCAAATGAGCATGAGGATAAATGTAAATTTATGGTTTTATATTAATGAAAATTCCACAAGTGAATCTGTATTCAGACAATACTGGTCTGGGACACTCTCTCTCTCTCTCTCTCTCTCTCTCTCTCTCTCTCTCTCTAATATATTGTATTAGTCAGGGTTCTCCAGATAAACATGGCCAGTAGGATAGATATATATGAGGAGATTTATTATAGGGATCAGCTCATGTGGTTATGGTGGACATGAAGTCCCACAATCTGCTGTCTACAAGTTGGGGAACCAGCAAAACTGGTGGTATAATGCAGTAGATAGTATAATTCAGTCCAAGTCTGAATGCTTGAGAACCAGGCTAGCTGATGGTTATAAGTTCTAGTTTGAGGCCCAAGAACCATAAGTGTTGATGTCTGAGTACAGGAGAAGATGGATGCCCCAGCTCACATAAAGAGCAAATTTGCCATTCCTCCTCCTTTTTATTCTCTTCATGCCTTCAAAGGATTGGATGATACCCACCTACATTGATGAGGACATATCTCTTTATTCAGTCTACAGATTCAAGTGCTAATGTCTTCCAATACACTCATGGACATACCCAGAAATAATGTCTTACCAGCTATCTGAGCATCCTTTAATGCATTTAATATGTATGTGATGGTTAACCTATATATATAAATAACCTATACACACATACACACAATCTATTTATATAGGTTATATATATATATTTGTAGGTTATATATGTATGTGTAGGTTATATATGTATGTGTAGGTTATATATATATTTATATATCTATATCCATATCTATAGATTTCTCTATTTCTGTCACCATTTTCCTACTCTGATTATCTCCTTTGGCTTTATTCTTTCCCACTGCAGACAAGTTTTCTCTAAATGGCAGAGAATATGGCTATAAGTAATTAAGCAACTGTGTTTCAAGGAAGGAATTTGGAGAGCTTAGCTTGCTTGCATATCCATTCATGTACTGATCACTGTAGTTAATGAGAGGACAGTCCTAAATGCTTTTCATCATCTCTACTATGTGGTATTATCAGTCTCTTTGATTTTATCCTTTCTAATAGGTTTGTGCTGGTTACATATTTTTTTAAAAAATAAAGAATGTTTAGTGAATGTTGTTTTTGGCATCTATTATGATTGTCAAAAAATGACTTACTTGATCAACTGGCATGATAGATTGATAGATTGCCTTGTGGTGTATCTTCCTTGCAGTCTTAAGGTAAACCTTACTTGATTGTGGTGAGTGATTCTTTTATTATTGAATTTTCTTTTCCAGGATTCTATTCAGGGTCTTACATCTTACATTTCTGTTCAGAAGTGAAATTAATCTTTTTTGAACTATAATCATCAGGATTTATTCTGAGGTGTTAAAGAGTTAACCACAGGCCCCAAATGGCATCAATCATGCCAAAATACTATGATATCAAACCTAGATTTAATACCTGATTTAACTACAGTTTCAATTTCTCCCAGAAACATAATCTTAATCAACCAGTCTGGAATTTCCTGGGAGACGCCAATGACATAATCTGTCACATGGACCTTCTTTATCCCCCATAGAAAGAAGACACAATCTGCATGGTAAAAATCCTTCCTATTCTCCCTGAAAGTTGTCCAGGTCCAAAAATAATCCTTTTCTTTTTTGTTAATAGTTCCCTTGCTCCACCCTTCTTTCTAAAAATACCTTCCATTTTGTACAGAAGAGCCTTTCTAGTTCCTAGAAGGGATGCTACCTGATTCTTGAATTGCTTAATAAAACTAGTTAGATCTTCAAATTTACTATGTTGAATTTACTTTCTTAATAGATTGTTACTTTAGCTTTGTAAAATGCATTGGGTAGCCATCTTAAAAGGTTCTAAAAAAAATCTTAACAAGTGAAATCACCTGGCCTTGGGAAATCTTTGGAGATGCCAGATTTAGTCTCAAAATAATTGTTTTTAGGATGATGATGAAATCAAAAGCTCTATTGGTGATATGAACCTTTCTTTCAGGATAGGTTTAAATAACACTGTTCAGGTAGGTCTTGGAAAACAGAGGCCTAGTCACTTTAATGAAGGTGAGTAGGGGCGGTGCAGGACAGTGTGGACATAGGAGAGAAAAGGAGTAGGAAGGAAGTGATCAGAGACTCTAATTGCCTGTACTTAAAAAGCTTTTAAGATAATAGGCAGTTCTCAAGTTTATAAAGTTTTTGTGAATCTTTGGTTTGTCCTGGAATCCTACACATAGGTGTCTAAAATGATTTTTTTCTCTATATCTCATTCAATATTATGGACATTTCAAATACACTTAATATGCCTTTTGATAAACTTTGAATATTCTGATAAAGGAAATGACATCATAGGGCTCCTATGAACTTTTGTGTATTTGTTTTGGTACAAGCTGTTAGGAAGGCAGAATCATAAGTTTGGGAAGAATCAAAGTTGATTATACATTAAGTCTCTGTGGGAAGACTCCTGAGGACTTCAGATCAAAATGCAAGTCAGAGCTTTGGCTTTTCCAGTTATGAAGAAATGAATTTGTCAGCCTGGTATGTGCCCTTGTAAGATACATTTCAGAGGTCACTCATCTCATATTCTCTAGGGGACTCAGCAGGGCAAGGTACTCAGGATGATGAAAACCTAGTGGCCATGATTCTGGACTGATAGCCCACAGCCTTTCTCTTCACCTCTTTTATCTCTTAGAGTAACACTTTCTTTAGTCTCTTTGATCTGCTGTTCTTACAGCTGGCTCCCAGGGAAATGTGGAGGGAAAAAAATAGTTTGAAATTATAGAGTTTTTGGTGGAGAAATATGTCCCTAGGTCGATATTTTAACTAGTGCTGTGATTTCTTATATTTGCTATTTTAAGATTCTGGGATACAGCAGATTTTCTTTTCTTTTTTGCTTTTCTTTTCTTTTTTCTTTTTTTTTTTACTTTATGTATATGAGAAGATTATAACAGGTACTTTTTGAGTTCACTGCTGTTGTAGCCACCAGCTCCCTATAGACACATGGACCACCAGAAATCAATGAGTTATAGGAAACACACTCTTTATTCAGCCAGCTGGGTCTGCCAGGGGTACACAGGCCCCAAATTAAGCAGCCTCAAAATGTAGAGGTACAGGGCTTTTAAGTCCTAAACTCCATTCTTCATCCTGTTTGAACACAAAAATCTATTTTTTTTCCTTTTACTGTCAACCCACAGGTTGGTTGTGCAAACGGGAGGGTACAGAAGCAGAAAGCTTATTGTTAGAGTGTTATGTTCCCATGGGCGATAGCCTATGTTCCCATGGGTGATAGCCAAGCAGCAATTTTCCAGCCAGCACATTCCCCACTGGCTTTAGTGGAAAATCAAATCTTTGTTCTTCATGCGGAATTTGCTCATAGCCTCTATTTTATAATACTAGAAGTTTAATAGAATTAATTTTCTTCCTTATATATGCAAACAAGAAATTGAGGAAACATGGGCCAAAAGTTAACAAGAGAAGGAGGAGTATTAAAGGTCCAGCTACAGCAGATAGAAGGGTTGTTAGCCATGGTGACCAATTGAACATTCTGTGAAACCAGTTATTTGATTCTAGTCTTTGTTTTTCTCTGGCATCTAAATTTCTCTGTACTAGTAATAAGCTTTCTCTAATTATTCCAGAATTATTGGCATAGAAGCAACAGGTTTCACCTAGAGCCATACATAATCTGTCTTGTTCTAAGAATAGTAGATCTAAACCTCTTCTATTTTGGAGGACTACTTCTATGAGTGAATCGACTTGAAGTTCTAGCCTGCTGATGGTGTCTTTTAAGGTCTTGATATCCTTATTCCAACTTCGTGTAATTAATTTTCTTCCTTGATGAGAGCAGTAGTACCTACAGCTGCAGAGCCTGCTATTCCGAGTCCTACAAGAAGGGGTATTAAGACTGGTACAGCCTATTTCTGTAGCTTGTCCTGGTGGAAGAAATGGAGTCTGCATTCCGGCCCATTGTAAAAGGACACTTGGGGAGTACAAAGACTAGGATACAAAAATTAGTCTCACTTGAATTGAAAAGATAGGATGCAGCACAGTGAGTGAGCCTGCTATCACATGCTAACCAAGTATTATTTGGAGCCTTATAGTATTTACCCCCTGAGATAGGTACTTCGATAGTACGATTACTGTTATTGAAGCAAGGTGACTGTGCCATCAGCTTGGAATAGTTCTTCGAAATTAGGCAAGTTCCTTTTTCTTGTATGTCTCCTAAGGTGAGCTGGGGAGTTTCCCATTCACAGCCTCATTTGCTGCTAAGCTTAGTTAAGTTTAGGGGAGTTCTTACCCTGACATAATAAGGGGGTTTTGGGTTTAGGCACAATCAGCAATCTTGTCCCATGTCTGGGGTCATCTTATTTAAAACCTTGTGTATTGTCGTTAACACAGTTATTAATGCTCCTTCTGGTTCTGATTGTGGCTGGTCAAATGCCTGGGTTTTAATAGCTGTTAGGCTACTATCTGGAGGTGGAGTTGGAGTTGTTCCAGAAACAGAAGTTTTCTTAGGTGTATGACTGTGGGGTAGTCCTGGAACTAGAAGTGATTTGTTGGGTCCTATACGGTTAGCTTTTCTGGGAGGGTCCTTAACCTGTACAGTAAAATATAATCCTGAATCATACCCAGTTTTATATAATCTGATACCCCATGTCTGTCCTGTGAGCCAATAGTGTTGTCCCCCAGGGCTACCAGTTTCGATGGTGATTATGACAGGATTGCAAGACCCAAGAGAGCATTTGGAGGGGCTTGGTCCTCTTATTAATCTAATATGACCATCATTCTGTTTTTTGTAATTATCTATAGTGGAGATAGTCTCACAACCCAAGTTAGCACAAGAAAATTGGCCTTGGCCCTCACTTCCAAGTCCCATATTACCCATGCAGCCAGATATCCCTGGGTAATGTCCTTGAGGAAAAATATAGAGTCCTATCCCTAAGAGGCTTTTCTCAGCTGATAAAATGCCACAGCCGGGTCCCCCCTTGTAGCCTAAGTATGCTCCTCCACCTAGGAAGGATCTCGATCCAAGGTGGTGTCTGGCCATCGCAATGGCGAGGGGATCTCTAGCAAGCCGACACAAGTCCACTTGGATCTCTGGAGTACCATGGCTGGTGATGTTCTGGGCAATAATTTCACCAGTCTCAGTTACTATGAGCTCCCATACTCTAAGCCAGTGTATGTTTCTGTATGCCTGGGCTAAAGAGGAAAAAGGAAGAAACAGAGGGTTAGACTTATGTACGCTTGAGTCTTAATCTCAAGGGCCCATCTTCCTGAGCTGTCCACTCTCGTGCTGCCTTCACATGGGAGTGATGAATCCATGACAGGATGCCATCTACTTTAACTACAGTGGGCGTCATCAGGTAGACAGTGAAGGGTCCTTTCCATTTAGGTTCTAGTCCTTTGGAAGTGAACTTCTGGATCCACAGAGTCCCCAGGCTGAAACTGATGGGGAAGTCCGCCCCCCAGGGCTGAGTGGGCAGCACGAACCCGGGACCAAATCTCCTTTACATTTTGAAGGGCCTGCAAAGACTTAAGTAAGACAAGGTTATGTAGTTCTGCCTTTTTTCTAATCTTCTATTCTAGGTACTAAAGGTGAGGGTTTTCCAAAGAAAATTTCAAATGGGGTGAATCCATTAGTATATGGAGTACAGCTGGCTCAGAGAAGAGTGAAGGGGAGAAGTTCTATCCAGGTCCCACCAGTTTCTAATCCTAACTTAACAAACATCTCTTTTAGGGTCTGATTCATTCACTCTACTTGGCCCAAACTTTGGGGCCGGTAGGCACAGTGGAGTTTCCATCACAAATTTAGGTAGCTAGCCAATTGTAATACCTTTGCTACGAAGGCTGGCCCGTTATCTGACCATAAATTTCCAGGGAGACCAAATCAAGGGAGGCTTTCTTGTAGTAGTTTCTTAGTAACTACTAAGGTAGTCTCTTTCCTAGTGGGGAAGGCCTCTACCCATCCTGAAAAGGTGTCTATAAAAACAAGCAAATGTTTGTAGCCCCCCCCCCCACAGTTGGGGGTACCTCAGTGAAATAGACTTCCCAGTGGTCCCCCGGAGAAGTTTCTCTTTCCCTATGCCTAGGTTCTTCTATCTTCCCCTTCTTTGGATTAACTTGAGCACAAGCCAGGCATCGTGAGGCAATCTCCTCTGCAGTTCTCCCTTCTAACAAGTGAAAGTAGGGGTCTAAAGCTTGGAGCATCTTAGTTCGCCCTAGGTGTGTGGTCTGGTGTAGTTGGTGGAGGAAAGTCCTTCCAAGGGCCCATAAGAGCCCGATTTTTCCATCTGGGGTTGTCCACCACCCCTATCGGTTCCTAGTGGCTCCCTTATCTTGAAAATATATGTTCTCTTCCGCCATATAGGTCAGAGATGGAGGCAGTTCTGGGTAAGAGACAACAGTGAGTAGATGTGGTGGGGGCCCCACTAGCCTTGTGGTTGCTATTCTTGCCTCTGCATTGGCTCGTCAGTTTCCCTCAGCCTTGGGACTATTCCCTTTTTGATGCCCTTTACAATGGACAATAGCCAGAGCCTTAGGCAGCCATATGGCTTTAAGTAAGGCTAAGATCTCTGCCTTGTTCTTGATGTCCTTCCCAGCTGAAGTCAGAAGCCCTCTTTCCTTGTAGATGGCTCTGTGTACATGTGCAGTGGCAAAGGCGTATTGGCTGTCAGTGCATATTGTGATTGCCCTATCCTTTCCCCATCTTAGTGCCTCAGTGAGGGCGATGAGTTCAGCCTTTTGAGCAGAAGTCCCATGGGGAAGAGCTTGTGATCAGAAGGTGTCAGTTAGAGTTACGACCACTGCCCCAGCATAACTTTTTCCTTCCTGCATGAAGCTTTTCCAATCCATTAACAGAACTTCATTGGCCTAGGCAAAGGGGAGTCTTTGAGGTCTGGCTGCGAGTAAAACACAGCATCAGTGAAATCTATGCAGTCATGAACAGGGGTCTCAGGGTCTGGGTCCGGCAACAGATTGGCTGGGTTGAGGACAGTAGCTTTGGAGAAGTTGATCCTTGGCTGGTCGAGGAGGTATTGTGATTCTGGAGTTCATCATCTATCATTCTGGGCTACTGCGGAGAAGGGCCACTACTGCATGAGGGGCAGTAATGTCTAGATTCTGCCCAAGGGTTTGTCAGCTTCTTTGACTAGGAGAGTTGTCGCTGCTATGGCTCGCAGGCAGGGTGGCCACCTGGAGGCCACCAAGTCTAGTCTCTTTGGTAGATAGGCTGCTGGTCGGTGCCATGGGCCTAGCGTTTGGATTAGGACACCTTCGGCAATTCCCTTGGTCTCACTCACAAAAAGATGAAATCCCTTGGTGATGTCCGGAAGAGCAAGGGCTGGGGCTAATATGAGTGCTTGCTTGAGAAGGTCAAAGGCCTTCTGTACTGTCTCTGTCCAATGGAGGGGCTGATTTTCTCCTGTAACCGAGTACAGGGGCTTTGCAATCTCTGCAAACCCAGGAATCCAAAGTCTGCAATAGCCCGCCACCCCAAGGAATTCTCTTACCTGTTTCTTGGTGGTGGATACCAGAATCTGGAGAATGGCTTCAATCCTCTGCTGGGAGAGAGTCTGTTTTCCTCCTTTGAGGGTATACCCAAGGTAGGCCCCCAACTGCATGCACAGCTGGGCTTTCTTAGCAGAGACCCGGTACCCGTATGCCTCTAGGGTGCCGAGTAAGTCCCTGGTTGCCACGAGACAGATCTCCTTCATTTCAGCTGCTAATAGTAAATCATCAACATACTGGAGTCAAGATTGTGTTGACTGAAGGGACAGAGATCTGCACTTAGGGCCTCATCGAATAGGGTAGGAGAATTTTTTAATCCTTGCGGTAAACGCGTCCAGGTTAGTTGGCCGGAGAATCCATCCTCTGGGTCTGTCCACTAAAGGCAAAGATAGGCTGGATGCTGGGGGCTAGGGGAATGCTGAAGAAAGCATCTTTTAAATCTAATACAGTATAAACAGTACTCTAGGGAGGTAGCAAGCTTAAGAGAGTGTAGGGGTTGGGTACAGTTGAGTGGATGGTTTCGACCCTCTTGTTAACTTCCCTTAAGCCTTGTACTGGCTTGTAATCCTGAGTACCAGGCTTCTGGACTGGGAGCAAGGGAGTGTTCCATGGTGATTGGCATGGCACGAGAATCCCCACTTCCCACAGCCACTGGATATGCTTTCTTATGCCGATTTTGGCACCTTGGGCAATCGGGTATTGCTTAACCCAGACAGGGGTCATGGTAGTAAAGCTTACCACTACCAAGGATTGGTGCCTAGTCAAACTTGGGGCTTTGCTTTCAGCCCGTACTTCTGGGTATTCTATCAGGAGTCTGTCTAGTAAGGGCCCTGTGGATGGGTCTACATTTTCTTCCTTCTTGTAGAGGAGGTACTCTTCAGATAGAGGACAGGTAACTAAGATAGTTGACAGGGCAGATATGGACATCTGAGGTGTACTATCTCCGAATGTGATGGTAGCCCTTAGCTTTTGGAGTAGGTCTCTACCAAGAAGTGGGGCCAGACGTTCTGGAATTACAAGGAAAGAATGGGTCACTATCCCTCACCCCAGATCTACAGTCCTTTCAGTGGTCCATGAGTATTCTCGTGTTTTGCCCATGGCCCCTTGGATGGTGGTCTTTTGTTTGGAGATTGGTCCCCCTGGGTTGAATAACACTGAATGGGTAGGCCCTGTGTCCACCAGGAAGTTAACAGTTTTGCCCCCAATTTTTAAGGCTACCCTGGGCTCCTGGGGGCTTAGTGTGTAGGAGCCCTGGCCCCATCAGTCTTCTTCCTTAGTGATGATGATTTTAGTCTTGCAGTTTCCCTGGTCTTTCACGTTTTTCTCAGGACATTCATTCTTCCAATGGCCTTCTTTCTTGCAGCAGGCACATTGATTTTTTCCTGTGGGTGTGCGACTCTTATGTGGGCCTTTTTCTGACCTCCCTTGTCGTGCCCTAGTCTTCCCTGGTCTTTCCTCCTGCATGGCAGCTACCATTATTTTAGCTATACATTTGGGGTCATCTGGTGTCTCCCTGTTGTTGAACATCTTCTGAGCTATCTCGACAAGTTGGGACAGGTTCATCCCTGCAAAATCTTCTAATTTTTGCAATTTATACTGTATATCAGAGGCTGCCTGAGTAGTAAAAGCTATATTAATTGCCTGCTGGTTCTCAGGGGCCTCAGGATCAATGGGGGTGTATACCTGGTATGCCTCATTCAAGAAATGCTCGAGGCGATTCCTGAGATCCTTCCCTGTATAACTTCAGTTACCTTAGAAAGGTTAGTTGGCTGATGAGCAGCCATCCTAATTCCCCCAATTAGAATCTGGTGTTACCGATCTAATGCCATTCTCCCTGCCTGAGAATTGTGTCCCCAGTCTGGGCCGGTGGAGGGAAATTCCTCCTCAATCTGTTCCCCTGCTTCCTCAACTCTCCTCCCTCCTGCAGCTTTCTTTTGTGCTTCCACCTGATGTGTTCACGTTCTTCCACAGTGAAGAGGGTAACTAAAAGCTGTTGACAATCGTCCCAGGTGGGGCAGTGAGTCTGAAAGACACTCTCTGAGTCCCATTAATCCCTGGGGTTTCTCAGAGAAAGGCAGATTCTGTGCCTTCCAGTTGTACAGGTCACTAGTCGAGAAAGGCATGTAAACCATAAAGGGCCTGTCTGTGTGATGCCCTTGGGTCGGTGCTTCTTGCAAGGAGAGGATGGCCGGGATGGTGGTATTGGCTGGTGCCCCGCCTGGAGTGAGAGCGGGAGGCCCATAGGGGTTACCTGCCCATGTCAGAGGAGGCTAGGCAGTGCTGTTTGGCCTCTTTTGTCCTGGATTATAGGGTGGGGGAAGGTCACTTTCCTCCGGTGGAGATTGGAGGACTGAGGGACTGGGCTGTCTTGGAGATTCAATTGCTGTATATTTTGGGTTGCCCATGACTAAGACTCATGCCCCTAGAGAAAGGGCACATCAACGGAGCCAAGGACAGGGGTTCTGAACAAGGTTTAACCATTGATCAATGTAGGGAAACTGATTGGGATGTCCCGGGTCTTCCCTGACAATCTTCCAAACATTCCTCACTAAACCCCTGTCAAAGGAACCCTCCGGAGGCCAGTTTACACCAAACGATGGTCACTCAACTTCACACAATGTCCTTAGTTTGCCTGGAGAAAACTTTATGCCATAGTCAGCTCCCTCTACAAACACCATCTTTGAAATGTCACAGGAGACACCCCAAGGGTGTCCTCTGTGAACTCCCACCTGCCCCCATCACATGCACTGAAAACACAAGACAGACACTCAGATGAGAACAATTACTGGAGTGTAGGTGGACCCGAAGAGGTCCACCACCTACAACCCAGACAAGACCAAAGACAATAGACAGACCCCGATAACGGCATGGGAGGTGGCATCCCGTGGCCTGGCCATGGTGCGGGAGATATGACTGCATCCAGTCTCTCCACGGACCCCCAAGGACCAGTCAACAGAAACAGAAAGGTTCCTTTTTATCTAGATGTCGAGGCATCGGAAATTCCTGGCAGGATCTGGAACAAAGAGTGCATCCTAAATGTTGCATCCTTGAAGATTGCATTGACCCCATCACGGCGTTCAAGGGCCCTGGAATGTCTCAGGGTGGCCACCCCTTTGAGTCCATAACAGGGACAGCAACTGCTTTGGAGGCCGGTCTGGTCTTAGATCCCAGGGCCACTTCCTGAGATCTCACCGGGACCTCTAAATGTTGTAGCCACAAGCCCTCGATAGACACACGGACCACCAGAAATCAGTGAGTTATAGGAAACACACTATTCAGCCAGCTGGGTCTGCCAGGGGTACGCAGACCCCAAATTAAGCAGCCTTGAAATGTAGAGGTACAGGGTTTTTAAGCCCTAAACCTCATTCTTCATCCTGTTTGAACACACGTCTATTTTTCTCCTTTTTACTTTCAACCCACAGGTTGGTTGTGCAAGCGGGGGGTACAGAAGCAGAAAGCTTATTGTTAGAGCGTTATGTTCCCATGGGCGATAGCTAAGCAGTAATTTTCCAGCCAGCACACTGCCTGGTATGTAGTTAGGTTTAACAAATAATTGTTGAGTGACTGTAAGGACGATTTAAATAAACAATTTTATAATCTACTAAAATAATCCAATTATGATTTTAAATAATTTATCCTAGGAAAAATATAAAAACAGCTATTATAAATTCTAGATAGATTATTTTGTGGATGTCTTCTTTCTCTTCATTTATCTCTTTTAAATATTTATTGGCCAATCATTTCTTTACCATGCTGTTTTTCTCTCTTTAAATGCACATTACACATCCACACACACACACATATGCACACATGTGTATCTATACATATATATGTATATGTACATATATAGGTATATAAATGCATAATCTTTCAATCCCCTATACATTTTTTTTCTTTATTGTCCACCTCTCCCTTAGTTCTCAATATTTCTCTCTCTTTTCACTATTTCCATGTTCACCTTCCCAATGTTCATATATCTCTTCGATTTCTCTCACTCCTTTTCCACACGTCATCAGTTCTCTTTTCTTTCATATTTCTCCAATTTTCCCCATCTTTCTTCACACTTTTTTCACATTTCTCCCAATGCAGAAACACACACACACACACACACACACACACACACACACACGCACGCACACTATCTTCTTCTAAGGTCCTCTTCCTCTCCCTCACTTTTTTCTCCCTCCATTTGCAGATCAAGCTAACAATATTACCTCTCTTGGTATCTACTAGATTTCTCTCAGTATCATAATCTCTTTAGGGATTTCTTTTTCTCTATATTTCTGTGTCTTCTTCCTTGTTTTTTTTTTCCTTCTATGGTGTTTCATTCTTTTTGCTTAGGACCCCTCTCATTTTTATCTGTGTTTCCCTGAGTCGCTATGCCTTCAGCTGTCTTCTTTCTATTTCTCTACTACATTTCTCTCTCTACCTGGTAGACTCCTCCCACAAGTCTAACTAGATGTATCAAGTTCTCTTTATAGCCTGCTGTGATCTCCCAGGAAAAATAATTTGCCCTTTTCCCCTTTATAGCACTTGTTCACATCTCTATAATCACATGTAACACAATATATCACTTATTTATTTCTGAGTACTGGGCAGAGTGGTCATTGTTGAGGCATGGGACAGTGAAGACTATGGAAAGGAATAAACCTGGGTTTGAATACTACTGCACCAGTTAGACAAGTTTCTTAACTTCTCTAGGCCTATATCCTGAATGGTAATTATAAAATGAGCCACATAGTTTACTAGGCAAACTGAGGTTTGCTTTCTTGAGAGTGAAAAGGGGCTCTAAAAATATTTAAAGTTAAATAATAGTTGGGAATGTTTATTTACTTATTGACCAAAAAATTAGTTTTATTCCATTAATAAATTTATAAAATATTTTTACATAAAAGCTCTCCAAAAATAAAATCTTCCTAAAAGTAAAAATAACACATATTTGTGTGCATAAAAGCAAATTAAAAGAAAACATATATAATGATTACCTAAATCACCACTATAACCAAGATGTAAAACATTTACAAATGTTCAAAACATGCCCAATTAATTTCCCTGGCACCAAATAAATCTGGATCTGCTTTCTATCATTACAGAATAGTTTATCCTATATTAAAATTTCATATAAATAGAATCATACAGCATGTATTTATTTGCCCATCTTCTTTCACTCAGTATGTTTTTGATATTAATTCATGTTTGTGCCCTTTTTTCTAGGTAATATGTAATTTTATGGACAAACCATAATTTGCTTATCTTTGATATTGTTTCAGTGAGGTTTCAGTGGGAAGTGAAAGTAGATTTTTGTTTACAATCTGTATCAGTCTTATTTTAAAAAAATCCTTCTATTCCTCGTTTGCTGAGGTTTCTTGTTATACTTTGATTCCTGCATGATTGCTAATTTGATTGGATCTCTCTTTTGAGATAACCATTCTTTTATTCCTTCCTTTTTTCTGTTAATATGGCGAATTACATTATAGTTTTCTTAATGTTAAACCAATCTTACATTCTTGAGATAAACACAACTTTGTTGTGTTGTAGTATCCTTTTTATTCATTGCTGAATTCAGTTTGCTACTGTTTTATTCACATATTTTGCATCTATATCCTAATTGAGTTTGGCTCATGATTTTATGTTCTCATCTTCTTTTTTTTGCCCAGTTTTTGTATCAAAGTTATACCAGCCTCATAAATTAAGTTTGGGAGTGATCTCTATTTTTCTTCCTTGAAATATATTCTGTAAGATTGATTTATCTGTTCCTATGTGTTAGGGGAAAATTTTTTTTAATTTTTTAATTTATTTATTTTAATTTGTTTCAAGTATACAGCACATTGGTTAGACATCTATACAGTTTGTAAAATGGTCTTCCGCAATTGCTCCCTCCCTCCTGACTCTCCATTTAGCCAACCTATTAGTGCTAACTGCATTCCCTCTGCCATGCTCCCCATTCTTGTGCTTAACTATCAACTACTAATTTGTACTTCTTTAACCCTTCACCCCTTTCTCCCAGCCCCCCGAAACCCCTCCCCTCTGGCTGTCACTAAATTGTCCACTATATTTGTGAGTCTTTTTGAATTAGTTTGTACTTTTTATTCCTTAGATTCTGCATATAAGTGAAATCATATAGTGTTTATCTTTCTTTGTCTGACTTAAATAACTTCTAGGTCAGTCAAAGCAATATTTTTTTTTCCATCCCCATCCTTTTAGTCTGTGTGTGTCTTTTAATCTGAAGTGAGTCTTTTATATTTTTTCTTCTTAAAGAATTCCCTCCAACATTTCCTGTAATACTGGCTTGGTGGTGATAAATTCTTTCACCTTATTTTTGTGTGGGAAGCTCTTTATCTGTCCTTTAATGTTAAAAGATAGCTTTGCTGGATGAAATATCCTTGGTTGTAGATCCTGGGTCTTCATCTTGTCAAATACTTTTGCCAAGCACTCTGTCCTGCACAGTTTCTTTTGTGAAATCAGCTGCTGGCCTTATGGGTGTTCCCTTATAAGTAATTATCTGTTTTTCTCTTGCTGCTATTAATATTTTTCTTTGTATTTTAACTTTTGACCTTTTAATTATGATGTGTCTTGGTGTGGGCCTTTTTGGATCCCTGATTTTTGGAACTCTCTGAGCTTCCTGAGGTTTTATGTCAATTTCCTTCACCAGGTTAGGGAAGTTTTCCATCATTATTTCTTCAAACAGCTGTTCAGCATCTTGATTTTCTTCAGTTATGCCAATCATATGGATATTTGGACCCTTAGTAGTGTCCCATATGCTCCTTAAATTATTTTTATAGTCTTGGCATCTTGTATCTTGCCATTCTGCTTGTGTGTTCTTGGCTTTCCCATCCTCTAGATAGGGCATTTGATCCTTTTCTTTATTCACTTTGTTTATTGCATTTAATATACTTCTCATCTCAGATAATGTGTTCTTCATTTCACACTGGTTTCCTTTGATAATTTTTATTTTTATGTTTATCTCTTTGTTGAAGTTCTCTACCTTTTCCAAAAGTTCATTGAGCATCATTATAATCAGTGTTTTGAACTCTGCATCTATTATATTACTTGACTCCATTATATCTGGATCTCTGTGGATCTCTGTTCTGTTCTCTCATATGGTTTCTGCTTCTTTGTCTTCCCATTTTGGCTGCCTTTCCATGTCTGTTTCTATGTACTAAGCAAAGCTCCTAAGTCTCCTTGTCTTATTAGTGTGGATTTGTGAAGTAGGTGTCTGTACCGTGGCACAGTCCTGAGAGGGGTTCATACACAAGCCTAACTTAGCCCAAGCCTTTACCCTTCCGGGGCCACCTGTTAAGGTTCAGCAAGCAATCCACAGATGCTGTACTTATAGTTGCCTCAAAAGGCCATGCCCGAAACTGAGGCCAGCTGCTTCCAGTGAGTTTAGGTGCTGCTTAGCAAGGAGCACCTGACTTGTTGAGTTCACATCTGGATGTGGCTTGAGTGGGGCCACGAGTTGGGGGAGGCAGGGTTTCAGAGAATCCTCTGGATGGAGCGACCTCTGTTATCCAGTTTGATGTGTCCCTGCACTGGGAGCGGGGAAGGCTCAACAGGGAACAATGGATACCGCCAGCACTTCTATATAGTACAAGTTTCCCCTTGGCCCTCCTCCGACAATGTCTCCATGTAAGTCCCTGGTGCCCCTTGTGCACAGCCCAATTGGCAGTGGTGCTCAGAGCAAGCAGGTCAGTCACCGCAAAAATCCGCTTACGATTTCTGCCTCTGCCATTGCCACAGCCTCCGTCTCAGCTGCTTGAAACTGGGCAGCCCCGCATCCTTGCCTGTCCTACCTCCTGCCATTGCAGGGTGCTTTCTTGGATTTCTTACTATTTATATGGCTTGTTCATCTAGATCTCAAGCAATTTTTACTTGCTGCTGCTCCTTGTTTTCGTCACAACTTTGATTTGGTTGCCAGATGGATGAACAGAGCGTCTATCTTCTGTGCCATTTTTTTTGGCCTCCAGAAAGTTTTATATTAGTTTTCTCTTGCTATGATAAATAATTATCAAAAATTCAGCACTTTAAGACAGCACCCATTTATTATCCGTAGTTCTGTGGCTTAGAAATCAGGTAGGCATGGATGCTTTCTCTGCTTTGTCTTATAGGCTCAAATCAAGATGTCAGCAAGGTTGTGTTCTCTTTTGGAGATTCTAGGGTAGAATCCATTTTGAGGCTCATCATATCATGGTCAAAATTCAATTCCATGCAGCTGTAGAACTAATATAACATTTCTGTTTCCTTGAATAAGCTGATTGGAAACCTTAATTCCATCAGTAAAGTCTCTTTTGACTTGTAGTATAGCATATTCGTAGGCATAACATCAGGGGCAAAGATCATGAGGGCGTAAAATCCTGCCTACTGAAAATTCATGTGTAAAACCTTCTGTGTTTGATCTTTTTTCTGTGTAACTGTTGATCTCTACAAGTAATTATCATTTTAAGGTTTTCTATTTTTCCTTGACTCAGTTGGCAAAGTTAATATTTTTCCAGCAATATATCTTTTTTTCCAAATTTTAAAATTATTTGTGCTATTTTTATACTAACTTATCTTTTAAATCTTTACAATAACTGCAATCATGACACCCTTTTTGTTCCTAATATTATTTATTTCTACCTGCACTTTAATTTTCTTGGTCAGTTGTGCCAGAGGAGTTTTTATTATCTTTTCAAAGTACCAACAGCTAGCATTATTAAAAACCTTTTGCATCTGTTATCAATTTCATTCACTTGTGCTCTTATTTTTATTATTCATTTCTTTGGCTATAGTGAATATAATTAGGGTTTATTTATAAGTTTAACATTAAATAATGGATACTAAAATAGAGAGTATATTTATTTGCTTGGTAAAGATTTGCAGCTTGTCAATGCTGAGGATTTTAACCAATCTCATCATGTCTATTCAATTTAGGTAATTGAGGGAGAGGGATTTACAACACTGAAGTAAAAGGATTTCTATTACATATGAACTTAACAGGATATCATATGATGTAGAAAACAATAAGAGTAGAAACATGGATTTTGAAATTTTACATATCTGGATTTAGGCTCTGTCACTTTCTTTTTACGTGATTTTAGGCAAGTACTTAATTTCTCTGAGCTTCAGTTTCTTCATGTGCTATTAGTCAAGTATTTTCATTTCTCTCCCATTCCAAGCACTTGGTAGGACTATACTTCTTGACACTCTTGGCCACTGAATAGTTCTGGCCAATGAATTGTGAGTGGAAATGTCCTATTACTTCTAGACAAGAACACATGATTGCAGGTTTTTCTATACTTTTCTTACATCAGTTATTTTTCTCTCACAGGAAGGTAACTATGGTGTCTTAAAGAAGGAGTCTAAGAAACAATGGTTATAAAATTAAGGAAAAACCTGAAAAGAGTAGTGTCTGGCTGGACTAGTTAAGCCATTTAGAGATTCTAGGCACTAAAAGATTATTGCTTGCCTCCACCTCCCTTCCCCACCTTCCAATATGTACTTTGTAAAACTACTGAACTAAAAAGCAAGTATAAGAAAGAAATTCTGAATCTTCATATGCTAACTTTTTTGGACAGTTTAATTAAAACATTGATTTTTTAAAAAAATTTTTTCTCTCTCTCCCTCTCCTTCTTTGCTTGTGTTTGATAATGTTCACAATGTATATGAGAAAGTAAATCAAAACAGTAAAGAGAATCTTTACAGAATCATATGTAGTACCAAAATTAAGATGATTTGAAAGTCTACACAAATTGTCATGTAGGAGATCCCTGTGTCCTTAGTAATGGTGTGGGCAGAGGAGGTCATTACACAGTGGGCAAAGGTGCGAGTAGAAGGAGAGGAAATTGATACACCAAATACAGATGTCTATGGCCATTTCACCACATAAACAGTAAATATGATAGGCTGGGAGGCAAGGGTAGGGCTTTATTGGGGAAGCTAGGGTAGGAAAAGACAAAGCTCATAGGCTTCTGGAATCTTGTCCCTGACAGATGATATACAAGTAAATAAGCCCCCTTCCTCCTACTGCCTTCTCTTCCAACTCTTTCTACCAACAGCAGCTCCTATGAGTCCAGAATCAGGTTACACACACTCACAGGCTTACTCTGCCAGGTGCACAAAATGTTGGCTCCAATCATAAGGCCCCCTTCTTCTACCTAACCCTCTTTTAGGCCCTCTGACATTTGGCCAGGTCTTAGTCTTGAGTTGCTTGGCTTCCCCTTAGTACCCAGTTCTCTGCAAAAACTTTTAGTACTGGCCAGTGCCCCTCCTTTCAGAATACCACCTACCAGCAGAATGTAAAAGTTGGTGGAAAAATTGGGACCTGAGGCAGTCTCTTTAAAGTTTGGCTGGAGTTAGTGTGAACCAAAGTTCTAAAAGTCTTTAGTATCTGAATCTGCAGAAGACTAAGCTCAGCTACAGTTCAGGAGAATTCCAACAGACCTAAAGGCTGAGTCTAACACATAACCCTAGGGGTTCATATGACCACTAGATCAACATGACCTGAAGGATCCAAAAGCCTACAGTCTTCATCTATATGGTCTGCCATGTGACCATAGGAAGTATGTATTCATATGATTCACCAACAGCAATGCCTGCAGTGCTCACATGACTGAGAAGGTTAAGCCTACCTCATGAGGCTAAGGTTCACATGACAACAGGATCCATGTGACCTACAGGATTTAGGAGTCTGTGATGTTCACATATCTGGACAAGCTACGTGAACCATAGTTGTCAATCAGAGAGAATACATGACATAGGAATTCAAGTGCCCCTACTGTGCTCTGATCAGTATGTCATAGCTGTATCATTCATATGGTTGCAGGATCCATGTGACCCATAGCCCTTTGAACCAACAATGCTCACTTGATTGGAGGATGGGTCTGTTAAGGAGTATCGGAGCTGGAAGACTGTCCCTTAAGGTAGTGATCACATTCTTTTGTGGCTTGGGAGTTGCCATGTTCATGTGGCCTGTAAGCCTGGGCCTGCCACATGGTTATGGGGTCTGTGTGGCTGCAGGATCCATGTTACCCGCAGTGTTAGGAGACACAAGGCTCATGTCCCTAGGACAGGCTGAATTTGCCTCATGATAATAGGGTCCAATGATAGCACTGTCCTCAGGATCTGCATGGCTCAGGGGACCATGCTGTTCAAGTGACCTGGAGATCTGAGATTGTCCATGCTGGGCTTCTCCTCCAGGTGAGCTTCCATAGTACACAAACATGGGCTTTAACAGCCACTACCCCTCTTTAGTGAGCAAGTTTTATGTTTTTTTTCCCTAATAATACATAGGATATATATTTTATACATGAATATATAACAATGAACATAAAAACTAAATAGATCCTCCCTAAAATCATAACTGTTGCCATACCACAGGTAGTACTACAAGAAGCTAAATAGTGGGTACAGATAAGCCTTGTGCATTAATATTATGCAGGCCTTAAAGATAACTAAAACAAACCTAATAAGTTAGTTTTAATTGTCAATATGAAATATTAAAATGTGCATAGTGATTACTACGTTCTAGGTACTTTAACAGGTTAACCCAATTTATAGTGGCAACTCTATGGTGTAGGTACTATTATTATTCCCATTTTACAGATGGGTAAGTTGAAGCACAGAAGTGTTAAGTCACTTGCCTAAGAAGTCACAGAGCTTATAGGTTTACCCCAAGATACTTGGGCTCCATCCAGACTCTGAGTTCTGATCCCTTACAGGTTCCCCAAAGAAAATTGATATTAATTCAGTTTTATTGATTCAGACTAACTGGAAAGCCAGCCTCAGTTACTGAAAACTTTATATCATGGAGGATATCTTTGAAATGCTATTTAAGTAATTTCAAGTATCACTAATTAAAACAAATCAAAGTTGAATCTAATTAAGGAACTCAGATTTATTTTAATACATAGATATAACTTTACCATTACTATATCAAATATTTGCATATAAGAGGTGTAAAATGTTAGATATTAGTTGAAACAACTTCTTTAAATAAATGCTAAAAAGAGACATATTGCAAATTTTAAGCATCATACCTAGCCCTTTCCTGAAATACTAAATGTATAAACAAGTGGAATCTGAATTAATTAGATTTACTGTATTTATATCCTGCTTGTACCTCTCTAGAAAGGTCAAAGAAAGGAGAGTATGCGTTATAATTTAAAACACTTTCGATTTCAAGAATAACTGAGAAACTGCATCTTTGTATGTTCACAATAAATTTGATCTGTTATTTTTTTGCTTGCTGGTTTAAACAAACGTAATGCTATACAAGCCATGGGATTATTTTGCTAAGTCCCTCCAGTGTGGCATGGCTATATAAATAAACTGAAGAAAACTCAATAGACCAAAATTTGCACCATAACTAAAATTGAATATACTAGTAAAGACATTTGTGTGTTTGTGTTTCTAAGCCTCTTGAATGAAGTTGTGATTTTTGGAATGAAGAACAGGAAGAGATAACAGTATTTGTGCAAATTGTGAGACATATATTCTGGAAAAGTATTTATTGGACAATGGTAAATACAGAATAATAAAATAGGATCACATATTTACAATAGGGCCTAATAAAAACTTCAAATTGGATTTAGAAAGCATCTGTATGCAGCGATAGGATAGAATCTGACATCAAGATGATGTCTGTACCAACCCTTTTTTGTATAATTGCTTGTATATGGACAGATAAATAATGCAAGACACATCAGAATTATATCTAACTCACTTATGCTCATCTGAGACTTATATACTGTGGATAGTTATTAAGGTCAACTTTTTTCACCATACAATCAAAACAAAGCAGCAAAAAATGTGGACTTCTAATGATAACTTTTCTTTAAGTCACATTTTGCTCCTGTCAGATATATCATTCATTCTTTCTCTGGGATTATTATCAGGAGCTTCTTAGGATTTAAAAAAAATATTTAGTTACATCAGTGGAGGTCTGTCAGTACTCTCTAATATATAGTTGAGGGTCAGGAATAAGTCTGTCAATAAACATCTGTATATTCATGGTCCATATGTATTAGCAGTTTAAGCTTTGTATTTCTCAAGTGCTGTGTTTATTTAGGTGAGGCAGGTTGGTAAACCATTCCCTTGCATGTGATTTGGAAGCATATATTGGGAAAAACTTTCCTTCTTTACTTTGTGTGTGTGTGTGTGTGTGTGTGTGTGTGTGTGTGTTTGCATTCATGTGCATGCATGCGTGTGTGTGTGTTTGACATCTTGGAGGTCAGTGATAGTGGCTTTAGAAAGAGTAGCTTTACCAAACATAGAGAGGTGAGGAAGGGGAATAATAGAACAGTTGTGATCATGTTAAATTAAACAGATACTCAAATGTTTTTGATTCAAACACCAATAATAAATTGGTGGTGAATGGCCAACTGAATTAGAGGTCTTATTTGAATTTACTTTTAGATAAAAAATTGACTTACTGGACAATACTCCACAAGGGAAATCATTAGATGGTGCTGTATCATTATAGAAATAGTACACAAAACATTTTTTTCTTCTTTGCTTTTTCAGATTTATCAGTGCAGCTAGAGGTAGTGTCAAGTAATGAGAAAGAAGAAAATGAGTTGCTGATGGTGCTCTATGTCAAGGTGCTCAATGTGTTTATTCCCTTGCCCCCAACACAATGCACAATTCAACAACTCTAGGTAATGGGCTCACCATTTGGGGCAACCACAGCATAGAAATAGAAAATTACATCCACAGTGAAAACTTCTGTCAGTGCAAGAGATGGAGAGGAGTGAGAAGGTAGGAATTCCTTACAGGGTATTGGCTCATGAGCTGTGCCATTTGTGATGATATGATTCTCCAGCACAGGTTTAAAGTCTTCTCCACATGAAAAAAAACCATTGAAAAAATAAACAGTGTGGTTCAAAGCTTTTAAACTTATTGGAAGGGGAGAATTTACATTGTCCCATCTTGTTTCTTATTGTCTGCTCAATACAACTATTTTTGTTTCCATTAAAAAAATAATTCTTATTACTTTCTTTGAGAACAGTCAGAACAGTTTTTAAATAAGCAACCACATTTTTCTTTCCTTTCTTTTTCTTAAAGAAAACACTGTTTTATTCTTTTTTGAAATGTACAGCAAGTAATCAAGAGTATTCCTCCTGTGTCTAGTACTATTTCCTCTCCAGTTCACTGCCCCTCAAGCGAAAACCGAGTCTGTTTAATGAATATAAAAAACTCACTTGTTAGTTGGAAAAAAGCGAACAGACTGAAGTCCCTGAAGACAGTGGTTCTTTTCAGTAAATTAAAAACTCTCTTTGTAAAAATCATATAACATGCAATTAATCATTTTATCATTTTAAGTGTACAATTCAGTGGCACTTAGTGTATTCACGATATTGTTCCATCCACCATGTCTCTAGTGTGAAACCGTTCTTGTCACCCCAGCAGAACATCCTATTCTCTTTAAGTAATCACTCTCCACTTCCTGCTCCCTGCCAAGCACTGGCAACCACTAGCCTGCTTTCTATCTCTATGGATTTGCCTATGTGGGACATTATATGTAAAAGAAATCATATATAATCTTTTGTATTTGGCTCCTTTATTTTAGCACAATGGTTTTGAGGTTCATCTAAGTTGTAGCATGTGTCAACACTTCATTCTTTGTTATGGCTGAATAATATTCCATTGAATCTATCTACCGCAAATTCTTCACCTGCTCATCTGTTGATGGATGTTTGGGTTATTTCTATCTGAATAATGTTGCCATAAACATTAGTATGTAAGTTTCTGCATGGACATCTGTTATCATTTCTCTGGAGTATATGTCTAGGAATGAAGTTGTGGAGTCACATGGTAACACTATATTTAATTGTTTGAGAACCTGCCACACTGTTTTTCAAAGAGGCTACACTATTTTACATTCCCACCAGAAATATATGAGTGTTCCTATTTTTCCACATCCTCACCAACATTTGTTATTTTCCATTGTTTTTTTTAATTATAGCTATTAGAGTGAGTGAGAAATGATATTTCATTGTGGTTTTGATTTGCATTTCTTTGATGACCTATGAAGTTGATTACCTTTGCATGTACTTATTGGCTATTCGTACATCTTTGAGGAAATGTCTATTTGACTCTATTACCCATTCATTAATTGGGTTGTTTGTCATTTGTTGTTGTTGATTTGTAAGAGTTATTTATATATTCTGATACTAGACCCTTCTTAGATATATGATTTGCAAATATTTTCTTCCCTTCTGTAGTTTATCTTTTCATTTTCTTGATAATATCCTTTGGTGCCCCAAAGTTTTTATTTTAGTTTTGTTTTTTTTTGTTTTTCTTATACAGGATAATTATTCTTCTATTTAATCCACTTCTCTAATTTATTATCCACCTGGCAACTGTAGAGAGATTGGTACCTCTACATGTGGATTATTGACATAGTCATGGCATGAAAATATATTGAAGCTATGTTAACTGAAAAATGCAAAATACTGAACAATCTGTATAGTACAACTCCACTTGTGGAAAAAGAGGAGTAGATGGAAGGATGCTTGTGTGTGTGTAGAAATATCCATAAGGAGCCACAAGAAACGACAGTGGTTATCTAGGGAGTAAGACCTTCATTTTTCAAGTTACACTTTTTGTATTGTTTGAATTTTATGTAGCAAGTATGTATTACCTTAACAAAAAATTAACTGGATTTTAAAGCCCATGCTACATTACCTACCCCTCATAAGCTCCAGATGATACTAGTTTATGAACTTGAAGCTTTATGAGTATAGTGATTCTATTCTTCAAACCCAGTCAGAAGATGTGGTCTGATAAAGTGTTGAGTGTACGTATAGGGAAACTGACCTAGAATGTCTGAAACTGGGTCTGACCTGTAAGAATTAGAAAATGAGACAGCCATGTTACAGATTTTTTTTACTTTATTACATTTTTAAAAATTGAAGTATTATTGACACATAACGTATTAATTTTAGGTGTACAAATTAGTGATTTGATATGTATATATTGCAAAATGATTACCACAATAAGTTTTGTTAATATTCATCACCACACAGTTATCTTTTTAATTCTTGTTATGAGAACTTTTAAGATCTGCTCTTTTAGCAACTTTCAAATATAAAATACAGTAGTGTTAACTACAGTCATCTAATGCTGTACATTAGATCTCCAAGGATTTATTTATGTTATAAATGGAAGTTTATACCTTTTGACTCCTTTTACCCATTTCACTCATCCCCACTCCATACCTCTGGCAACTACTAATCAGATCTCTGTATCTATGAGTTTTTTTTTGTTTGTTTTGTTTTGTTTTTTGGTTTTTTAGATTTCACATGTAAGTGATATTATACAGTACTTACCTTTCTCTGTCTCACTGATTTCACTTCGTGTAACTCCCTTAAGGTTCATCCAGGTTGTCATAAATGGCAGGATTTTCTTCTTTTTATGCCTGAATAATGTTCCATTGCAAATATATAACACATTTTCTTTATCCACTCATCCTCAATAGACACTTAGGTTGTTTCCACGTTCTGGCTATTGTAAATAATACTGCAGTGAAGATAGGGTACACATATCTTTTCGAGATTGTGAGTTTATTTCCACCCAGAAATGAAATTACTGGGTCATTAGGTAGTTGTATTTTTAATTTTTTGGATACTCCATACTATTTTCCATAGTGGCTGCACCAATTTGCTGTCCCACCAACAGTGTGTAATGGTTACCTTTTCTCCACATCCTCAACATCACTTGTTACTTCTTGCCTTTTTAATAATAGCCATTTTAACAGACATTAGGTAACATCTCAGTGTGGTTTTGGTTTCTACTTCCTTGATGATTAGTGATGTTGAGCACCTTTTCAAGTACCTGTTGACCATTTGTGTGTCTTTTTTTTTAGAAAAGTGTCTATTCAGATCCTATGCCCATTTTTAAATCAGATTGTTTTTCTATTGAGTTGTAGGAGTTCTTTATATATTTTGTACATTAACCCATTTTCAGGTATATGATTTGCAAATATTTTCTTGCATTTGTTAGGTTGCATTTTCTTTTTGGTGATGGTTCTTTTGCTGTGCAGAAGCTTTTTTAGTTTTATGCAGTCCTGCTTGATATTTTTTGCTTCTGTGCACTGTTGGTGTCAAATAAAATAAAAAAAAAATAATTGCCAAGACCAATTTCAAGGAGTTTACCACCTATGGTTTCTTCTAGGAGTTTTATGGTTTCAGATCTTACATTCAAGTCTTTAATTCATACTGAGCTTGTTTTTGGGTATGGTATAAGACAGCAGTTCACTTTTATTTTTTTGCATGTGGCTGTCCAGTTTTCCCAACGCCATTTCTTGAGGAGACTATCCTTTCCCCCATTGTGTATTCTTGGGTTCTTTGTCATAAATTAATTGAACGTGTATGCATGGATTTATTTCTGGGTTTTCTATTTTGTTCCATTCTGTGGGGGGCCATTTGGCCCAAGCCAGGTGTTGTTGTTCTTTAAGTAGGAACTTGTTTTGGTAGAACAAGTTAAATCTTGAAAACACGGCCCCGGGCTGAGGGGAAAGTTACAGGATGTGCTGACTGGTGTATACATTTGTAGCTAACAAACATCTTTGTTGGTGTTATAACAGTGTATATAAGCATGTGAGAAAATAAACTCAGGGTTGAGTCTCCGAGCTCGTCCCTCTCGACCCCATCTATGTGTTTCCCTTATTCTTCTTTTCTTTTCCCGTCCTTCATTACAGGAGGCCCTGATTCGACTGTCGGCTGGCTCCGACACCATTCATCTAAGTGTCTGTTTTCATGCCAATTTCATGCTGTTTTGATTACTATAGTTTTGTAATATAATTTGAAACAATGAAGCATGATACCTCCAGCTTTTTCTTCTTTCTCAATTGCTTTGGACATTTAGGGCTTTTTTGTGGTTTTATACAAATTTAAGAGTGGTTTATACTATTTTTGTGAAAAATGTCATTGGAGTTTGTTAGGGATTGCACTGAATCTGTAGATTGCTTTGAGTAGAATGGACACTTAAAAATATTAATTCTTCCAATTCATAACCATGGAGTATCCTTCCATTTTTTAATTATTTTTTAAATTTTTTTAAATTAAGTTTCTTGGGGTAACATTAGTTAATACAATTATATAATTTTCAGGTGTACATTATCATTTGACATCTGTATATTCTATTGTGTGTTTATCACCCAAAGTCCGGTTTCCTTCAGCTACCACGTATTTGATCTCATTTGCACTTCACCCTTGCCGTGCCCCCTATATTTGACCCCCTTTACCCTATCTACCTTCCCCCTCTTTCATCACCCCACTAGTAACCACTAGTCTATAGTCTTCTGGTAACTACTAGTCTATATTTCATGTCCATGAGTCTCTGTTTGTTTATCCTGCTCATTTGTTGCTTTTAGATTTATATCCCACATATAAGTGATATCATGTGATTTTCCATTTTTTTTTCTGTCTGGCTTATTTCACTTAGCATGATTATCTCAAGGTCCATCCATGTTGTTGCAAATGACAGTATTTCATCTTTTCTTATGGCTGAGTAATATTCCATTGTATATATGGACCACAGCTTCTTTAGCCAATCATCTATCATAGGACACTTTGGTTGCTTCCATGTCCTGGCCACTGTGAATAATGCTGCTGGGAACATTGGTGTGCAAATATTTTTTCGGATATGAGTTTTCAAATCTTTGGGGTCAATACCCAGTAGAGGGATTGCTGGATCATATGGTAGATCAATTCTTAGTTTTTTGAAGAAACTCCATACTGTTTTCTAGTGTAGTTGTATCAATTTGCAGTCCCAGCAACAGTGTATGAGGGATCCTTCTTCTCTGCATCCTCTGCAACATTTGTAATTACTTATCTTGTTGATTATAACTATTCTAACAGGTGTGAGATGGATCTCATTGTGATTTTCATTTACATTTCCCTAATAGCTAGTGAAGTCGAGCATCTTTTCATATATTTGTGGGACACTTGCATGTCCTCTGGGGAGATGTGTCTGTTCAGGTCCTCTGCCCATTTTTTGATTGGATTGTTCTTTTTGTTGTTGTTGTTGTTGTTATTGAGTTGTATGAGTTCTTTGTATATTTTGGATATTAGGGTCTTATCAGAGGTGTTGCTTGCAAATATATTTTCCCATTCAGATGGTTGTCTCTTTACCTTGTTGACACTTTTGCTAAGCAGAAGCTTTTTAGTTTGATATAGTCCCATTCATTTATTTTAGTTCTTACTATCCTTGCTTTGAGGTCAAATTCATAAAATCCTCTTTAAATCCAAGGTCCTTGATTTTATTTCTTATGTTTTATTCTATATATTCTATTGTTTCAGGTCTTATATTTAGGTCATTAATCCATTTTGAGTTAATTTTGGTGTGTGGTGATAGACAACAGTCTAGTTTCATTCTTTTGCAGGTGACTTTCCAGTTTTCCCAGCACCATTTATTGAAGACGCTTTCCTTTTTCCACTGTATGTTTTCGGATTTTTTTGTTGAAAATAATTTGCCCATATAAATATGGGTTTACTTCTGGACTCTTGATTCTGTCCCACAGGTCCATGTGTCTGCTTTTCTGCCAATACCATGCCATTTTGATTATTGTCATTTTGTAGTATAATTTGAAGTCAGGCAGAGTGATGGCTCTGGCTTCGTTTTTTTTTTTTTTTTTTTTTCCCTCAGGATGTCGTGTGATTTAGGGTCTTTTGTGCTTCCATACATATCTGATGATTTTTTGTTCTATTTCTTTAAAAAATGCTGATAGGATTTTGATGAGGATTGCATTAAATCTGTATAATACTTTAGGTAATATGGTCATTTTAACTATGTTGATTCTTCTAATCCAAGAACATGTAATATCTTTCCATTTCTTTGTATCTTCTTTGATTTCTTTGAATAAGGTCTTAAAGTTTTCATTATATAAGTCCTTCACTTGTTTAATTAAATTAATTCCTAGATATTTTGCTCTTTTCATTGCAATTGCAAAAGAAATTATTTTTTCCAATACTATTTCTGACACTTCATTATTAGACTATAGGAAAGCTATGGATTTTTGAATGTTGATTTTGTATCCAGAGACTTTACTGTATTTGCTTATTGTTTCTAGAGTGTTCTTTTGGAGTCTTTAGGGTTCTCTATATAGAGAATCAAGTCATCCACAAATAGTGACAGTTTGACTTCTTTTCCTATTTAAATGCTTTTTATATCTTTCTCTTGCCTGATAGCACTCTCTACGACCTCCAGTGTTATACTGAATAGCAGTGGAGGTAGTGGACAGCCTTGCCTTGTTCCTGATCTTAGCAGGAAGTTTTTTTAGTTTTTCACCATTAAGTATTATGTTGGTTGAGGGTTTGTCATATATGGTCTTTATTATGTTAAGGTACTTTCCTTCTATACCAATTTTGTGAATTGTTTTGATCATAAATAGATGCTGTATCTTGTCAAAGGATTTTTCTGCATCTATTAATACGATCATATGATTCTTATTTTGTAATTTGTTCATGCGGTGTATCACATTAATTGATTTGCATATGTTGAACCATCCCTGTGTCTCTGTGATGAAGCCCACTTGTTTGTGGTATATAATCTTTTTAATATGTTGCTGTATTCGGTTTGCTAGTATCTTATTTAGGATTTTTGCATCTGTGTTCATGAGAGATATTGGTCTGTAGTTGTTTATTGTGTGTGTTATCTTTACCAGGTTTTGGTATCAGAGTAATATTGGCCTCATAAAATGAGTTGGGAAGTATTGCTTCCTCTTTAATTTTTGAGAGTTTGAGAAAAATGGGTATTAAATCTTTGAATGTTTGGTAGAATTCACTGGTGAAGCCATCTGGTCCTGGAGTTTTACTTTTTGGTAGGTTTTTAATGATTGTCTCAATTTTAATACTACTGATAGGTCTATTTAGATTTTCCAGTTGTTCTTGATTCAGTTTAGGAAGATTTTATTTTTCTAAGTACTGGTCCATTTCTTCTAGGTTATTAAATTTGATGTTGTATACCTTTTCATAGCATTCTTGTATGATCCTTTGTATTTCTGTGATATCAGTTGTATTTTCCCCTCTTTCATCCCTGATTTGGTTTATTTGTGTCCTTTCTTTTTTTTTTTCTTTTTTTTTAGTGAATCTAGCCAGGGGTTTGTCAATTTTATTAACCTTCCCCAAAAACCAGATATTTGTTGCATTTATTTTTTTCTATGTTTTTTTTGTTTGTTTTCAATTTTTTTTTAAATTTCTGCTCTAATTTTGATTATTTCTTTTCTTTTGTTGACTTTAGGCTTCATTTGTTCTTCCATTTCTTGTTTTTTAAGATGAAGCATTAGGTTGTTTATTTGGGCTTGTTCTTGTTTTTGGAGGTAGGCCTATAATGATATGAACTTTCCTCTTATGACTGCTTTTGCTGTGTCCCAAAAGTTTTGATATATTGTACTATCATTATCATTTATTTCTATGTATATCTTGACCTCTATTTTATTTTTTCTCTGACCCAGTTATTCTTCAGTAGTATGCCATTTAATCTCCATGTATTTGTGGTTCTTCCTACTTTCTTTCTGCAGTTGATCTCTAGTTTTAAAGCACTATGATCATAGAATGTGGCTGGTATGATTTCAACCCTTTAAATTTGTTGAGGCTATCTCTGTGTCCCAGTATGTGGTTGATTTTTGATAATGTTCCAAGTACACTAGAGAAGTATGTATAAGCAGTTGTTTTGAGATGGAAGGCTGTATAAATGTCAATTATGTCTAGTTGGTCTAATGTGTCCTTTAAGAATGTTATTTCCTTATTGATTTTCTGTTTGGATGACCCGTCCATAACTGACAGTGGGGTATTTAGGTCCCCTACTATGATAGTGTTTTGTTCTGTTTCTCCCTTTAGTTTTGTTAGTAATTGACATGTTTCTGGGCTCCCTGATTGGGAGCATAGGTATTAATAAGAGTTATGTCTTCTTGGTGTATGATTCCCTTTATCATTATGAACTGTCTTTTGGTATCTTTCTTTACCTTTTTTATTTTGAAGTCTGTTTCATCTGACATTAGTACTGCTACTTCTGCTTTTGCCTGAATGCCATTTGCTTGAAATATCATTTTCTACCCTTTTACTTTAAGTCTATATTTGTCTTTGGTGCTGAGATGTGTCTCCTGGAGGCAGCATATGTTTGGGTTTTGTTTTTTGATCCATTCTGCAACTCTGTGCCTTTTTATTGGTGAGTTCAGTCCATTTACATTTAGAGTGATTATGGAAATATGAGGTCTTCTTATCGCCATTTTATCTTTTGCTTTCTGGTAGCTTGGTGTTTCCATTGTTTCCTTGTCCTTGTGTTTCTATTTTCTTTATTTTGGTTAGCTTTTGTGAGTTTTCCCTCTGGTCATTCTTGTTTTATGTTATATACAACAGTTCTCAATCTTTGGCGTGTGGTTACCATTATGAATATGTAAAGGATAGTTATATACATACAGTCATTATTTTCTTCTGCGTGTGCCTTATCTCCATGTCCCTTTGCAAATTTGGATCTGTAAATTCCACCCCCTCCCCTTTTTAGTCATTGTTATCCCAATTTGTTCCTATGTATGCTGAACGTTCATCACTATTTTGCTGTAGCAATTCTCTTCTTATTATTTAAGCTTATAATGCCCTGTTCTTAGTAAGGATTGTATTACTCTGTGTCTATTTGCCCAATAGTCACTTTACTCCTAATTTTTTTTGTTGTCATTTTGTTTTAGGTGAACTGACTCCTTTCTCTGTTTCTTGTAGTGCAGGCCTCATAGTGGAGAATTCTCTCAATTTTTGCATGTCTGGAAATGTCTTAATTTCTCTTTCATATCTAAAGGAGAGTTTTGCTGTATACATTATTCTAGGCTGGTAGTTACTTTCAGTTAATAGTTTGAATATTTGATTTCATTCCTTTCTGACTGTAAGGTTCGTGCTGAGAAGTCCGAGTATAATCTAATTGGTTTACATTTATAAGTTACCATTTTTTTCTCCCTGACTGCCCTGAGATTTCTGTCTTTGTCATTAAATTTGATAATTTAATACAATGTGTCATGGAGAAGGCCTTTTAGGTTTAGATAACTGAGTGTGCTGTTGACTTCTTAAATTCCAAGCTTCAGCTCATTCCTTAGATTTAGGAAATTCTCATCAACTATTTGTCTGAAAATGCTTTCTAATTCCTGTTCCTTTTCCTCGCCTTCGATAATGCTCATTCTTATGTTTCTTTTCCCGGTGGTATCAGCTAGTTCTTGAATTACTTTTTCATTATCTTTCATTCTTTGGTTTCTTTCTTCTTCCCTCTGATTTATTTCTAGATTTCTGTTTTTGAGAATACTGATCCTTTCCTCCATTTAGTCTACTCTATTTCCCAAGCTTGCTATTTCATTTTTCAGCTCTTTCAGTGTGTTCTTCATCTCCAGATGTTCTATTTGGTTCTTTTTGAGGGTTTCATTCTCCTTGCTCTGCTCATCTAGTTGTTTTCCTTCAGTGCCTAAAATTGTTAATATGACTCATTTTGGATTTCACTGAGTTTTTTCAGAAGTACCATCCTGAATTCTCCGTTATTTAAGTCACAGATTTCTTGTCTATAAGCTCATTTCCTGGAGATTTTTCTCTTTCTTTTTGATATGCCTTGTCACCTTAGTTGTTCATGGTGTTTAATGGACTATTTCTCTGCCTGGGCATTAATGGAAATGTATTCTTCTGTTTTTCCAGAAAGAAGATTTATTATATAAAGGTCTCTCTTTAGCCTGTTGCAAAGAAGCCTCTTTTCTTTTGGTTTCCAGTAAGTGGCGTCTAAGCCTCTTGAATCCCTGCTTTATATAATGTCTTAATAACACTTTTAAAATTTTTTTGTAAATATTTAATCACTCTCGCTACCCTCAGTTTCAGTCCCTGTCATTGTCAGCAACAGTCTTGGCAGTGTTTGCTCAGATTCCCCGGGGACTCCACAGTGTTCGGTCTCAGAGCATATAGGGGAAGTGCCCTTCTGGGTGGGGGGTTGAGACTGTGGCTCAGCCTCGGTTTTGCAACCGTGGCTGGCAAAAATCAGCTGTTGTTCCTCTGTGGTCTCATCCTGCTTCTCTCCTTTCTGCCCTGATGACCTGGTCCTGCAGCCACAGGTATACCAGGCAGGAATGTTCAGGGAACTCACTGCAGGAACTCATTGTTCCTCCTCTCCTTTCCCTCTTCCTTCAGAGAGCTCAGGCAGCCACAGATAGGCAGCTTCTTTATTACTCCCAGTCCATCACCTGACACCCGGGATTCTGATCTGTGGTAGCTCTTATGTGCAGATCCCATGCTCAGACATGCTTGCGTGCATTTTGGGTGTTTTTGTTGAGTTTTAGATGTTCAGCTTATTGATGTTTCAAGGGGAGAGATCTGGAGATGTCTCTCACTCTGTCATGTTTCCTTAACCACCTGAGTTAATTTCTGAGTTGCAGTAGCTATTGTCTTCTTCTCTTTTTAAAATATTTTTGTCCTTTAACTATTATATAATATTTAAGTATATAGTACTCTGTTTAATAAGGGTTGCAATTTTCTGTTTCTGTCTATTAGTCATCTTACTCATAGTTTTGTAGTTTTTTGTCCTTTTGTTTCAGTTAGAATGACCCCCTTTGATATTTCCTGTAATGCAGGTCTTGTGGTGAAAATTTCCTTCAGCTTTTCTATGTCTGAAAAGTTCTTTATTTCTCCTGCATATCTAAAGGAGAACTTTGGTGGGTATATTACTCTTGACTAGTAATTTCTCTCTTTAAATAGTTTGAATATTTGATTCTACTCCCTTCTAGCTTGTAAAGTTTGTGCTAAAAAGTCCAATGGATAATATAATGGGTTTTCCTTTATAGATTATCATCTTCTTTTCCCTGCGTGCCTTGAGAATTCTATTTGTCATTAATTTTTTACAGCTTTAATAAAATGTGTCTTGGAGAAGACCTTTATGTTTGAGATAATTAGGTGTTCTGTTTACTTTTTGGATTTGAGGATCCAATTCTTTCCATAGGTTTGGGAAATTCTCATTGACTGTTTGAGTAGATTCTCTGTTCCTTTCTCCCTCTCTTTTTCTTCTGGTATACCCATTATTCTTATATTGCTTTTCTTGATGGTGTCAGATAGTTCTTGTAGAGTTCTTTCTTTCTTTCTTTTTTTTTTTACTTTCAAATCTATCTTTTTCATCTCCCTCATTTCCAGATTTCTGTCTTCAATATCACTAATCTTTCCTCCATCTGGTCAGGTCTATTTCCTGAGCTTGCTATCTCATTCTTTATCCTTTTTATTGAGTTCTTCAGCTCCAAAGTTTCTATGTGGTTCTTTTTAGAGTTTTAATCTCTTTGGTAAAGTATTCCTGTTATTCATTGATTTTGTTTCTGTGTTCACTGAACTGCCGATCAGAATTTTCTTGAATCTAATTGGGTTTTTTTTCAATAGTGCAATCTTGAATTCTTTGTCATTTAAATCACATATTTCTATATCTCTCAGTTCATTTTCTTTCTGAGCTGCTTTGTCACCTTGTTTGTTCATGGTATTTGATGGATTATTTCTCTGCTTAGGCATTTATGGGAATGTACTCTGCTTTTTTTTAAACATTATTATTTAGAATGATCTCTCTTTAGTAGGTTGTTAAGAAGAGATTTTTCTTTTATTTTCCAGTATGTGGCGCACAAGCCTCCTGCACTGTCCAGGCCTCCCAGACCTCCGCTTCATGGCAAGAAAAAAAAAAAGTCCTTTATTTCCTCGAGAGTTTGTGTGTCTCCTCTGTTATCATGTTGCCTTTATCACAGGTCTCTGCCCCCATGGGAGAACGTGATGGGTGATGGGGTCATGAACCTCTGAAGAGCCTCAGTAGCCAGATATAGTGCTATGCTGCCTCCTCTTGAATCAGCCTGTATGGGTGAAAGTGGGGTGGGTTTGAAGAAGCTGGTTGCCAAGCTTCAGCTGCCTTGCCACTATATCTCTACCCTTGTCCCTGGGACCAGCAGCAGTATGCATCTTGGTTCCGGGGACTGCAGACTTCCTGCTGTGTAGCCTGACACTTGCTGTTGCATTTTCCCCTGGAGCCCTTGCTAGCTCCAGGAAGGTACATGGAGGCAGCCAGGCTCCATAATTCAGCTTTCTGCCTGGAAATGGCCATCATTAAAACACAGCTGTTGCTACTCTGTATTTTGCCTCTGCCTGGTTTCCACCCTGATCTCTGGGCTCTGCCCTGTGGTATATGCTGATCACTCAGGCAGGAATACTCAGGTCTACAGAGAGTGCAAACAGCCACCTAATTCCCCACACCTCCCCACGTCCTGCAGGGAGCTCTGGGCTGCATCTGCAGGACAAGTCTTCGCTCCTCTACCTTTCCTCTTCCCTTGCTCACCTGATTCACCCACCTTCAGATGCTCTGATGCACAGATCTCCCAGACATGTTTGTGTGCTAGGCTTTTTATTTCCTATTGGATTCTAGCTGTTCAATTCTAACTGTTGTAATTTCAAGGGGAGAGATCAAGAGAACCCCTCATGCTGTCATGCTTCTGACCTAATTAATGAGGTCTTAAACAAAGGGACACTTTTTGAGGATTAACCACCAAAAAAAAATTTAGGTATTCTACGCAGCTGAACTATTAAGTAGACAAGACTTAATTTGTGTGCTTTTTGTTAAATTTTGTTTCTTCAGAATGCTAAACTTAGTCCTCTGGCTTTATTGTCCATGTTGAAGAAGAACTGTTATGAGGACAATATTTTACTTAACCATATGATAATAAAGATAATGAATTCCTACAAATATTTTTCCATTGAGGTACAGAAACATGACTTTGGAAGAACCACAATATGTTGGATCAGGTGTCCTTGGGATAGTCTAAAATGTTACTACACTAGGTATAAGAGTGGGGAAAATAGAAAGTAACCAAAGTCTTCTCTTCATTAGCTACTCTTAATTTTAAACAAGAAGTATAGATGCCAATAGTTTAAAAAATAATTTTAATAAACATTTATAACACACATATACATATATTCTAGTCCTTTTATTCCTACTACTTATAAATTTAATATGCTGAGAAAGTACAACTTTTCTGGGCTTTAGTCACTTCACCATAAAAAAATCTGCATAGTAATACATTGAGTGTTCAAAAACAAGATGCTTGTAGGGTTCTTTCTAGTTCTTTGATCTTTACTTCTATAAATGGCAAAATGGTGGGGGATCTCATTAAAATACCATTTCTCAGGACAAAAACAAAAGTTATCACACCAAAATTTTAAGAAAGTCTCAATTCTATTGAGAAGCATCATTCTAAAACATATGTATTTATTGAGCAATTAACTGAAAGCTGAATAATGGCTTTTTTACATTTAAAAAGTTAACATTTTAAATAGTGATAATAGAAACGAATACAAAATACCAAGGGTTTAAATAATATTTTCAGTGTTCCTTGTTGTTTGTGATATCCACAGCCATAATCATTAAGTTTTGTCTTACTTTTCTTAAAATGTTACAATCTCCTTAGTTACTAGACAGAAAGACAAACATTTGCCTATAGCAAAGGTTCAGATTACTCACTTAGGCCCAAGTCATGTGTATGTATACAACTGATCTGCCTGTTTTAAGTGAGCTCATATCATAGTTAAGAGCAAGGAAGTTAGTCTTTACTATTTGTAGTGTTGATATAACCACATACCCTTATAAGTTCAATACAAAAATTAACCAACAAACATCAGATTCAATGATACATAATCCAATTGGTGGGCATTGTAATTATAAAACATATGCATAACCCAATTTTAACTAAAATTTTATTTTCTCCACAAGTTGTTTGGAATCTCTTAAGCCATTCATTTAACAAACATGTGTTGAATATTTTACTATGAACCAGACATTATGTTAAAAATAAATAAGGCATACAAAAAACACATAAGATATAGTCCATGCTCTCAAGTCTAATGGTTAAACCTTTATCTAAACATACAATTATAAAAACATGGCATTTTGTTGACAGCCTATATGGTTCTTTATCACATTTCATTCAGGACATATACCTGATATTAAGACCCAGTTTGATTTCCCGTAGGGTCAAGTGCATGTTATTAATTGATAGAGTTCATTTAACATATTGCACAGTTTGTGTTAAAGCAAATCTGCTGATTATCATTTTTGATATACTTAATTATTCTCTTTTTAAAATTCCTTGCCATTTTTACTACAGTGTACTATATTTGATTAATATGAATACATAATCTGAAGGAGACAAGAAAAGGGCTACTAATCATATGCTCAATTCTTCTTAAATTCTACTTTAAAAGACAGCTAACTAAATGCCTTATTTAAACAAAAACAAGACATTGTTTTTGTAACTTTCCAAGTTAATTGTGAAGTGGGTCAGCATTTTTTAAATGTTCTTACTGGTCCAACACTTTTTGTTTTGGGGGTAAAATGACATTGTAGGATTATAGTCCTATGAAGTCATAACAGAACACATATTTGGCATTTCATCTAGGTTGCAAAAGTGAGGTAATGAGTCATTGGAAAGATTTAGATGTCGTTTCTTGCTTGACATAATTCTAACTCCCAGATGTAGCAATTCCATGTAATAGAATCAAACCATCCCAATGGAAAAGTGAATAATACTATTCAAGTCAACATATTTAAATTCAGGCTTATTTTTCACCTGTAGAGATTATATCCAGCAGATGTAGAGGAGAGAGAACCTTTTAACTAAGCAAGATTTCCTCTGCCTAGGCTCTGCTTTACTAATAATTGTCTTTGTGCTTCAGAATTGTGTTGACTCTTTATTTAAAGATGCATCTTTGGATTATTTGGTTTTTAAGGGTCTTTTTCCCCTCTAGTCTAAGAACTTATTATTCTATAAATGAAGTTTTAGGGCTAACATTTGTATATAAGAACATAGCATTCACCAGGGAAAATGAATTTACAGTGTCAAAGGTTTTTGGGAATGCAAGGAGAATCCTAGGACCTCTCTACACGTGGTGACTTTCCTTAGATAAAATCTTTCTTGCTGGAGGTATTGGCTAGCTCTCCATGATCTTTTCCAAATTCAGTAATCTTAAGAAGAGAGCCCTCCCTAGTATGAGTCATCTTTAGAAGTATTTGATTTCTACATACTTAGTAATCAATTTCCTTTGTTTTTAGAGATAGACATTTAATAAACTCAGGAAAACAATTTCTTCAAACTTATTATAATCAGGATTCACATCAGTAGTTTTACTAGACTGATTTTCTTGGCTAATGATAAATATAATTCCCTTCAATGTACAATATGATGGGAATAATTAAGCGATCAAAGTTTCTTTGAATTAAGTATTTCAACCTCAGGGTTAACAAAGCCTTGAGATGTTTAATCTTAACCAAATAATTTTTAAATACAAAATGAGACTATCACCCTATGATATTGGGAATGATGAAGTCTTGATCTAATTAATTTAATATTCATTATTCTGTTCTTAAAAGATGTTTTTGGCAGCACCCAAGTTGGAAATAAGAGAAATTTCTATGATGAAAATGTATGAATATGTCAAAAGCTTTGTAGACCACAGAATCCTTCAGCTTTCCAGTGATCATTGTACTGGAACTATTAGTGAGTTAAGCCACTGAATTAAAGTAAAAATGAAATAACTGGCTTGTTAAAACTGCAACCTGAAGAAATCACAATGTTTTAATAAACCTCTCAATACAGTCCAGCTGTATTGAGATGAGATGGATCACGAAACTTGCTCAGAGAAACACCGTTTATATGGCTGAACTGCCATTACCTACTCTAGCCATGTCAGAGAACCTCATTTTTGCTATTATCTGCTTCTCAGAGGAACATTTCCTTAGATAACAAGACAGCTAATCTTTTAAGACTTTGATATTTATGGGTTTCACTTGATTAACAACTGTCTCTCTTGACTTCATCTTAAGCTGACATGAAGAAATATACACACACATAGAAGTTTTCCTTAATATTCATGACGACAGAAGTTTTAAGAGAAGAATGGAACATATCTGATAACATTTTTTTTTCTGTTGTGGACTGAATTGTGTACCTTCAAAATTCATACGTTGAATCATTAACCCCCAATGTGATGGTATTTCAAGATAAGGCTTTTGGGAGATATTTAGGTTTAGATGAGATCACAAGGGTGGTACCCTCATGAGGAATTAGTGCCCTTAGAAGAAGAAATACCATAGAGCTTGTGTGAAGTCTCACCCCCACCACATACTATGTGAGGACACATTGAGAAGGTAGTTGTCTGCAAGACAGGAAGAAAGCTCTCACCAGAACCCGACCATGCTGGCACCTTTGACCTGGACATATAGCCTCCAGAACTGTGAGAAAATAAATTTATGTTGCTTAAACCACTAAGCCTGTTGTATTTTCTGATGGCAATAGAGCTAACAATTTTACATATGGGCACACATTTTATTTATCTCAGAATTTAGACATACAGGTAAATAGTTTTGGCAGTAAAGTACAAAAACAAAAAGAAGGAAACATAATTTTTAATAAGTAAATATTTGAATAAATTTGGCATTTAGGGTGCTGTTTTGAATTCTCAAACTGTCAAGATTGTGACCATTTGGTAACTAATGTAATAGAACTGCCTTCCATTCAGTGCTTTGGAGGTCCTACTTCTCTAATCGTCTTGTGTTCCATCTTCCCCTTTCCTTTCAATAATATATTCAGTATTAATTCTCTCAAACTGTCATCTCTATTAGAAATATTTTACTCTTCTCCACCAATAGCCTACTGACTTCATAACTTCTCTACAACCTGTCACCAAGAGAAATCAGTGAGTCCAGGAAGTCTTTTTTAAACAGGAACAATAAAATACTGCCATTTGTGACAACATGGATGGAACTCGAGATAATCATCCTAAGTGAAATAAACCTGACAGGAAAAGTTGAAAATCACATGATATCATTTATACGTAGGATATAAACCTAAAGGCAACAAATGAACAGGACAAACAAACAGAGACTCCTGGACATGGACTATAGACTAGTGATTACCAGAGGACTGTAGACTAGTGGTTATTAGTGGAGTGGGGAAAGAGGGGGAAGGCAGATGGGGTAAAGGGGATCAAATATAGGAGTTATGGTTAGGGTCAAGTGCAAATGGGATCAAATATATGGTAGCTGAAGGAAACTGAACTTTCGGTATTAAACACACAATAGAATATACAGATATCAAATGATAATGAACACCTGAAAATTGTATAATTGTATTAACCAATGTTACACCAATAATTTTAATTAAAAACAATAAATAAAAGGTATGGGTGAGCTGAAAAAAATGGGAAAATAAATCAATAAATCCTTTTGATCACAGCACTTTAATAAATATACAGTTTTTTACTGTTGTATTTTACATGACAGCCTAGTTAAGGTAATGCAAATTGTATAATTTTATTAAGGTATTGTTTGATTAATGTCTCTGATACCTGCTTATCTTTCAAGAGGAAACTGATTATTTGAATTGGAGAATGTTTATCCATGTCTCTCCTCCACTTCTCCTATGTCTGGGCAACAGCTGTTTCATCCAATTTCTGGAAAATTTGTTATCTCACTAACATCATTTTTTTTTGGAGGATCATAAATATTTTGAAATAACTTTATTTTTCATGGCAGTGACCTTATAATGTTGTCTTAGATATAATAAATCTGTTTTATCTATTTTATATTTGATTACATAGGTGTTCCCTAAATTATTTGTTTAAAGAAAATGTTGATGACCAGGAAATTTCTGGCACAATGCTGTGTAGAAGTATGTTTTTCACATTTTACTCTAAAGATTTGATCTGATGTATAGAACATCATTAATAGTGATATAATATTCAAATAAGAGCAGCTTCATATTTTATGCCCTCATTCAAAAAACTTACTCTCCACCCACCACACTTAATATATTATGCAATTAAACTAGGAGAAAGTTCTTCTGACATGGCTATTACAAAAAAAGTAAAAGCTATATTAAAATAAAAAATATGGAGTGATGTCAGCAAAAATTGCAGAGTGAGGAATACCACATTCTACTCCTCTTTAAAACCATGAAAAAAATGAGCAAAAATTGTCGGAATCAACTTTTGCCTAACTGAAAATTACCCAAAGGTTTGCAATCATCTAGTGAACATTTATTCAAGAAAAATGGTGGATTTTAAGTAAGAACAATAAACTTTGTGGAATTTTAACTTAACCCAGTCCCATCTATCACTCCAAAGCTCAGCAGTAGCTGTGGAAATAATGACTTGCATTTTTGGTATCTGAAGGAGCAGAACAGGCCTCATTCAGAACTATAATTAATTATTTGTTCTGATCTATTTGGTGACTCCCTAAAAGACTGGCTCAAAAGGCTTATCTTTATTTCCCCTTAATTCAGAATTGGACTAGTGCTAAAACTGCTTCCCAGGAGGCATTTGTTGAAAATATTTTCAGGTTAATGTGTTAGCTGCTTATGTCAGAGGCCAGATATAAGAGTTGGAAAAAACAACAGACCAGTAAAAATGCACAGAAGGAAAAGCTGGGGAATGAGAAATATTTAATTTCTTTGAAAAGCTCTAGTTCTAGTATAGTTCTAGTGTATTCCTGAGAATCTATAATTTCATGAAAATGATAAGGGTTGTTTACTAAGGAAAGACCTGAGAAAGCCCTAAGCTCTCACCTTCCGCTTACCTTGAAACCTTCTGAAATCAAGAAACAAAGGTTATGGCAGAGTTGTAAACTGCCTGACTGAGTGTTGAAGGTGTAGTCACTACATATAGAGCCCTTTGGTTAAGCCTAGAAGAGTTTTGGTTATAGATCTGTAAGGAAATCTCTTTCTAATCTTTTGTTGACTATAAAGTAGTGGAAAAGAAACTTCAAGGACCACACATGACAAAGAATACAGGCTGTATAGAATTAGTTCAGCAAGTTGTCTAAACAAACAACAACAACAAGCAGCAACAACAACAAATAATGGGTAGGAGAAACTGATTTCCAGAGTTGCCACATTATAACATTCAAAATGCCCAGTTTTCAACAATAAGAAAAATAGAAAGTATACAGAGAAGGAAGAAAATAGAAACTATGCTAGAGGAAACTAAGACTATGGACTTTCTACACAAAGGTTTTAAATATATTAAGCAAAGTAAAGGAAAGCATGTCTAAAAACATAACGGAAAATACGAGAATGCTGTCTCACCAAATAGAGGATATTTATAATAACAATTATAAAAAGAAATCAAAGAGAAATTTTAGAGTTGAAAAAGAGAACAAGTGAAATACAAATTTCACAAGAGGAGATCGAAAACAGATCTATGCAAGCAGAGAAAGAGAATCAGAGACTTGGAGATAAACCAGTTATAATTGTCTAGCCTAAGGAATAGGTTAACTAAAGACAGTGAGAAACTTTTAAGTAGCAAGAGTCAAGGAACCGTCCCCAACAAGCGATCCTCAATAAGATTAATGACTAACTTCTCATCAGAATTCATTGAGGCTAGAAAGCAGTGGGATGGTGTATTCAAAGTGTTGAAAGAAAACTAGCTGTTCACCAAGAATTCTATATCAAGCAAAATTATCTTCCAGAACTGAGGGAGAAATTAAGACATTCACAGAGAAACAAGCTAAGAGAGTTCATTCTTATAGACTTACCTATAAGAAATGCTAAAGGGAGTCCTTCAGGCTAGAATGAAAGGACACTAGATAGTAACTCAAAGCCATACAAAGAAATAAAGGTCTGTGATAAAGGGAACTACGTATGCAAATATAAAAGTAATATGCCTGGATGTTCAACATATGAATATTAATACATGTAAAAAACATATTACTACATTAAAGGGAAAAATACATGTCCATCTCAATAGAGACAGAAAAACATTGGCAAAATCTAACACCCTTTCATGATAAAAATATTCAGTATTATAGGAATAGAAGGGAACTTTCTGAACATGGTAATGGGTGCCTATACTAAACTCATAGATAACATCAAACTTAATGGTGAAATGCCAAAAGCTCTCATCCTGTTTTGGAAAAAAACCAAGATGTCCCTTCTTGCCACTTCTATTCAATGTTGTGCTGGAGATTCTAACTAGGGCAATTAAGCAACAAAAATAAATAAAAGCATTCATATTGGAAAGTGTTATGGACTGAATTGTGCCCTCCTAATTCATATGCTGAAGTCTGAATCCCAGTATGTGACTGCATTTGGAGATAAAGTCTTTAAATAGATGGCTAATTTAAAATTAGGTCTTTAGGGAGAACCCTAATTCAATCAAACTATTGTCCTTATAAGAATAGGAAATTTGGACACATGAAGAGATACTTGGGTGCATGCACATAATGAAAAGACCATGTAAGGATACAGTGGGAAAGGAGCCATTTGCAAAGTCACAGAAAGATGCCTCAGGAGAAACCAAACCTGTCAACATCTTGGTCTTGGAATTCTGGCACCTCCAGAACTGTGAGAAAATTAATTTCAATTGTGTAGAACACCCAATCTGTGATATTTTCTTATTGCGGAACATGAAGTACAGAAAAGGAGAAGTAAAGCTATTTGCAGATGAGAAGAACTACAAATCAGAACCACAATGACAAACCCTTCCATACCACTTGGGTGGCTATGATGAGAAAAAATGGATACAAGTGTTGGTGAGGATAACCAGAAATCAGAGCCCTTATATATTTTTTTGGGGGTGGGAAATACAAAATGGTTCTGACACTGGAAAACTTGGTGGTTCCTCAAAAAGTTAAATATAGAATTATTACATGCCTCAGCAGTTCTACTCCTAGGTATATACAAGAGAAAATTGAAAACATATATTCATACAAAAACTTGTACACCTACACTCATATCAGTATTATTTATTATAGCCCCAAAGTGGAAACAATCCAAATGTTCATTAACTGATGAATGGATAAAGCAAAGGCGGTATACACATACAATGGAATATTATTTAGCCAGAAGAAAGAATGAAGTATTATTATATGCTACAACATGGATGAACCTTGAAAACTTTATGCTAAATGAAAGAAAGCTGACACAAAAGGCCATATGTTGTATTATTCCTTTTATATGAAATGTCTGTATAAATCCATATAAATCTGCATAGAGATCAAAAGTTAATTAGTGGTTCCATTGGGAGGTGGGGAGAGGGGATTTGAGACTAATTGCTGATGGGGGATTCTTCTAGTGTTAATGAAAATGTTCTGGAGTTAGAGTGATGAATGAGTGATGGTTGCACAGCATAATGGATACACTAAAAAACCCCGACGTATATACTTTAAAATGGTGACTTTTGTTCTATGTGATTTATATCTTAATAAAAAAATATGGAAAAGCACAAAATTAAATGTGAAATAAAATAATTTGTAATCTCATAACAATATAAACATTGCTAATATTTTGTTGTATTAGTATGTGATCTCTCTCTGTCTCTATCTCTGTCTATCGCTGTATAGTATATCCATGCATAAAATAAAAAAAAGAGAACATTGTAAATTTGTTATTACACAATTTTTAATTTCTGCCTTTTTTACTTAACAATGATGCATAAATATTTTTCATGTTATCACACACTTCTTATAAATATTTTAAATCATCCAATTTTATCAAGTGAATCAGTCATAATTTAAAATAACATTTTTCTATTTTGAAACTTTTAGGTTATATCTGAATTTTTATAATTATATATAATACCATGAAGAACTTTCCCCCTAAGATAGAATTCAGGAAGTAAATTGGCCCATTAAAGCTTTTGTTTAAAACTTGTGAATTATTTCCTGAAATGGTGTATACATTTACACTGTTCACAGAAAATTGCAAGTGTATACATTTATCAGCATTTTGTGCTATCAGCATAAGAAAAAAGCTTTGCTAATTTATAAATAAAGCAAAGTATACTTTTGTTTCATGCTATTCCTCTTTAGAGATATTGAACATTTTTTATCTAGTTGATTGCATTAGTGAGTCCGTGTGCTTTGTAAAATATAATAGGATTTCTTAAATTTTTAAGAATTTCTATCATAACTATATCTCTTCTTTTTCTTACAAGAATGTCGATACTATTTTCCATTATGCTATTTCCAAAATATAGAAGCATTGTTTTAAGGACTTGAAGCTGCCTGCAAATATTTGTGTTTGGATTAGAATTTAGAGGGTAAAATAAAAATCATGTTATTGTTGAAAGTGAGAAACTTTGATTTTAAGGTTCACCAATGATCCCTCCAGTATCAATTGAAAGGGAAATATATAAAGCAGAAAATTAAATGCATAGAATTAATAAAATAAATTCAAGGGCAAATAATTGGGGTTGGAGGAGAATACCTCCTTGGACAATCTAATTAAGAAAACTGAAAGATGACAGAAAGAAAAAAAGCAAAAGAAAGAAAGAAAGAAAATATACATGATTATGAATACAAATTTATATAAAACAAGAGACAGAGAGGTTTTTAAAATAACAGACTTCTATATATAATTTTTCATTAATAGATTTGAAAAACTCAAGGTATTTATCCTCTGGAAAAACCCAAATGGTTAAAATTATCTCAAGATGTAGAAAAATGAAGCAATCTGTGACTGTGGATGAAGCCGGAAGAGTTGGTAAAAAATTAGCTCTAGAAAAACATCTCACCCAGATAGTTTTATATTGGAATTTCTTCAATAATTTAGGTACAAATAATTTATTTTCTATAGAAACTATTTCAGAGCCTAGAATAAAAGGGAAAACTTCCCTCTTCATATCATTAATATAGCATAATTCTGATGAAACCTGATAAATAAAACATAATAAAGTAAACAGATTGATATGTCTTCTAAATATTGATGCAAATAATCCTATATAAAATGCTCCTAAAAAAAAAAAAAAACATAAGAATAAACTGGAAAGATGACATATCCTTAATAAGTATGATTTATCCCAGGAATGCAAAGATAGTTGAGTATTAAGTAATAAAACAATTAACCACGTGAATAGATCATGAGATAAAATATTTAATCACCAAAAGATAGTCAGTGTAATCCAATATTCATTCATGATTAAAAAGCTGAGTAAGAAACATAAAACTATTTTCTTAATATAATAAAAACTATTTAAACCCAAAGTTAGATTATACTCAATAATTAATTCCTAAAGACATTTTTGTTAATATTAGAAAAAGTTTTAGGCAGTTCATTAATAACAGCCGACCAACCAAATAAACCCCAAAATAAGAGGAATGAATTATGGAAAGGGGAAGATAAAACTTTGCTTATCTGAAGATTGGTAATGTAGATAACATCAGAGGCTTAACTGAAAAATAATTGAAACTAATAAGAGTTTGTTGAAGTAGACTATTAACCAGTAAACTTTTTCTGTAAAGAAACAGACAAATATTTTAGGCTTTGAGGACCAAAGGGTCTCTGTTGTAACTACTGTTTTGTTGTAGTGTAAAAGCAGCCATAGACAATATGTAAATGAATGAGTCTGGATGTGTGCAAATAAAACCTGGTTTATAAGAACACACTGTAGGTCAGATTTGGCTCGAAGGACATAGTTTCCTGACCCTTTAATTAGACAGTTAAATTCTCCTAATTTTGATATCAATCAGGAATTGTATTATCAATCAGAAATCACGTTAGGGAAATAATGTCATTTATCAAAAGCAACAAAACAGAAATGCTCACACAAAAACTTAACGGGAAATGTACAAGACCAATATGGCAAAAAATATAAAGTTATATTTAGGAGCAGAAAGGGCCACATGAAAATTTAATGAAAAACCATGATTTTTGATGAAAAAAAACTGTATGTTGGAATGAAGTAAATTCTCTCCAAATATATTATTGTTTTTAAAAATCCCAGCTAGATTATTTTTTCTTTGACATGACAGATAGCCTAAAGTTCAATGGTGAAAAAAAAATTAACTATAAAGGATTGCATATAATTTCTGCCAAAAAAAAAAAGAGTAGTTGGCATAGGGACAGAGTAACTTTTTTGATGCTTTTGGCTACAAGTAACTGAAAATTAGTCTTAAAATGGTCTAAGAAGTAAGAAAATGTATTGGTTCATCTAACTGGAAATTTAGAGGTAAGTTGGGTTCAGCTTTGATTTACTAGTCTTTCCAGCTCCATTTCTCTGAGATTCTTTAAATGGTTTTCAACTGGGAAACCCTGCCATAAGCTATGCTCTCCTCTGAGAGGTGTATTTATTCAGCCATAATAACACCCATAGAAAAAACATTATCTTTTCCTAGTATACTTGCCTAATAGAAAGGAATTTGCTAGTCTCATAAAGTAAGTTTGGAAGCTTTCTACCTTTTTTATAAACTGAAATTTTCATGAAAAAAATGTGTCTCTTTCTTGAAGAACCCTGTTTTATGACTTTTATCTTCTTAGTGAATTGGTTCTCTAACGAATATGAGATAACCCTGATTTACCTTTTAATGTGTTATGCTTTGAAATATATTTTGTCTGATATTATTACTCTACCAGTTTTATTTCTATTTATATTTGCTTGGACTATCTTTTGTTATTCATTTATATTCAACATATCTACATCACTTTGTTTTAGGTGTGAGCCTTATGAATAGCATATTGTTAAAATTCCAAATTCAGGTCTGTCTTCTAATGGGCAAGGGTAGTTACTTAACATTTATTATGATTAATAAAAACTTTGGATGTATTTCAACCATCATATCTTTTGTGGTGTGTATTCTCCATATGCAATGACTTCCTTTGTGTTTTCCCTTTGTTTTCCTTTGTTATTTTTATTTTCTTTACAGTCTTCTTTGAATCAATATTTTTCTATGTTGATTTTTTCTACTTTTTTAGAATGTACATATTCCATTTCTATTGCTTTTTTGCTAAACTTATAAATTTTATATTATTTATTTATTTATTTATTTATTTATTTACTTACTTATTTATTTATTTGCTGCAAAAGCTTTATTGTTTCCATTTGATACACAGCATAGGAGAGGGTTCCAGGGTGGTTAAAAGGCTGCTCTGTAGTTGAAGAGAGAGGCTATTAGAAGCCCAAAACCAAGGGGATGCAGATGAGCCCCTAAAAGGCTTCTGGGCTCCAAGAGCTCCTAGTTGTGCTTGAGGGTGAGCCTTTAGAAGACATACTTGTCCAGCCCAGCCTGGGAGCCAGACAGCCTGCAGAAGTTAGTTAGGTGATCCGCCATTTTCTTGATGAGTTTTACCTTCTCATCTAGGAAGTGGCTCTCCAGGAAGTCACAGAGATGGGGGTCTGCATGGGCAGAACACAGGGCATGCAGATCAGAAAGAGCCTGGTTCAGGTTCTTCTCTATGACCATGTCGGCTTCCATGGAATCCTGAGTTTTACCCTACTCATCTTGGGAAGTCTTCTGCAGGTGCTGGAAGAGGTCAGGGCTGCCACACAGGTTTTGCTTCTTCAAGAGACCTTGGCCATCTTGAGGTGGCCCACGCCCTCCAGAGCCACATCTTCATGGTCAAAATACAAGCCCAGAGAGAGGTAGGTGTAGGAGGCCTGCAGGTGCAAGTTGACTTGGCAGTTGACAGCGGCCTCCACCTTGGTGGAATAATTCCAATGAACTTGGGAGCTCATGGTTGCTTGGCAATAGGAATTAAGTTCAAACAACGAGTTGGCTGGTCTTTGAGGTCAGGATGGCAGGAAAGTTTCAGAAGGTTGCAACTGGAAAATCAGTTGGAGGGTGGTCAGAGGCTGGAAAGGGGAATCCCTGGGTCTTTTCCTTCCAAACACTGTTGAAGCAAGAGGCAGATCCAGGGACCACTGAGGATGCTACCTGACAGGTTTTAAATTTATTCTTAAACTTACGTTTTCTCGGTAAACTGTAAAGGAAATCAGCATTTCCAAATGTCTGAAAAATATTTCATGGACCTCAGCATTTTCATTTCTGGTTTTTAGAGAGTCCCTTGTTTCTGAGAGCAGTGATATCCTTGTGAATACTATTTCTGATATCTTCATGTGTTTGAGAGAGGGCAGTTTCAGCTTTTATTCAACCTGCAATCTTTTATTTTATTTTATTTTATTTTATTTTATTTTATTTTATTTATTATTTTAAGTTTATTGGGGTAACATTGGTTAATATAATTATATAATTTTCGGGTGTACATTATAATTTGACATCTATATATTCTATTGTGTGATTACCACCCAGAGACCAGTTTTCTTCAGCTACCATATATTTGATCCCCTTTACCTGCTTCGCCCTCCCGCAGTCTCCCTATATTTCACCCCCTTTACCCTGTCTACCTCTTCTCACCTTCCCCATCCCCTATGCTCTGGTAACCACTAGTCCATTGTCCATGTCCCTTAGTCTCTCTTTGTCCTGTTCATTTGTTGCTTTTAGATATTTGTTTCACATATAAGTGATATCATGTGATTTTCAACTTTTTCACTCTGGCTTATTTTGCTTAGCATGATTATCTCAAGGTCCATCCAGGTTGTTACAAATGGCAGTATTTCTTCTCTTCTTATGGCTGAGTAAAATGACACTGTATATATGGACCACAGCTTCTTTAGCCAATCATTTATCGTAAGATACTTCAGTTGCTTCCATGTCCTGGCCACTGTGACTAGTGCTGCTATGAATATCGGTGTGCAAATATCTTTTCAGATATGTGTTTTCAAGTCTTTGGCATAAATACCCAGTAGAGGGATTGCTGGGTCATATGGTAGATCAATTTTTACTTCTTGAGGAACCTCTATACTGTTTTCCATAGTGGCTGTACCAATTTGCAGTCCCACCAGTACTGTATGAGGGTTCCTTTTTCTCTGCATCCTCTCCAACATTTGTTATTACTTGTTCTGTTGATTATAGCTATTCTAACAGGTGTGCGATGGTATTTCATTGTGGTTTTGATTTGCATTTCCCTAATAGCTAGCAATGTTGAACATCTTTTCATATATTCGTTAGCTATTTGAATGTCCTCTAAGGAGAAGTGTCTGTTCAGGTCCTCTGCCCATTTTTTGATTGGATTGTTTATTTTGTTGTTGTTGTTATTGGGTCATAAGAATTCTTTGTATATTTTGGATATTAGGCTCTTATCGGAGGTGTTGCTTGCAAATATATTTTCCCATTCGAATGGTTGTCTCTTTATGTTGCTGACACTTTCTTTTGCTGAGCAGAAGATTTTTAGTTTGATATGGTCCCATTCATTTATTTTAGCTTTTACGTCCCTTGCCTTTGAGTTCAAAATCATAAAATCCACTTTAAGTCCAAGGTCCTAAGTTTTCTTCTATGCATTTTATTGCTTCAGGTCTTATATTCAGGTCCTTAATCCATTTTGACTTAAAAATTTTGTCAACCTGCAGTCTTGAACCAAGATTGACTTTTCACTTCTAAAAATTTATCCAAAGATGCTGATCACAGTAGCCACAGATATTTACTTATAAAGATATTAATTGAAAAATTATATTTGTATTTACAAAAACAAGAGTCATTCTAAATATTTGCCAGTAGAATGTGTTAAAATAAATTCATCTGTATTCATGTGGTAAATATTATTGATAGTTCAAGTGGTATTTTATGAAATAACTAATACCATAGGAAGATATTGACAATATAATGTTAAATGCAAAATATTTCATATTATATCTGTTCAATGGAAAATAATGGACTAGAATGAAATATACAAAAATGTTAATAGTGATTATATGTGTATAAGGGAATTATAGTTCATTGCTATTTTTTTCTCTGCATTGCTGTATTTTTAAAATGCAGACCTTATATAATTGCACAAATCTTTTGAGCATGTTTAATTTCCTGGCCCTGGTTTGAATATTGGAAATAAAGTTGTAGTGAGTAAAAGTTCTCAGTTTATATAACTTTGGTGAATAGTTAATGTCATTTTTGTCCCTATGTCTGAACTTAAATTCTGATTTCTGGGCCTGATAGCTGAATTGCAGGAATAATTTCAACAATTTAAGTTTTCCTCAGTCATCTCAGAGTCCCAATGTCTCTCCTTAATTATTTACATTCATTTTTAATTTTTGTTGAATCATCTGTTTCTCTGTCATCATCCATGTTGCTATCTCTCTATTGCTGCCTGAACCCTGGCCTTGGTCCATAAAGATCACTGTTATGTTCTTCTCATCCTTGTCACAGGGACTCATTAGTCTAGTTACTTTCTTGTTCTTCCTGAAAACCTGGACAGCACGTGGCCCTTCCCATATCTTGTAGAACAATGGGGACCTCTGAGGCTGTTGGAAATTTATTTTTCTAAATTCGGAATGTAGTCATCTCTATTTCCTGCTCTCATTTCTTGCTGGAGTTATAGGACATGGAAAGACAGACATCCCATAACGGGGACACAAAATATTTTTACTCTTCTATTCTCCAAAATCTTCTGAGTTTTCATATGCCTAAACCATCAAATTTCATCTAGTGGAAAGTATTGCTCAGGGCCATTTTTCAGGAACCCATTCTCATCTCACTGCCTTGTTTCACTTCTGACTTGCTTCCCCAGACTGTGGAATCTCTAGTTTGAGGTGGGAAAACTGGCTCACATTCCAGATATATTGTTTGTGGCATAAACTTGAAGTTTCAACTTTTTCAGGGTCGAGGCTTTGGAAGCATAACACCTCAGATTTCTGTAAATTAAATTTAAGTTTCTAAAATTCAAAAGCCATAATTTGAATCTTTTACTATTCCCCAAGGCTGTGAAAAGCACTGCATGAATTGAGAAGGGAAATTCAAAAGAAATATGGAAATATAGAAAAATTAGTTTAATATCTTGAGATGTTATCCCATCTCACAGAAATAAAAACTACAGTTTTATTTTAAGTCAATCCTCATTAATGATATCAGAATTCTTTTCCTGAAATGTAAATATGGCTATTACTTTTCTTAAAAACAGATCCCCATTGCCTATAGATTAAATTTTCCTGTAATTGGTCTTGGGTTATCTTTGTAGCCTTTTCCTTCACTAGTCCTTAACACTGCTGCAATAAAAGTTTTGCTTGTTATTCTCCAAATATACCATTTCATTTTATGCTGCTGTGCCTTTGCTCATGCTCTTTCCTCAGGAGTGAATTGCCCATCTACCTTCACAAGCTAGAGAAATAATACTCATACTTCAAAGCTCAGAACCAATGTCTTATCAATGTCTGCATGAAGACCTCTTTGATCCCCTTCCCCCTGCATTGCTAGTTTAAAAACAGGTAGTTTTACAGTACACAATAATGAAGAGTGTGACATTCTTTAGAAATGGGTTCCAGGCCCTCTTTTCTATATTCTACATTCTCTCTGAAGGTAACTTTATTCATACATTTGACTTCAATTATACTGTACATACCCCAAAATAATATTTTCAACTGAGACATTTCAGATAACGCACAGACCCACAAATCCAGCTGGCTTTCCTTCAAGTTCATTTGTCTGTCTCTCAAGCACCTTAATCCCACATGTTCAAAACTGAACTTATTAGGTACTCAAATATTTGTTGAATATAAGACTAAAATGGTACCCGAATTACCACTTTGGGGCTTCTTGCTGCTTTTCTAATGAGACTTTGGTTGTCATCACCATCTGATTGTATGTGATCAGATTGCCTTTCTTACATTACTATCCTGCAAAATATACTCTTTCAGAAATATAAGCATTGCTTACTTCACTGTGTACTTCAGCAGGCACTGAGAATTCTTTTTCTCCTGACATTGTATAAATACTGTAATTGCAAGCTTTAGAGTAAAAGCATTGCTCTGTTTACAATGCAGCACTGCCACTTACTAGCTGCATGCCCTCGACTAAGTTATCCATCCCTCATGAGCATCAGATTTCTCATCTGTAAAGTGTGGGAAATAATACCTAAGTCACATGGAACATTTAAATTAATATGTATAGTAGTACCAAGCACAGGCCTAGTCCAGGGCAAGTGCTCATCACATTTATTTTATTTTTTATTTTTTCTCTATACTTAGAAAATACTTCACCTGTACTTCTGTTTTAGCATTCTGTTCTTTTTTATATTTATCACAGTTGTTCATATTTTATCTCTGACTAGGTTGTAAGTTTCTTGTGGGGAAGAAACATGTTTTCATCTCAGAAAACTCACGTGATTGTTCTAAAAGTACCTTTGAATAAATAAAAATTACAGACAGCAGATTTGATTCTGTTTTATCCTTTGATATAGTTAAGTATTTTTCTAAGCTTCTGTTCAATTAGGTATTTTACTTGACACAAAATGTACTTATTTACTTGGTGTTGCTTTAAGAAATTATAATGATAATATGTCATGTACAAAAGCTGAGAATTCACACATTTTTTTTAAATCGTCATTGGAACTTAAAGAAATTCTGGTTATTTTAGAAGAAATCCAAGTGGTTAAAATTAATCCCTAGGGGATTTTCATAGATTCTCTTTTTATGATCTGTTCCAACTTGTTTTTAGTTTGAAAATGTGTTCTTCTGTTCTCTTTGGTAAGACAGCCTACTGCATTATTGACTTAAAAGTCAATTAAGAATAGTTGTAAATCATAATATATCACTTCTTATTCCTAAATTATTACCTATTCATTCTTAAATATGACAGTAACTGAACCTGAAAGTTGTCTCGACCATTACTAAAACAAAATTCTACTAAGTTCCATTGGCAGAAGAGTCTCCAAAATGAAGTAAAGTAATTGCATGGCTTTTTGGCGTCTTTTGTCCCCATGAACTGTAATGTAGGAAATGAACGTCAAAGCATAAATAACTCCAGGCTCTCGTCCACATGACTTCCCAGAAAAGCTGATGGACTGTGAAAGCAGGAGACACCCACTGAAATTTATTAACAAGCCAGAAAGCAGCTGTTCTGTCATTTGCAAACAAAAGCAAATATTAAGCTGTCAGGTAGCCCTTTCCTTTTTTTTTTTTTTTTTTTTTTTGTGGTCCACTACAAAAAGGCTTTATTATAACCTTAGCTTAGGAAGTTTGCCTTCTCGTAGGTTGAAAGAGATACCCAAAGGACATGAAAATTTGTATTTCATAGTGATTACCATTGTGAAGCCTCAGGGTGACCATGTTTTTTTCTTCTTTTACAAAATGTTCCCAAAGGCCTTCTTTAACTTTGAAGCCACTCATTCAATATCTCCCAATATTGGCTGTGGAGCAAAAAAGAAACAGCAGTTTTTGGAGTACAAAATGAAGAAACGATTGTGTAGAATTCAATCTGGTTAGTTAGCACATTTGGAAGGAGACATTTGTACTCACATTGTGTGTGAGGATTTCAGAGAAATGCTCTCTATTCTTTTTCTTATCAGAATCTTCAAGATCTGTTTTTGTGAACTTATCTAATCATTCCAACTCCAAATTTTCTCCCTTCTCTAAATGCTTGTAACATACTGTTCATATCACTCATTTTACCCTATATTTAGCCTCATATAATTATTAAAATACTTCAGTATTCATATCTCATGATGGAATTATAAAGCCCCTGCTTCCCAGGATTGTATCTTAAACATCCTTATCATATCTATCATATTGTTTCTTATCAAAGGCGCATTTCTATTTCTTGCACATTGTAGGTTACCGAAAATGTATGCTGATTGACTGACTGAGCTACAGGTTTCATTTTAGTATTTTGAGCAACAGAGTGTATTATTCAAGTAAATCCATGATATTTGTTCTTGATAGTAGATTTTCTAAATGACCATTCCTTCTTGTTTAAAGTAAATATTTTAAGATACTAAATGTTAGAAACATTTATACCCTGAAGAATAGTGTGGGGACTGTTCAAATCAATTTTAAGATGGCTCTAAAGCTCTCTCTTGCTTACATATAATAGGCTTTCTTCCTTTTATATTTACTGTTCTCTCAAGACCTCTCTCTTATATGTGCCACTCTAACCTGCTTTCTAGGTCATGCCTGCCACTGGTTGCACACCCTTCATTTTGGATTATTTCTTGCTTTGTCCTACTCCTTTTCATATTCCAATTTGACCTTGCCCTTAGTTCCTGAACTACTTCTATTCCAGAGGTATACTACATAGTTGCATACTGGCCTGGTGAACCTATTTCCACCTGATTCCCAGAACTCTTATCTCTAGACGAGGCCCTCGGCACTGTTGCCTTGGGGGAGAGGTAAAATAATAAAGAATATAAAGCTAAAATTGTTATGTGAAAAATTTAAAGAATCTGTAGACATTAAAATGTTTAAAAATCTATATTTGGAGCAAGAACTAAGAGGATGGGGACAGATGGCAATCAGAATAATGAAATCAATCAATTCTCATGTTATACCTTCTGCACATTTCTCAACATTCTTAATCTCACTTCCATGTACAAAGTTCTTCCTCTGTACTCCAGTTGACACTGACTCCTTTCTGCTTTCTGAAGCCCCATATTATGAACTGAATTTACAATAATTAATTGTTCCTTGTGAATAAATACCACATGTAATTTAAAATCAACCAGGCTGTAAACTCTCAGTTGGGACAAGTTTCCAGGGTCAGAAAAATTACATATTAGGGTATTGAAATCTGAAAATGTGACTTTAATCATTTCAGTAATTTTTGAGACTTTAGAGGCAGAAGATAGGTATGTGTGGTGATTTAAGAGAGAGAAAAAGATGGATTCCTGACAATACAGAGCTATAATCTAGGCATATTTTCCTGGCAAGATTCTAGATTGTGAAATAAATGTCTTATGCACACCAAGAAAAGAAAATGGTAAACACCAGGAACCAGATGGTTTCTTCTAGGAATAAGTCATACAAAAATAACCCCATTTCATTTTTTTGTTGTGTTGCTAGTTTGATAGATAGGAAGTTGTCTCGTGTTTTCAGCTAACATTTAACAGTCTTTAGCATGTTATTCATTTAGAATAGATAGGTATATGTGGGCTGGGTGAGAATAAAATTAAATAAGTTTTGTAATTGGTTGACTAATCCTAAACAAGTCACATTGATTATTCAATTAGTACCAGGTGGTTTCTTCTATCGATTCCCTATGCTTTGTTCTTGGTTATGTTCCAATAAACAATTTTTATCAAAGATTTCCAAGAAGGCATCCTTATAGAGTATGCAGATGACATTAGGGAGAATACTTAATATTGCAGAGGGCACCCCAGAGCAGAAAGGATAAAAACATGGGTTTTGGAGTTGGAAAGATTGAAGGCTTGAATCAACTCTGACACTAGCTGTGTGACCTGGGATGAATTACGTTTTGCTAAATCATGAAGACCAAATGATCACCCAGAAAATAGTAAATAGGAGCTTCTGTTCTTTATTGGTATTCATACAACCATTATTGATTCCACAGGCCAGAAAGTGAGCTGAAACTAAAGATAACATTTAGCAGTTAAGATGAAAATCAATTGTGTAAATGGTGAACTTGAATTACTGTATCTTACATGAATAGGACTTTGATGGCTTTAGTTGACTGCAAGCTCGGTATGAGTCAAACATATGATATGAATGACAAGTCAGCTAATGCAATCTAGGTTTTCAATAGAATGACAGTATTTTTATTAAGAGAAATAATAGTCCCTCTGTAGTGTTTGGACCACATTTGGGAGATTGCGTTCAAGGGGAACTTGATTTTCCCAGAGGAGGGTAACTACAATGGCTAAGAGTCCAGAATTCATATCACAGGAGAAATGGATTAATTAATAATAATCGCTTAAATAATTAAAAATCATTCTGCTGGAAGAAATAAGATTTATGGGATAAGTATTGGTAGTAGATAATCAAGGGAATTTCCAGCTCCCCAAACTGCTTATCATGGGTAATTTGAAACACATACAAAAACAAGATTAGTATAATGATCTCCCAAATAACTATCACCCAGATGCATAGTTATCAATTTATAGACAATCTTGTTTAATCTATTATCCTCCTGACTGGATTATTTTAAAGAAAATTCCAGATATCATGTCATTTCATATGTAAATATGTTACTGTGTGTATCTTTAAAAGACAAGAGTTTAAAAAACCCTATAACTGTGATACCATTAAGGCACCTAAAAATTAACAATAATTTCTTAACATCATTAAATAACCATCTATTACACAAATTTCTCTAGTTTTCTTACAAACTCTTTTATAATTTTTTTGAATAAATCTAAATAAATCTATTTAAGTCCATACATTGAAATTGGTTAATATTCCTTTTCATTCCATTTGTCCTTTTCTTTTTGGATCCATGTTCCTTATTGATCATTTGTCCTATAGATTTTTCCAGAGTCTAGATTCTGTGCATGGAATTCTTATTGTGCATGTTTCTTCCTCTGACTTTTGTATTTCCTATGAATTAGTAGTTGGAAGTTGGAGACTGGTCAGATTAGGTTTAATTTTTTGGAAAGAATGCTTCATAGGCTGTGTTAATTTCTTCCATCAGGAGACACTTCATTTCTGGTTGTCACTATTTTTTAATATTAGCAGCCACTGATAAATATTACCTTTTTTTTCTGGTAGGGGTTGCAAAAATTATTATATTCTATGTTTTCTTCTTCATTTATTAGCTTGTATATGTATAAAAAGGGAAGTTTCCCATCATTAACTTTTTGGTTGTAGGAAATTTTTCCAAGAAAACAGATGTTTGTTGCCTTCTAAAGATTATGCTGTATGCGTCCTGGAATCTGGGTAGGGACAGGGGTGATAATGGTGAGTTTAAATGAATTTCTCAAGCAATTCTTCTTTCACCTTAAGAATCAATGGGTAATAATAGCTGTTTTCAAATAGTTAAGTGGTTCTATTCAGGTCCAGAGAACAACACTAACTGAATGTGAGAGTTAAGACAAGGGGGTCAATCTACATTTAATATGAAGAAAATCCTGCTAACAATTAGGACAGTCTCCAAATTAAATCGACGATTGCTTTATGGAGCAGGTAGCTGCCTATTACTGGCATGTTCAAGAAGGAGTTATATGATGACAGTCTTTTGGGAACATTGTAAAAGAGAGTATTTTTTTTGCTATGTATTCATTTTAATACAAAAATTATTGGGGTGACATTGATCAACAAATCCAATCATTTTTAAGTGTACACTTCAACATTATGTCGTATATATATTGCATTGTGTGTTCACCACCCAGAGTTAGATTTCCTTCTGTCATCAAATATTTGACCTTTTTTATCCCATCAACCTCTGTCCTCCCCCTTTCACTCTGGTAACCACTAGTCTACTGTCCATGTCCATGAGTCTCTGTTTGTTTGACATGTTTGTTTGTTGCTTTTAGATTTATATCCCACACATGAGTGATATCATGTGTTTTTCAACTTTTTCTGTCTGACTTATTTTGCTTAGCATGATTATCTCAAGATCCATCCATGTTGTCGCAAACAGCAGTATTTCATCTCTTCTTATAGCTGGGTAATATTCCATTGTATACATGTACCACATCTTTACTCAACCATCTATCGTAGGGTACTTCGGTTTCTTCCATGTCCTGACCATCATGAAAAACGCCGCTGTTAACATCAGTGTGCAAATATCTTTTTGGATGAATGATTTCAGATTTTTTTTTTTGGCTAAATACCAAGTAGAGGGATTGCTGGATCATATGGTAGATAAATTCTTAGTTTTTTGAGGAACCTCCATACTGTTTTCCATAGTGGCTGTACCAATTTGCAGTCTCACCAGCAGTGGATGAGGGTTCCTTTTTCTCCTCACTCTTTCCAACACTTATTACTTGTCCCGTTGATGACAGCTATTCTAACAGGTGTGAAATGGTATCTCAATATGGTTTTGATTTGTATTTCCCTAATAGCTAGTAATGTTAAGCATCTTTTCTTATATTTTTTGGCCATTTGCATGTCCTCTAGGGAGAAGTGTCTGTTCTGGTCCTCTACCCATTTTTTTATTGGATCATACAGTTTTTTTTGTTTTTAATGAGTTGTATGAGTTCTGTGCATATTATCAGAGGCATTGCTTACAAATATATTTTCCCATTCGGATGATTGTTTCTTTACCTTGTTGACAGTTTATTTTGCTGTGCAGTTGCTTTTTAGTTTGATAGAGTCCAAATCATTTATTTTTGTTTTTATTTTCCTTGACTTGGTGGTCAAATTCATAAAATCCTCTTTAAGTACAAGATCCATGAGTATAGTATCTATGTTTTCTTCAATACAATTTAATTTTTCTTTTCTTATATTCAGGTCCTTTATCCATTATGAGTTAATTTTTATATATAGTGATAGACAACAGTCTAGTTTCATGCTTTTACATGTGGCTTTCCAGTTTTCCTCATTTATTGAAGATGCTTTCCTTTCTCCATTGTATGTTTTTGGCTCCTTTATTGAAAACTATTTGCCCATATAAACAAGGGTTTACATCTGGACTCTCAATTCTGATGCATTTGTGTGTGTGTCTGTTTTTCTGACAACACCATGCCGTTTTGATTATTGTTGCTTTGTAATATAATTTGAAATTGGGCAGGGTAATACCTCCAGCCTTGTTCTTTTTTTCTCAATATTGCTTTGACTATTTGGAGTCTTTTGTGTTTCCATACAAATCTGATGATTTTCTATTCTATTTCTTCAGAAAATGCCAATGAAATTTTGATGGAGATTGCATTAAATTATTCGTATAATGCTTTAGATAATAAAGTCATTTTAACTATGTTGATTCTTCTAATCCAAGAACATGAAATATCTTTCCATTCTTTTGTGTCTTCTTTAATTTCCTTTAAGGTTTATTTTGCTTAGCATGATTATCTCGAGATCCATCCAGGTTGTTATAAATGGCAGTATTTCTTCTCTTCTTATGGCTGAGTAAAATGACACTGTATATATGGACCACAGCTTCTTTAGCCAATCATTTATCGTAAGATACTTCAGTTGCTTCCATGTCCTGGCCACTGCTATGAACATTGGTGTGCAAATATCTTTTCAGATATGTGTTTTCAAGTCTTTAGCATAAATACTCAGTAGAGGGATTGCTGGGTCATATGGTAGATCAATTTTTACTTTTTTGAGGAACCTCCATAGTGTGTTCCATATTGGCTGTACCAATTTGTAGTCTCACCAACAGTGTATGAAGGTTCTTTTTTCTTGGCATCCTCTCCAACATTTGTTATTACTTGTTCTGTTGGTTATATCTTTTCTAACAGGTATGAGATGATATATCATAGTGGTTTTTATTTTCATTTCCTTAATAGCTAGCGATGTTGAGCATATTTTCAAATATTTGTTGGCCATTTGTATGTCCTCTGGGAAGAAGTGTCTGTTCAGGTCCTCTGCCCATTTTTGAATTGGATCGTTTCTTTTTGTTGTTATTGAGTCTTATGAGTTCGTGGTATATTTTGGATATTAGGCCCTTTTCAGAGGTGTTGCTTGCAAATATATTTTTCCATTTGGATGGTTGTCTCTTTACTTTGTTTATAGTTTCTTTTGCTGAGCAGCTTTTTAGTTTAATACAGTCCCATTTATTTATTGTAGCTTTTACTTCCCTTGCTTTTAAGGTCAAATTCATAAAATTCTCTTTAAGTCCAAGGTCCATGAATTTAGTTCTTATGTTTTCTTCAATGCATTTTATTGTTTCAGGTCTTATATTCAGGTCCTTAATCCATTTTGTGTTAATTTTGGTGTATAGTGATAGACAACAGTCTAGTTTCATTCTTTTGCTGGTGGCTTTCCAGTTTTCCAAGCACCATTTATTGAAGATGCTTTCCTTTCTCCACTGTATGTTTTTGACTTTTGTTGCAAATAATTTGCCCATATAAACAGGGGTTTGCATCTGGACTCTCAATTCTGTTCCAATGGTCCATGTGTCTGTTTTTCTGCCAATACCATGCCATTTTGATTATTGTCACGTTGTAGTATAATTTGAAGTCAGGCAGAGTGATGGCTCCAGCCTCATTCTTTTTTCTCAAATGGCTTTGGCAATTCGGGGTCTTTTGTGCTTCCATACAAATATGATGATTTTTTGTTCTATTTCTTTTTGAAAAATGCCGATGAGATTTTGATGGGGATTGCATGAAATCTTTATAATGCTTTAGGTAATATGGTCATTTTAACTATTTTGATTCTTCCAATCCAACACAGAATATCCATTTCTTTGTATCTTCTTCGATTTCTTTTAATAGGGTCTTGTAATTTTCATTATGCAGTTCTTTCACATGTTTTGCTAAATTCATTCCTAGGCATTTTATTCTTTTTGTTGCAATTGCAAAAGGAATTATTTCTTTTATTTCTTTTTCTGACACTTCATTATTAGAGTACAAGAAAGTTATGGCTTTTTGAACACTGATATTGTAATTCAGAAACTTTACTGTACTTGCTTATTGTTTCTAGTAGTGTTTTTGTATAGTCTTTAGGGTTTTCTATATAGAGAATCATATCATGCAAATAGTGACAGTTTGACTTCTTCTTTTTCTATTTGGATGCCTTTTATATCTTTCTCTTGCCTGATAGTACTCGCTACAACCTCCAATGTTATATTGAATAACAGAGGAGGTAGTGGACAGCCTTGCCTTGTTCCTGATCTTAGGGGGAAGGTTTTTAGTTTTTCATCATTAAGTATTATGTTGGCTGAAGGTTTGTCATATATAGTCTTTATTATGTTAAGGTACTTTTCTTCTATACTGATTTTGTTAAGTGTTTTGATCATAAATGGATGCTGTATCTTGTCAAAGGCTTTTTCTTTATCTATTGAAATGATCATATGATCCTTTTTAAAAATTTGTTTATATGGTGTATTACATTAATTGATTTGCATATATTGAACCATCCCTGTGCCCCTGGGATGAAGCCCACTTGATCATGGTGTATAATCTTTTTAATACGTTGCTGTATTCAGTTTGCTAGTATCTTATTTAGGAATTTTGCATCTGTGTTCATGAGAGATGCAAAGGAGATAGAGATAAGTCACGTGCAGAACTGTGTTTGTGTGTGTGTGTGTGTGTGTGTGTGTGTGTGTGTGTGTGTGTGTTATCTTTTCAGGCTTTGGTATCAGAGTATATTGGCCTCATAAAATGAGTTATGAAGTATTGCCTCCTTTTCGATTTTTTGGAAGAGTTTGAGGAAAATAGGTATTAAATCTTCTTTGAATGTTTGGTAGATTCACTGGTGAAGCCATCTGATACTGGATTTTTACTTTTTGGTAGGTTTATTGATGGTTGTTTCAATTTCCATACTGCTGATTGGTCTGTTTAGATTTTCCATTTCTTGATTCAGTCTAGGAAGGTTGTATTTTTCTAAATACTGGTCCATTTCTTCTAGGTTATTGAATTTGGTATTATATACTTTTTCATAGTATTCTTGTATGATCCTTTGTATTTTTGCGGTGTCTGTCATCATTTCTCCTCTTTCATCCCTGATTGTGTTTATTTGTGTCCTTTCTCTTTTTTCTTTAGTGAGTCTAGCCAGGGATTTGTCAATTTTATTAACCTTCTCAAAGAACTAGCTCCTTATGTGTTTATTTTTTTCTCTGTCTCTTTTTTTTTTGTTTTCAATTTCATTTATTCCTGCTCTAATTTTGATTCTTTCTTTCCTTCTGATGACTTTAGGTTGCATTTGTTCTTACTTTTCTAGTTTTTTTTTTAAGATGAAGCATTAGGTTGTTTATTTGGGCTTGCTCTTGTTTTTGGAGATATGCCTGTAATGATATGAACTTTCCTCTTATGATTGATTTGCTGTGTCCCCAAATTTTTGATATGTAGTACTATTATTATCATTCAGTTCTTTGTATCTCTTGATCTTTTTATTTTTTCTCTGACTCAGTTATTCTTCAGTACCATGTTATTTAATCTCCATGTATTTGTGTTTCTTTCAGATTTCTTTTTGCAGTTGATCTCTACTTTCAAAGCATTATGATCAGAGAATATGGTTGGTATGATTTCAACCCTTTTATATTTGATCAGGCTATCTCTGTGTCCCAGTATGCAGTCGATTCTTGAGAATGTTCCATGTGCACTAGAGAAGAACGTATAGCAGCTGTTTTGGGATGGAAGTCTCTGTATATGTCAATTATGTCCAGTTGGTATAATGTGTTATTTAAGGATGTTATTTCCTTATTGATTTTCTGTTTGGATGACCCGTTCATATCTGACAGTGGAGTATTTTGGTCCCCTACTAGGATAGTGTTTTGGTCTTTTTCTCTCTTTAGTTCTGATAGTAATTTCTTTACATATTTTGGAGCTCCCTGATTGGAAGCATAGATATTAACAAGTGTTATGTCCTCTTGGTGCATGATTCTCTTTATCATTATGTAGTGTCCTTCAGTATCTTTCTTTACGATTTTGATTTTGAAGTCTACTTCATCTGATATTAGTACCACTACTCTCGCTTTTCCCTGAATGCCATTTGCTTGAAATATCATTTTCTACCCTTTCACTTTGAGTCTGTATTTGTCTTTGGAGCTGACATGTGTCTCCTGGAGACAGCATATGGTTGAGCTTTGTTTATTGATCCATTCTGCAACTCTGTGCCTTTTTGTTAGTGAGTTCAATCCATTTACATTTAAGGTCATTATTGACATAGGAGGTCCTTTTATAGCCATTTTATCTTTTGCTTTCTGGTAGCTCGGTTTTCCCATTGCTTCCTTGTCTTTGTGTTTCTGTTTATTTTGGTTTCCTTTTGTGGTTTTTCCCTCTGGTTCTTCTTGTTTTATGTTATATACTTCAGTTCTGAATCGTTGGTGTGTGATTACCATTATGATTATGTAAAGGATGGTTATATATATACAGGCGTCCATTTTCTTCTGCACGTGACTTATTTCCATCTCCTTTGAGAATTTGAATCCTGCCCTTTTCAGTCATTGTTATCTAAATATGTCCCTATGTATGCTAAACGTTCATTACTGTTTTGCTATAGCAATTATCTTATTATTCAAGCTTATAATGTCCTGTTCTTAGCAAGGGTTGCACTCCTCTACTTCTATTTCCCTGATAGTCATTTTACTCCTAATTATGAATTATTTTGTCATTTTGTTTTAGATGAGTGGACCCCTTTCCGTATTTCCTGTAGTGTAGGCCTCGTATTAGAGAATTCTCTCATTTTCTGTATGTCTGGAAAGGTCTTATTTCTCCTTCATATCTAAAGGAGAGTCTACCTGGATACATTATTCTAGGCTAGTAGTTCATTTCACTTAATAGTTTAAATATTTGATTCCATTCCTTTCTGGCTTGTAAAGTTTTTGCTGAGATGTCCGATGATAATTTAATGGGTTTTCCTTTATAAGTTACCATGTTCTACCTGGACACCCTGAGAATTCTGTCTTCCTTATTGATTTTTGATAATTTTGATAAAATGTGTCTTGATGAAAGCCTTTTTGGGTTGAGACAATTGAGTGTTCTGTTGACTTCTTGAATTCCAAGCTCCAGCTCATTTCTTAGCTTTGGGAAATTCTCATCCACTATTTGTCTCAAAATGCTTTTTAATTTCTGTTCCTTTTCCTTGCCTATGGTAATGCCCATTATTCTTATGTTTCCTCTCTTGATGGTATCAGCTACTTCTTGAATTTATCTTTCATTATTTTTCATTCTTTATTTTCTCTTTACTTCCTTCTGATTTATTTCTAGATTTCTGTCTTTGATATCACTGATTCTTTCTTCCTTTTTGTTGACTCTATTTCTCAAGCTTGCTATTTCATTTTCCAACTCTTTCAGTGTGTTCTTCTTCTACAGAGTTCTATTTGGTTCTTTTCGAGGGTTTCAATCTCCTTTCAATTCCTGAAATTGTTGTTATAACTTGTTTCAGAATTCACTGAATTTTTTCAGAAGTACCATCCTGAATCCTTTGTCACTTTAGTCACATATTTCTTTGTCTATAAGCTCATTCTCTGGAGATTTTTCTCTTTCTTTCTGAGATGTCTTGTGACCTTGGTTCCTCATGGTGTTTAATGGATTATTTCTTTGCCTGGGCATTAATGGAAGTGTATTCTGTTGTTTTTCCAAAAAAGAAGATTTATTATATAAAGGTCACTCTTTAGCCTGTTGCAAAGAAGGCACTTTTCTTTTGGTTTCAAGTAAGTGGCATCTAAGCCTTTTGGATCCCTGCTTTATATAGAGCCTAACTTCTTTTATTTTCTTGTAGATTTTAATCACACTCACTACTCTCAGTCTCAGTCCCTGTCAGTGTTAGTAACAGTTTTGGTAGCATTTGCTCAGATTCCCCTGGGGCTCCACAGTGATCGGTCTCAGAGGGTATGGGGGGAGGGGACCTCTTGGTTGTGGGTTGTGGGCTGCAGCTCAGCCTCAGTTTTGCAACCAGGTCTGGTAAAAATCAACTGTTATTTCTCTGTTGTCCAGTTCCGCTTCTCTACTTTCTGCCCTGATGACTGAGCCCTGTTACCAGCTGTGTAGAAAAGTCCCAGCACTTCAGGTGGGGCTGATCATGGAAGTCACCATACCTTCATCCCTCCCCCTCTTCCCGCTAGGAGCTCCAGTGGCTGGGAGAGGCAGCTTCTTTATTTGTCCTAGTCCACCGCCTGACACCGGGGTTCTGAACTGAGGTAGTTCTTGTGCACTAATCCCACGCTCAGATGTGCTGGTGTGCAGTTTGGGTTTTTTTTGTTGTTGTTCAGTTTTAGATGTTCAGCTTATTGTTGTTTCAAGGGGAGAGATCTGACGACATATCTCACTCTATCAGGTTTTTCCAGAATCTCAGATATTTCTTGTAGAGTTTTTTCTTCTTCTTTTTTCAATCTCAAGTCTCTTCCTCCTTTCAGATTTCTGTTTTTGATATCATTTATTATTTCTTCCATCTGATCAGCTCTATTTTCTGGGCTTGCTATTTTCTTCTTCATGTCTTTTAATGTGTTTTTCATCTCCAGAATTTCTATTTGGTGCTTTTTTAGGGTTTCTATCTCCTTGGTTTAACACTCATTTTATTGGTCTATTTTGATTTTTAAGTTTTTGAATCTAAAATCTGAATTGTTGATCAGGTTCTTCTTGCATCTCATTGAGTTTTTTTCAAGAGTGTAATTCTGAATTCTGTCATATAAATCCCATATTTCTATGTCTTTAAGCTTATTTTCTGAAGATTTTTCTCTTTCTTTCTGAGCTGCCTTATTGCCTTGGTTGTTCATGGTTTTTGATGCACTATTTCTCCACCTGGGCATTAATGGGAGTGTACTCCACTTTTTTAATGAAACTTATTATATAGTGATCTCTCTTTAGCAGGTTGATAAGAATGGGTTTTTCTTTTGATTTCTAGTTGGTGGCATCCAAGCCTCTTGGATCTCTACTTTGAGGCTAAAAATCATTTTTTCTCTCTTATATACTGTGTATTGGATCTGTGATTGGGTCCCCTTGGTCCCACCACCTGTCTGTGGTACCAGCCATGGTTTATATTTCCTTACCGGTTGCACTAATTCATTACCCTTAGGCTCCCCGGCTTTGGGTCTGGGAGGATACGGGAAAGTAGGTGGATGTGCTCTGGGATGTTAAGGGGGAGGATGCTGCCAGGCTCTGTGTCTCAGACTCCTTTTTAGCACCCTTGGCTGCTAAGAAACAGCTGTTGCCCCCCTGTACTTAGTTACTGCTTGGCTTTCTGCCCTGATCCCTGGGCTCTGCTGCATGGAACTCAATGATCCCTCAGGCAGGGCTATTGAAGGAACTGGCCACAAATTTTCCCCTCTCCCTCCTCCTGCAGGGAGCCCTGGCTTTGTATGGCAGCTTCTTGTTTCTCCTAATCAATGACCCAGGCTCACAGGGTTCTGACCTTTTGAAGCTCTGATCACTTACTCAGATCTGTTTGAGTGCACGTTGAGTGTTATTTGTTGAGTTTTAGATGTTCAGTTTATTATTTCAAGGGGAGAGATCTTGGAGATCCCTTCTCTATTCTTCTGACATCTCTTCATAAAAGAGATCCTTTTGCTGGTTAGAAATTTAAAAATCTGAGTTTGCATAATGCTTCTGAGGAATCCAAATGAAGAAAGACATACAGGAACTCCTCCAGGGTAACAGCTGTGTAAGGAATCCATTTTGAATATTTGTGGTGGCAATTTCTGATCCAAAAGCCAAATGCTTTTTAAAAGTTCAAAAAGAGTTTTCTTAGTATGCTCCTCATATTCTGTTTGTTTGTTAACACCTTGTAACTTCTGACCTTTTCCTATAGAGCAGGTGTGATAATTCTTTTAACAATTCACAGTTCATTCCCAATTGAGGACTTGTCTCCATAGTTCATAACTACAGTACAGTATTAACAGTTGCCACTATGCCTGTAGAAACCTTAGACTATGTGTTGTGCCACTGAGGAGGGATTCCTGCATTCAGAGTGGTATCTTGAAAATATTTCAGTTTGGGATCATAAATAAATTTTTGTGTGGTTGTATATTTCTATGTGCTTTTTTTAAGATGGTAGTTCCAAGATATACTAATAAATGCCTCCTCATCCCCACTATGCCAGAAAAAGTGGGTTCTGTGGTCAAAATAATTGAGAAATTCTACTTGTTTATTCATTCATTTATTCATTTATTTTTACATCGACCTCCCAGAAGCCTGTAGAAAGCAAATTATATTGTTTATATCAAGAGGAGGGTATACTACAGTGTCTGGAATTTCCAAAACTTATTTGATTACAAAATATTTTTTCATAGAACATTTTATAGGACTCTTCTGCAATACATACAAAATTTTGAAAGAGAAATAAACAAATTTGGAATCATCCAATTCCTCACTTTCTCTCATCTCAAATACAATCTACCAGCAAGTCCTGATGTTTTTACTGTCAAAATATATCCAGAGTCTGATCTTTCTGACCACCTCCCAATACCCTGGACCTAGCTATCATAGGTGGCTCCCACTTCCTATTCCTAGATTGCTCTTCTCTCAGGTATCTTTATATCTTTATTCATCATGTTCTTCAGAGCTTTACTCAAATATCACCTTCTCGGACTATATAATATTGAATTTCTCTCTCCACCTTTCCTTTATTTTTCAACATAGTTCTTATGACTATCTAACACACTATTTGCTTTGCTTATTTATCTCCTTATTGACTCTCTTCTCCAACTAAGAAATAAACTCCATGAGTATTAAGGCTTTGTCCTCTTTCTTGTTGTATCTCTAGTATCTAAAAGTGTGCCAGGACATACTAGGTGCCAAATAAATATTTGTTGAACAAATGAATGAGGTAATTGACTTACAAATGGTAACAGTAAGATGACATGCACATCATAGTGTCCTGCAAGGAGCATGGGCTTTATAGTTAGTTAGACAGGGATTTCTTTATTGGTTCTGCCACTTATTTGTTGTGAGACTTTGAACGTGTTACTCAATATTCTGCACCTTGGCTCTGTTACACATGGCACTAATAGTACATATCTCTTGTATTTATTATAAATTCTAAGCAGCGTATTAAATTATATTTGCTATGTTAAAGGATGACATCAAATGATAAAAAGATATTTAAAGTACTTAGTGCATATCTAACATGATTCTTAGCAGAAAGCCCAATACAAGTTCTGGAAAATTACTATAATGAATACATTGGGTCACCTTTCCTTCTCTTTTTCCCCCTTATACTCCCTTCAGTCCTGGGGGTGGGTTTCACCAGGGTATTCTTATTCTATCTTGTGATCTGCAACACATATTAATGAAGTCCTATTAGGGTGAGGTCTGTGAATATGGAAGAGATTTTTTTCCTTTTGTATGAATCAAACAGGCCTTAATCAGCTAGGTCATGCCAAGCATCGTCTTTCAGTCAACATGACTAATAGTCTCACATGGATAGTTGTAACAAGGAACATTAGAAATGACAGTGTCAGAGAGATTGGGAATCTGACAAGTATAATGTTATCTATAAACTCCTCCTTTGGAATTATATTCAAAATCACATTCTGAGCTACATCAGATGATCAGTTTTATTACTTTATAGTCACATTTCATTCTTGACCCAAATGCTGTTAGCAGTTTGATCGCTCACCTAGCTCATGAGATCTGACTGTGAATGACTCTTAACTGTTTTTTTAAAAAATCAAATCTTCTCCCAGAGGACCAAGATTTGCCATCAGTGAGAATAGTCATGACAATGTATCTCAGTCTCTATATCTAATCCCACTAAGTAATTCCAGAAATGTTTGTGTGATAACATCATTGTTAAAATAAGTGTGTGACCATTTGAAGAACAGTGATCATTTGAGTGTCTCAGTTCTGTTATGTTTGTGGAAAAATTGTTCTCAAGAGGCAGTAGTCACACCTTGGATACACTGTTAAATCATAATACTCTCAGATCTGTCTTTATTTTCCCAATGCCTCTGTGCCTTTCATCCACCCACTAGCTTTATTTATGGGGCAAAAGCACTGGAGTGAAAACCAACAGATATGGTGTTTTCAGCCATTTTGATGAACTTAGATCAACAACTCCATTACTGTGATAGTAACCCTCATATTTAGAGATGGCTTTTAAATTGATTTGTGGAATGGTTTGATACCATTGCATATAAACATAATGTCATGTTCATGTAAATACTGCTCTTTCCTCAAGTGTATCCAATACTTTTTCTCTACTCATCCTGCCTTATTTTTTATTGTACATATATTCTATTTCTCTTTTTGTCATCTCATATAAAGTTTTAAGTTTATAATTTTCAAAGACGTCTTGTATATTTGATGGTGATTGAGGGGTGGTGATCTCAAGTGAAGATATCTTTGTTACTGAGGAATAGTGACTGGAAACAAGAAAGAGAAGAGATAGTTTGGCCATTTCTGACTACCTCTTTTGCTTGGCAGGGTTTAATTTCTTTCCAAGTTTTTCTTTTTGTGCTGAAGTGGAAAGTTAGACGCATAACTATCTCTTTTACTCTAGAAACATATAATTCCATATCTCTTTACTCAATGTACATCTTCCTGACCTCCTTTGCTCCAAAGTTTCTCTTTATTAAATACTGTAAGCAGAGATAGAATTACTTTGAAGCTAGAGGAGCTTAAGCTACTGGGCTCCTTATTTGCATTGGCCCTTCCAAGTTCCCCATACTTCAATTTGTACTTGTAATTTTGCATTATTTTCCTTAAAGCATAATAGCTTTATCTATATGGCAAAAACATTGGAATGAAATTCCTCCATGTAGGGTTTAGGCTCTAAAACAGCCACGAATCCACTCTTGAAAGTAATTGTTTTTTCTGTCTCATCTACTCGTTTCCATTTGAAGATTTGTTCCAACCATTGCAGTACTTCTATTGCCATTCCTTCTGTCCTTGATCTCTGTTCAGAGCAAGTTGAAGGCCAAAAATTAAACTGACATATAGGTTCTCTGAATGGTTTCTTTTACTTTATTTAATATGAATTAATCCTAAAGAACTGAGAAGTATTTAAGGTGCAATGATGGAAGCAGTCCTGAGTAAACATGGGAGGAGTCAGATACACTTGAGTTCTATAAAGGCACTGACAATGGTTAATATTTCTGAACCTCAGTTTCCTTATCTACAAAATAGAAACAATAATATTTACTTTCATATTTGCTCTGAAGATAAAACCAAAATGTCTAGGTTAAAGTACTTTACTCAAGTACCTGACACTTAACTTGGTATCAACACCTTTAAATTCTACTTCTTTTTCATTTAGCTGCCATAGCAGGACACAGCAGAGAAAATTTGTTACACAGAGAGAATATCTCCCATCTGCATTTTTCAGGGAACTTTTTCTAACCTACAAGAGCTAGAAAAATCCATGTTATTAATTTGAAAAGGCAAGTGAACCCCAAGGCAGGCACAAAGTGAGGAAATGGCTGCTTTATTTGAGAGAGTGGCAGCAGATAGAAAGGGCAACGAGTAGCATCCCTGTAAGCCACCCATCTTCAAGTTCTAGAGCCTATTCAGCTCTGATAAGAAAGTGGCATTCTTCCTACATTCAATGTGCTAAAAGTTTATTCCCCCCCTTTCTGTATTGCTTCCTATGTTTACAGAATAAATATTTGGTCTTAAAATTGGAGAATAAATCTTTGTTGGAGGTGGAGGGGTGGCATAGAACTTCATTTGTTAAATAAACACTTTCCAGATGTATTCTTTAAATAAAACTTAACAAAGGGCAGAGGTGAGCTAAGCATGCTACAGGAAGCTATTGGATCAGGATGCCTGGGTTCTTTCTTTTCTGAGCACTTTCTGTCATAGTATTTGTTCATTTTGAAAACTCTCAGCAGCATTGTTTATAGGTTTATTTTGTACATTAGAGTTTTGAAACATTGACATAAAAGTTAAGGAAATTAACCACCTCATTTGACCCAAGGCAATAGAGAAAAATTATTTTAATACCTGATAGATGTATTGTGCCTGTGATCTTGTTGGGAATGTTTTATTCTCAAGTTATGTGAATGTTTGTCTATTCATTTTATCTATGCAGACATATAATGAAAAGAACATCGGGCTGGAAGTGAGGCAACCCTATATTCTAATTTGAGCTCATATCAATCAATGCTGTAGCTTTTAGGCAAGTCACTTCCTTTTGCACTGCAGATGATACATCTGCAAAGCATGAAGTTAACTCTGTCCCTAGGTTGTGCTGCAAAGCAAATGAGATAATATGTGAATATGTTTTAAGTTGAGAGGAAGATGGACAAACCAGTAATAGCAACTTCTCACATTAACATAATGATTTAAGCATAAGGTTGGTAGTTGAGCGAAAGAGAAAATATAGAGTAATGGCTGGTTAGCATAAACTTAAAACTCTGAATCAAGTTCAGTCACCACTTTCTTTGGCATTATTAATATAGCTCTTTGTAGAAGCATTTATTATTATACCCAGCTTTTATTGAAGATGTGTTTTAAAAATAGCCAGTAGAAAAATTCTTCTGTAAGAACATTGTCTCTTCATTCAATATTTCTTATATAACAGGCTTCATGAAAAATTCCTTTACTCATCTAGTTTCAGCTAAAACCAAAAAAAAAAATCTGTATCCAGATGAATTAGTAATTTTAATCAAATAATAACCACTGCATGATTAATCATGTTTCCATTTTTGCCTCGACTATTAGGAAGCTCACAGTTAAATATAATGATGAATTGCAGTAATTAACCTTAGTGTACTTTTCTCATGAAATTATCTTTTTCTTCAATCTTAAAGCCTTTTTGTATAGGTGCCATGCATAGAAAACTGCTTCAAATATTTTATTTTTGAAAATAGGCAGGTGGAAAATAATATTTCTTTGTAAATTTAGTGGCTCACTTGTGGCCACTTATTAGCATGGCCAAGGTATTTGGTTTGATTCCTGTATAGGCAATTGAATATTGCAATATTCAAAGACGATATGCACTTACTCTAACCATGGATGGCTATGTGAAAACCTTTGGCTACAAGAAGAAACAGAAAAAATGGGGATCAACTGGAGGTAAGCCTTTGCTAATGTTATAAAAGTAGTTGAAACTATATGCTATCAATGATAGTGTAGTATAATCAAGTTTAGAAATGAACAACAGCAATCTTTTGTTATTCATACACATATGGCAGCATAATATTTTTCCCTTGATAACTGAGTAATGCTCGTGGAATATTAAAATCTGAGATTCCATTTTCCCACCCTATCCTAACATGGCATCAGAGTAGTAGAATAAAAATGCATGTGTGCTATGTTTGGCAAATGAGCCATAGACAGACTATTTTATAGTCTTCCATGAACCAGAAGCATCATAATATATTAATATATTACTTCGTACCCAAAAAGTGATGACAGAGACATTGATAGAATACCAGATGATGTTGATAATTTCAAGAGCAATACAGGTGGTCTGTGAGGGCAATGGGTTTCAAAGCTCACTGAAGAAAGCTTTGAATTTCTTATTTAGATATAGGACAGTGAGAAGAATGTTGGAAGATAGGGCCTTATGAAGGCTTCTGAGAGTTTGCTACTGAGATCAGACTTGGACTAAATTTTTAAAAGAACTGAACCTATTCCTGAACAGGGAAGGATTACTTCAGTGGAAACAACTCTGGCTTCCAAAAGAAAGGACTCCTTTAGATCTAAAAAATGGTGTGGTCACAATTACCTGAGCTGAATGAACCACAAAGCACTGAAAGGGTAAGAAGAAGGATCTTTTTAATACATTTACTAAGAGATTAAATGCAAGTGTTTCCTTCCTCTTTCCTTCCTTCTTTTTAAATTTTTTTTTAATTTCCTCATTTCTAAGAGCATCTTACCATTAAAGGAAACCTATTGCTGGCAGTACAGAACCTAGAGAATAACCACTCATCCCCTAAGAGTCTAGCCTCATTCAGCATTGATTTCTCTTCTTGAAACAAAAGGTAGGATGTGAGACAGTTTTTGAAAAACTTTGATGGGTACAAAGGATGGAAGAAGGTGTCCCATATCAAGAGAATAAATGAGCTATGTCATAGAAGTAGGAATGGATTGTTTAGGGGACAACGGCATAAATCTGGCAGAACTAGAACATTCTCTCAGGAGAACTAGATTTTAAAAGTATATTGGGATGCTAGTAGTCACAGAAAAGGATTATAGTAAGGTTCCTTGAGATTTTAGGGGAAAGGTCAGTAAAAGCTTACTATCTGAGAATGAAACTAATTCAAATCAGCATATATGATGGGATTATTTATAGACTTCATCTACAGATACCTGTGTTGCTAAAGAGTCTTAGAAAATACAGTAGTGTAATCAACAGCTTCCCAGTTTTCTCTCAGCCTAATCAAAGTGATCAGGGTATATCTTTAGATTGAATTTATAATTAAAGAAAGCTACATCCTAATTAATGATATTGTTTTCTTTATGAAAGGACATGTGTCAACATCTGCATGAGTTCCCCCCAAAATTCTAGAAGAATGATGAAAAGCCATAGAAAGTTTGAGAACACAAATATAATATAGTTGCATAACTGTTTTAGAAGCTAATCTGGGAGTAGAAGAAAGAATGGACTGGAAGAACAACAATTGGAGGCACAGAGGTTAATTAGAAGGCAGTGATTCTTAACATTCATGTTAAATGGTTCAGTTTGCAAATACACTTTGACATATAATTTGTTCTGAAAAATACTGTAGTATATAACTTAATAGTTTAATGACCAATTGAGAACCTGAATTACTCTACAGATGTAGGTGTGATTTGTAAAACTATTTTTTTTTCTGACTAAGGACTACCAATTTATTTTTTTATTTTTTTGCTGTGAAATAAAATGTGCATGTTCAGTTGGAAAATAATGTTAAAACCAATACCTGTGTACCCACCATTAGTTTAAGACCTAGATTGTTAACAGAACCTTAGGAACCACAGTTGTATCCATTACCCCTGGAGGTAACCACTACCTTGATTAATATAAATTCTCTTGATTATAATTGTTTGTCACTTCTGTATGTCTGCATAAATTATATTACTTTTCCTATTTCAGTGCTTTAAATGGAATCAATCTTCTGTAATTTGCTTCATTAGCTCAATATTATAATTTGTAGATTCATCAACATTAATGTGTATTGCTATAACACATTTCTTTTTACTGCTGTATGCTTTTCCATTATTTGACTATACCATAATTCAGTTAGCAACTCTGATATGGTTAGATATTTGTCTATTTCAATATTTTTTCTTATCGATAGTAATGCCATACCAGCCTCAGTTTATACGCCCTACTACAGATGTATTACTCCCTCTCACCCAACCCTTTCCCACTTTCATGCCTCCCTACTAACTTCACAACTTATCTCTGTGGTCATCAAGCACTAGAGTATTTTTTACCACAGACTAAGGAGCACATTTGCATGACACTAACTGGAGAGAAGAGACTACTGTGTCATGTACCACCTGGACTAGACCATGAGGGATCTGGCTTCCACACTGATTCCTTGGAAGAACCAGTTGACACAATGTGGAGATGAAGGAAGCCAATTTCCTTCAGGCCAGTCTTTGGCCAGGATGAGATGGGAGAGGAAGGGGTTAGCAGATAAGTTGATCTCTCTTTGTCCTCTCTCTCCCAACAAACTTTTAAGATGAAGTAGGTTCATAGAGCCTCTTTGAAGACATTGCATGAGACTGAGGCATTTACTGTGTTTGGCCAGCTCAAGAATATTTTCCCCCTCTATTTTTCCTACCTCACTTCTCTTTTAAAAATCTTTTTATGGCTTGGTTTAGATATTTTACTTTTTTCTCACTTCTGCTTCTTCCTTACTGCATTTCCCCAATAAAGCCTAAGCACATAAACTTGCCTCAGGGTCTGTTTTCTAGGGAACCTGGCCTAAGACAGCTACAATGGACATTCTAAAACTTTTTCTTTTCCTTTTCCTTTTTGCACATTTTCTATTCTCTTTGTTGCAATTGAAAAAGGAATTATTTTTCCACTTCTTTTTCTGGCAATTAATTATTAGAGTATAGGAACACTATGTATTTTTGAATACTGATTTTTGTATCCAGAAACTTTACTGTATTTGCTTACCATTTCTTGTAGCGTTCTTGTAGAGTCTTTAGGGTTTTCTGTCTAGAGAATCGCGTAATCCACAAATAGTGACAGTTTGACTTCTTTGTTTCCTATCTGGATGACTTTTATATCTTTCTCTTGTCTTTTTGCACTTGCTAGGACCTTCAATGTTTTGTCTTATTGCACTTGCTAGGACCTTCAATGTTATATTGAATAACATTGGTGATAGTGGACAGCCTTGCCTTGTTCCTGATCTTAGAGGAAATATTTTTAGTTTTTCACCATTAAGTATTATGTTGGCTGAGGGTTTGTCATATATTGCCTTTATTATGTTAAGTACTTTTCTTCTATGCCAATTTTGTTAAGTGTTTTGATCATAAATGGATGATGTATCTTGGCAAAAGTTTTTTTTTTTGTTTCTATGATATGATCATATGATTCTTATTTTTTAATTTGTTTATGTGATGTATCACATTATTCGATCTGTGTATGTTGAACCATCCCTGTGCCCCTTTGATGAAGCCCACTTAAACATGGTGTATAATCTTTTTAATATGTTGCTGTATTAGGTTCGCTAGCATCTTATTTAGGATTTTTGCATCTGCGTTCACGAGAGATATTGGTCTGTAGTTTTCTTTTTTTGTGTGTTATTTTTACCAGGTTTTGGTGTCATGGTATTATTGGCCTCATAAACTGAGTTAGGAAGCATTGCCTGCTCTTTGATTTTTTGGAAGAGTTTTTGGAAAATAGACATTAAATCTTCTTTGAATGTTTGGTAGAATTCACTGGTGAAGCCATATGGTCCTGAACATTTATGTTTTGATAGGTAATCATTAATTGTTTCAATTTCCATACTGCTGATAAGTCTTTTTAGATTTTCCAGTTTCCTGTGATTCAGTCTAGGAAGAACGTATCTTTCTATGTACTGGTCCATTTCTTCTAGGTTATTAAATTTGGTGGTATATAGTTTTTTAATAGTATTCTTGGATGATCTTTTGTATTTCTGTGATGTCTATAATCATTTCCCCTCTTTCATCCCTGATTTCATTTATTTATGTTCTTTCTCTTCTTCTTTGGTGAGTCTAGCCAAGAGTTTGTCAATTTTATTAACCTTCTCAGAGAACCAGCTCTTCATTGCATTTAGTTTTTCTATTGTTTTTTGTTTGTTTGTTTGTTTTCAATTTTATTTATTCCTGCTCTAATTTTGATTCTTTCCTTCCTTCTGCTGATTTTTGGCTTAATTTGTTCTTCCTTTTCTAGTTTTTTTTTTTTTTTTTTAAGATGAAGCATTAGGTTGTTTTTTTGGGCTTGCTCTTGTTTTTGGAGATAGCCCTGTAATGATATGAACTTTCCTCTTATGACTGCTTTTGCTGTGTCCCAAAAGTTTTGATATGTTGTACTATCATTCTCATTTGTTTCTATGTATCTCTTGATCTCTCTTTTTGTTTTTTGTCTGACCCAGTCATTCTTTAGTAGCATGTTGTTTAATCTCCATGTATTTGTGGTTCTTCCTGCTTTCTTTTTACAGTTGATCTCCAGCTTCGAACCATTATGATCAGAGAATATGGTTGGTATGATTTCAACACTCTCATATTTGTTGAGGCTATCTGTGTCCCATTATGTTGTCAGTCCTTTAGAATGTTCCATGTGTACTATATAAGAATGTATAAGCAGGTATTTTGGGATGGAAGGCTCTGTAAATGTCAATTATGTTCAGTTTGTCTAATGTGTCATTTAAGAATGTTATTTCTTTATTAATTTTCTGTTTGGATTATCTGTCCATATCTGACAGTGAGATATTTAGATCCCCTACTACAATAGTATTTTGGTCTGTTTCTCCTTTTAGTTCTGTTAGTAATTGCTTTACATATTTTGGGGATCCCTGATTGGGAGCATAGATATTAACAAGTGTTATATCTTCTTGGTGCAAGATTCCCTTTATCATTATGAAGTGTTCCTCAGTATCTTTCTTTATCTTTTTTATTTTGAAGTCTATTTCGTCTGATGTTAGTACCGCTACTCCCGCTTTTCTCTGAATGCCATTTGCTTGAAATATCATTTCCCACCCTTTCACTTTGAGTCTACATTTATCTTTGGAACTGAGATGTGTCTCCTGGAGGCAGCATATGGTTAGGTTTCTGTGCCTTTTTATTGGTGAGTTCAGTCCATTTACATTTAGAGTGATTAGTGAAATATGAGGTTTTCTTATAGTCGTTTTATCTTTTGCTTTCTGGTAACTCAGTGTTTCCATTGCTTTCTTGTCCTTGTGTTTATGTTATTTATTTATTTATTTATTTATTTATTTATTTATTTATTTATTTATTTTTGGTTGGATTTTGAGATTTTTTTTTTCCTGTGGTTCTTGTTTTATGTTATATACTTCAGTTCTGAATCTTTAGCATGTTGTTGCCAATATGTAGAGGACAGTTATGTATATAGTAGTCCATTTTCTTCTGCACATGCATTATCTCCATTCCCCTTTGTGAATTTGTATCTTTAAATCCTCCCCTTTTCTGTTATTGTTGTCTCAGTTTGTCCCTATGTATGCTGAACTTTCATTACTATCTTGCAATAGCAAATCTCTTATTGTTTAAGGTTATAATGCCCTATTCTTAATAAGGGTTTCACTCCTCTGCTTCTATCTGCCCGCTAGCTGCCTTACTCATAGTTTTGTATTTTTTTGTCATTTTGTTTTAGGTGAGCTGACCCCTTTCAGTATTTCCTGTAATGCAGGAGAATTTACTCAATTTTTGTATGTCTGGAAAGGTCTTGATTTCTCCTTCGTATCCAAAGGAGAGCTTTGCTGGGTACATTATTCTTGGCTGGTAGTTCCTTTCATGTAATAGCTTGACTATATTTAATTCCACTCCTTTCTTGCTTGTAAGGTATGTTCCAAGAAGTACGACAATAATGTAATAGGTTTTCCTTTATAGGTTACCATCTTCTTTTCCCTTGCTGCCCTGAGAATTCTTTCTTTGTCATTGGTTTTTATAATTTTAATATAATATATCTTGGAGAAGGCCTTTTGGGGTTGAGATAATTGTGTGTTCTGTTGATTTCTTGAATTCTTATCTCCAGTTCCTTCCTTATATTTGGGAAATTCTCGTCAACTGTTTGTCTTCTGAAAATGCTTTCTAATCCCTGCTCCTTTTCCTCCCCTTTGAGAATGCCCATTATTCTTATGTTTCCTCTCCTGATGCTATCAACTAGTTCATGTATTTCTCTCTCATTATTTTTCATTCTTCGGTTTTCCTCTTCTTCCTTCTGATTTATTTCTAGATTTCTGTCTTCAATATCACTGATCCTTTCCTCCATTTAGTCGACTATATTTCCCAAGCTTGCTATTTCTTTCTTCATCTCTTTTATTGTGTTCTTCATCTCCAGGAGTTTTATTTGGTTCTTTTTTAGGGTTTCATCTCCTTGCTAAAAAAAACTCATTCTGCTGAACTAGTTGTTCTTTTCAATTTCTGGAATTGATGATATGAATTATTTTGGATGTCACTGGATTTTATCAAAAGTACCATCCTGAATTCTGTCATGTTAGTTGCATATGTCTCTGTATTTAAGCTTATTTTCTGGTGATTTTTCTCTCTCTTTTTGAGCTGCCTTGTCACCTTGGTAGTTCATGAACTATTTCTCTGGCTGAGCATTAGAAAGATTTATTATATATTATATAAAGGTCTCTCTTCAGCCTGTTGCTAAGAAGGCATTTTTCTTTTGGTTTCCAGTAGGTGGTGTCTATGCCTCTTGGATCCCTGCTTTATATAAAAAGTCTTAATAATGCCTTTTTTTCCTGACATTCGATCATGCTTGCTACCCTCAGTCTCAGTCTGTCAGTGGTATCGACAGTTTTGGTAGTATTTGCTCAGATTCTTCTGGGGCTCTGCTGTTTTGGTGTTGGATGATATGGTGAGAGAGTCCTACTTGGTTTGGGGATGGGAACTGTGTGTCAGCCATGCCTTCTGCAACCGGGGCTGGTAATAATCAACTGTTGCTTCTCAGACATGCTTGCTTCTCTGCTGTCCCCACTTCTCTGCCTTCTTCCATGATCCCTGGGCACTGCCATTCCATAGAGCTCACAGCTCTCCCAGGCAGGGTTGTTCAGGGAACCCACTGCACCTTCTCTCCTCCTCCTCCTCCTTCAGGGAGTTCTCTGGCTGTGAGAGGCAGCTTCTTTTTTTCTCTTGGTCTACTGCCCAATTCCTGAGATTCTGACCTGTGGTAGCTTTTATTCGCAGATCCCTCCCTCAGATATGCTTGTGTGCAGGTCACGTGTTTTTTGTTGAATTTTAGTTGTTCAACTTATTGTTATTTCAAGGAGAGAGATATGAGAACATCTCTCACTCCCCCATGCTTCTGAGGTCACTCTTCCATGATAGATTTCAGATCTCGTTGAAAGTAGCCACATTCATGGACTTCACATAGTCCTCAAAAGCAGTGATCTTCATCTCCAGCATATCTGTTTCAACCTTATCATCTTTGGCTACACATTATATTTAAAGTTTTTAAATTCCATACCCTACTAGTACTAGTTTAGAAGAGCCCCAGACCAAGTCATCTGCATGAATGCTCCTGATGCACTCCTCTAATTTGGCCATATCTATCTCCTCATCCCCAGGTTTCACATCTAACATGGAAGACTTGGCAACAAGTGCAAATTTTTTGGCCTTTTTTGACTCACACTGTGCAAGGTATTCTTCTCTAGGCCTCTTTGCTTCTTCAGTTTCCTCTGCCTCATCATATCCAAAGAGAGCAGTGTCATCATCTTCACTCTCTGTATCTTTGCTTCCTGTGGTGTTTTCTGCATTAGCAGGGCCATATTTGCTCAAAGCTTTCTTCATTCCTGGCATGCTGGCCTTTTATTTTTCACCAGACTTTTTGTAATTATACCAAAGTAGGGCATGATACAAATTGGCAGGTGGTGGGCTGGAGACTGGTTCAAATACTGCCACATCTTCTTGTGATAGCACACACACCTCGATGTAACTCTTGTCTGCCAGGTAGTTGTTAAGCACCTGAAGGCCAGCAGGGTTTTTCAGATCTACAAAATCTATGTCATCGGCTGATGTGAAAGTTGGGCAGCAGTGGAGAAAGGAGGAATGCAGGTAAATGGTACTGAGCACTAAGAGGGAAAAAAGCTCCAAGGTGGTTGTTTTTTTTTTTTCCTTTCCATAAGGATTACCATTTATCCATGCACCTTTCAATGCAAGGTCTGGTCTCTTACTCCCACACTGATCTGCAGTGTTTGCTCTGTCATCAATCAAGTTTCCATGTATGCATGGGTCTGTTCTGCATTGTCTATTTTGTTCCACTGTTTTACATGTCCACTCCTGCACCAATATCACTTTGTCTTTATTACTATAATTTTATATTAAGCCTTGAAAATTGATAGGGTAAGTCTTTCTGCCTTATTCTTCTTTACTATCTTGTCTGTTTTTTTTATCCTTTGCCTTATGAAATCACACACACACACACACACACACAACACACACACACACACACAAGCTCACACAATCTGTTAGAATTTTGTTTGGAATTGCATTAGATCTTTAGATTAATTTGTGCTTATGCTCATGAAGGTGATTGGTTTATGAGTTTTATACATCCAGTGTGCTGTTTTTTTGATTGTTTGTTTTTACTGTACTTGTCTTTTTTGATATCATCTCATAAACAGTATAGGAGAGCATTCCCTGTTTTTCTATTCTCTGGAAAAGTTTATATAAAATTTGAACTGTCTGTTCCTTTAATGTAGAACTTACTTGTAAAGTCATCTGGGCCTGGATATTTCTTTAATCAAATGTTTTTAAACTACTGAATCAATTTTTTTATTCATTATAAGACTATTTAAGTTTTTTGTTTCTCTGTGAATTTTTTTTGGTGTTTATATGCTTCTAAAAATTTATTCATTTTATTTGTGTCTTTAAATTTATTGGTATAATGTTGTTTGTATGTTCCTTTTATCTATTTCATTTCTGTTATACCTGATTCATGCCCACTTTTGCATGCCTAACATAGTGCTTTTGTTTGTTTGTTTGTTTTTTTTTTGAGTAATTTTGCCAAAGTTTTGTTTTCTTCTTTTAGTCTTCCCTAAGAACCCCATTTTGACATTATTTGTTAACTTTATTTTATGTCTCTTATTTCATTAAATCTTTATTTTGGCTTTATTTTCTTCCTTATATTTTCTTTTGATTTATTCTGTTATTCTTTTTCTAACATCATAAGTTACATGCTTAGCTCATTAATTTTGAGGTTTTCTTCTTTTAAAATTATTTTTGAATTAAGATATACATATAAATGAGTATAAATATAAAAGTATAAATATCCAGTTTAACCCTTTTCTTATTTAGAAAAAAAAAAGTGCAACTTGCTGCCAGTGTTAATTTAACATCACACGTAGGAATGCTACTGACATTTTCAGTGATTGAGAATGACTATATTTTGTAAATGGAAATACCACTACTAAAAACAGAATTCTATAAATAGAATGATGTTATTTGTTTTGAAAGACTATTGATATATGAGAGTGATGTGAAACTTATAATAAAAACAAGATATTCTGTGGTAAAGTTTGGGGGTAAGGTTAGGACTATAATCTGCGAATTGTATCTAGATAAGTGCTTCAGCCACAGGTGTTGTTGGCGAGTATTCTCAGGGCAAATGAGAAATGGGTTAATGAATATTTATTACGTAACCACTGTTCAGATCAAGAAATTGATAACTACTAACTCCAGTAGCCATCTGTGTAGCTATCCCTGATCACAGTCCCTCTCTGTCCTCTAGGTGTAACTACTGGCATGATTATATATATGTATATATACCTTTGTATATCTATATAGAGATGTATGATTTGTGTTTATTACAAAATTATTATTTAAATATGCACTTAAAATAATATTGTTTAACTTTTGTTTTTGAACTTTACATATAATGGACTGATACATAATGTATCCTATAAAAACTATTTTTAAACTAATATTATATCTATGAGATTTGTTCTTTTACTTTCAGTGCTGTAGAAATTCAGTTTTGTAAATATACCACAAATTATATATCCAGTGTGCTGTTATTAAACATTTGGCTTATTTCCAGTTTTTGCTGACAAGTAATCTTGCTGTGAACATTTTTGTACATTTCTCTTGGGCACATGTACAAAAGTTTTTCTATATAGTGCAGAATTGTTCACCCATAAGGTTTGTGAAATGTAGTCTTTAATAGAATATAGTAAATAGTTTATCTAAGTGTTTACATGAGTTTATACTATCACCAGGTACCAATTTACACTCCCATGAGCAGTGTATAGTGTATGAGAGTTCTCATAGCTTCATGCTTGGTCTTTTTAAGTCACTTAATCTAGTAAGTGCATAATGTATTTAATTTTGTTTTATAATGAATATTCCCTGATTGCTACTAATATTGGGCTTCTTTTCATATTTTTTTCCTAATGTGATCATTTAAAGCTATACATTTTTATCCCAGTATTGCTTTATTTGCATCCCATGTTCTTTAGTACAATGTAATTTCTTTATTGCTTAATTCTAAATATAATGTAATATCTATTATGATTCCTTCTTTCACCTAAGAATTACTTCAAAATTTGTTGTTAAACAAAGACTCATGGACATAGACTATAGACTACTGGTTACCAGAGGGTAGAGGTTGGGGAGAGGGGAGGGGAAGATGGGGTAAAGAGGGGTCAAATATGTGGTGACAGAAAGAAATCTAACTATTGGAGGTGAACACACAGTGTAAATATATATATGCCTTACTGTTAAAGTATACAGCTGAAACTTATTGTATTTTGTTAACCAATGTCACCATAAAAAAAAATTGTTAAACTTCCATACATAAGACATCAACTTCTTAGGTCTCCTAATTTTGTCTTTATTTTTCTCTAACAATTCCAGTGATGGTTCTCTTTTCAAGAATTTTTTTTTGTTTTATGCCTGAAAGCAATGAAATTTGTAATCACTTAATAAAAGATAACAACATAGAGAGGGAATAAAACTACATTGAAGCAGATGGTGGACAGGTCACTGGTTTCATTCTCTAAGGATACTTGGTTCAAATTCATGCCTCAATAAAATCACAAATTACAATGCTTTTATTAAAATTTTAAAATGAAAAATATAGGAAATTTCAAAGTGAATGTTAAAATTTATGAATTAGATCAGCATTTAATCAGCAAGTATCAATGATCTTTTACAGGTATCACTTAGTTTGACTTAATGGTAGTCCTGCCAATTAGGTAATGTTTTGCTTGTCTTATAGATGGCACAGTTCAGATTTGTTAAGGGCCTGGACTAAAGCTATGAGAGTGCAGATTTTTGGATAGATATAAGAAAATCACATCAGTAATATACTTAGGTCTTGGAAACCATTTTGAGATAAGATTAATATTAATTTAGATAGGCATCATAAGGAAAGGAGCTAATTTTAGAACGGAGAAAGTTGAGTTTGAGGAACAGACCCCTAAGATTTTATTTTTAACTATTCATAGAGCAGTATGATACATATATTTGGAGATAAAAAGCCAAGAAATGTCTACATTTATCTGTGGAGAGATGATTGTAGGAGCTATGAGAATATCTAAGGGGTGGAATGACAACCATGAAGAAAGCCACAGCCTGGGATTCTGTCTCCATTTAAAGTACAAGAAGAGGAAAGAGTTAAAGAAACTAAACTTAATGTAAAATGGTGTATAAGGAAAACTGTAGAGTGTAGTTTCATGATAGCCATGGAGGAGAATATTTAAATAAGGGAGAGAGTGTGGTTACCTCATCTGCTGTTAGAAGTTGATTATTAGGAGAACTTTGCAGAATCCATAGGATTTGATGATTAAGAAATAATTGGTAAACTTATTGAAAGCAGCTTCAGTAGAATTACGGGGCATAAGATAGATTGTAACAAATTTAAGAATAACTGAATGATAAGAAATAATAAATTAGTCTTTTATATAGTTTGTAATGAAGAGAATAGAAAGAAAGGGAGAGTTTAAGGGAAAGGCAGGCAGAGTGTAGATTTTTTGTTTTGATTTGTTCTCTTCATAGTGACATTTGAATATATTTTTAGTAGAGAGGGTAAATTACCAAAGCTGTAGAAAAGATCAAAAATTAAAAAAGGGGGAGGCTACGATAGGAAATCTGTTCTAAATAAAAGATTGCTGAATTTATAGTCAAGAAACCAGTGTTTATATGCTGGCTCTGCCATTTTCTAGATTTATGTTTATAAACATATCATTTACCATATCATCTGTGGTCTCAATTTTCCTCTTCTGTAAAGTCAGAATAATCACGTTTACTATACACATTTGATTGAATTGATGTAAAATTGAATAAAATATTTGCTGAAGTACATTTAGAAATGAGTATCCATCTTATATCAAAGTGCACAATTGTGATGAGTGATCATTAATGTTGATTCCCTTTTTCTTTGGAATAGTTATTATTAGTGAGAGTAATAGTGATTCTATTGAGAAAATTCCAGAGGATAGGTTCAAGGGTACAGATACAATTTTTCCTTGAAAATGGCTTTAGATATAATTTCCTCCAAAACGAAGAGAGAGAGGAGGATAAGGGGGAGTTCGAAGGAGAAATTGAAGGGTGTTGTAATGCAGGAGCCCCAGACCTGGAACTTCTACCTGGGTTTGGATATTCCAGAAAAACCACCAGGAGGACCAGAAGGGTGAGAAATGCTGTTTATTACTCACAGGGCAGGAAAGCTTCAACAGCAGCAAGTGGAAGCTGCAGGAGTAAAGCTGCTGACTAAAAGCAAGCAGAGTTTTTTATACACACAAGCAGAGGGAGGGGTAATCTCATTAGTGGAGCAGCTACCTTCTCAGTTGGATGGGAGCAAGATGTGCTGCTTGGTTACAGGAGCAGATAACGTCCATAGGAGCAACAGAAAACGTCCTTGGGAGTAGGCATTGCTGAAAGCTCTTTGTGTACTGCCTTCCTTGGTTGCTAGCTTGGCAGCTCTTGGTCTTCTGAGTATGTGGAAGAGCTATGTTCTGAGTTAACCCTACAGATATAATGACAGTCAAGGTTTTTTTTAAACTTGAAATGGGTAAAACTCAAATTTAAATTACATACCAGTTTTTTTGTAATGAGCCTAAACAAATGTGGGAATACCACTACTCTTCAATCTTGTATTGCCAGCAATAGCCAGTAACAAATTGCTTTTTTTCTCGTTATTTTTCATGAGGTTCAATTTTTAGTACATGCTTCATTCTGTGACTTCCTATATCATCTATAAAACTCTTTTGGAGTGTGTCTAAGAATGTTATCTAAGAAAATATTTTATGAATACTATGTGCAAAACATGGTACTAAGGTAGTATTTCTCAACCGAGGATACTTTTATTTACATGGGGGTGATTTTGCCCAACTGGGGGTGCTTACAAATATGTGGGGAAAGTTTCAATGGTCAAAGTAACCAGGATGCTATTGGTATTTTGTGGAAGGGAGCTAAAGCTCTTAAATATTTTCCAGTTCATAGGACAGTCCTACACATTTTCTAGGGATAGTGGGGAACAAAAACATTAAAACAAAATCATTGTTTTAATGGAGTATGTAATTTCATGGTGGATACAAGACATACACACTGAAGATTTTATAACAGGTGAAGTGTGTAAAATAAATAGGAAAGATAATAGCATTAATGATAACAGGGCTCATACCCATTCCATTTTTTCTCCATTTCCTAACCTATTTTCTGGAAAATAATATGTCTCTAATAAATATGTAGTGAATGAATATACAAATGAATGAACGAACATATGATATAGGATTTGAGAAAAGAGACATCAAAGGGAAGAGTGTGGATCAGTGGCAAAAGCATGGGTTTGGGAATCAAGAAGGAAGCTTGGAGTTCTCATCATTGTTTGCCCACTGACTCTAATTTTAAATAAATAATTAAGTTTCTGAGCCTTGATTTCATCATCTTTAGACAAAAGCATTGTACTAGACAATTCCTAAGCAACTTTCCAACTCTAAAATTCAATGGTTCTATGAACTAGAGACACGTATGTGTAGGACATGAAGTTTAAATTGGATATTGAAGAGTAAAGCTAAAGGAATTGGTCCTTGGAAGGGAAGGCAGTATAAGCACTGTCATTATAGAGTAAAGTCTGAATGTTCAACATCTTTTGGAGAAGAGAGTTATTGTTGGAAAGTAATGATGAGAAATTAATAAAATTAGAGTGAGGCACTGATGGTGGCAGCCTTTGAGATTTAGGATAATGAGGTGAATTTAATCCTGTAGATAATTGACATGGCTTCTGCTTGACTTGGTCCTGTTTTAAGGTAGCATCATTGCTTCATATGCTCCTTAGTGTGCTCCCCCACCACCAGATTAACCAACTGTCATAAGTGCCTCAACGCTGTAACTTGAACTATTGACTTTTCTCTGTGGAACAACTTTAACCCTATGTGATATTTCCCTAGATCATTGTTACCCAAAGTGTAGTCTACTGATAATAACTTCCAAATGTCATAGGATGCATGTTAAAAATGCATATTCTCAGGTTCCAGCCAAACATGCTGAAGCTGAGTCTCTTAAGGAGTGCTATCCAAGTATCTACATTTAAAACAAGTGAACCAGTTGAGTATTATGCACAGAACCAGCTTCATAGGTGTGTGACCTATGCAGTCACATAAGGCCCCACACTCAGAAAGCCTCTGCTCTTGCTCTCCCAAGATTCTTAATAATTTTTTAATAAGGTGTCCTGCCTTTTTCATTTTGTACTAGTCTCCATATATTATGATATGTACTAAAGTCTGAGAATCATGGTCCTAACTCAGTCTCGATGTATTCCCATCTTCCTACCCATTCTCACTGTCCTTTGTCACAGTAGGCCTAGGATGATTTTTACAAAACAGATGAGAATTATGACATCAGGTAATTGGAAATGTTGAAATGGTTTTTAATAGAAGTTGAAGTGACAAATAGTATATTATTTTTTTTCAGTTTAATCTATAAAACTAGAATTTGAGAGACTATTATCTCTCTGTTAGAAAAATATTATAATAAATCATTCCTGATCTGGTAAGAATTTGAAAAAGAATGGTAGTAGGAATGGGAGGGAAGTAATGAGTGTCAAAACCAAAACAAAATAATTAAAGGAACTTGGTAATTAATTAGTTATGAGCCCAGAAGGGTTTCCAAACCTTGGGGACTTGGAAGAATAAAATAGGCATGTTATGAGGGGCATTTGGTTTTGGAAGAAAAAAAAAAAACATTCCATTTTGGATACATAACATTTGAGGTGGTGGCAGGTAATCCAGATAGAAAGGTCCAGTTGGAAATTATAAACTAAAGCTGAGTGTTAGATGAAGAGATTAAAGCCTGGAGAATTTTCAAGAAAGGGGCAACACTTGAAGCCATGACAGTAGATGAGTTGGACAGAAAAGATGCAGAAGTATAAGGAAAGTGAAAGACTAAACAGATATCTCTTGCTATCCATAGGTAGAAGATAGGATGGGAAGTGCTATAAAGGGGGGGGGGGAAGGGAGGAGTCATCATAAATACTTTATTTAAAATTCTTACATTTGTTTCATCTTGGAGTCAATGGAATAAACTGGATAACCACGTATTCTTTTCAGTCTCATGACTCTGTGAGTCTATCCCACTGCCCAAGTATAGTTGTCATTATATGACTGAGTAAATTCAGTATCTTTAAGAGGTTAATGTTTCTCTGGTCACCTTCAGTGATGCATAGCCACACCATTTGTCAATACATGTTATACTGCAACTTGCCTTAAGAGAGTATTCAAAGGAACAAGTAAAAAAATCTATATGGAAGTGATTTGATACTTACAAGGTCAAAGAAAGAAGCTGGGAATGTGTAGAATACTTAAAAATAGAGTGTAATGTTGACTGGTTAATGCACTCGCTTTGATGATTGTTCAGATTTTAAAAAATGAATATATTTTTTAATGGAAGACACATAGACTATAGGTTTTCTAATCCATTATGGCGGAGCTTTTCCAAAGAAGTTTGTTTTGAAATTTCTCTCACACATTTAGTGGTTGGAATTCACAGAATCTCATGCTATCCCCACCCACCACATCTGACAAGGTAAGTTTTTTTTTTTTTTGAAATGGGATCATTGATCCTGTAGACATTTTTGCATGTTAGCTTGAAAACATTGGTCATGACAGAAAGTAAGTCACACTCAAAAATAAAATAAGTTTTCATTTATAATTTGATCTATATCTGTTGTACAGAGAAGCAAGTAAATTATATGAAACCTTTTCTGTGATGAGAACAGATCAAGTTCTTTAATAATACTTTGTAAATCTTAAAAAAGAGCTCCTGACAATGATATGTCAGCTTTGAAAGCTGTATGAAACAACAAATTAATGCCTGCCAATCAATGTCAATCTTTTGTCCCAAAGCTAAAATTAACATAGATCATCAAACCCTCTAACATGTGCAAAAAGAAGAAAGCCCTAACGTGTGCTTTAATTAATGCTTAGTGTATGTAATTAGCACAACAGTTGAAGATCTACCAATTACCTTTGGAAATAAAGAAAACTCCTCTCTTAATTAGTCTCCCTAATATTTTTATTTTTTGTGAAGACTGATTTTCAGTGTAAGAAATCTAGTGTGTTGAAATATGAGAAATCTATTCTTTATCTAAGGAACAAAACACCTTTGAGAATTTGTAGCAACTTAGAAAATCTCCTGGGCATTGAACAAGGAAATGTCTCAATTAGTTTTAAGTCATGTAATGAAATGTATTGTTAAGTTGTGAGCAAAATAGTAAGCAGTCTCAAAATGCCTCAACACAATAGGTATCCACTTGAATTAATATTTTAATTTGCTTTGTGCTTATTAGAGTACATATGGCAGGTTTCCATCTTGTCTGTGAAATGCTCTGATTTTAATTTTGGTAAAATCCTTAGCAGTCATCTCATGCTCTATTTGATGGGAGACTAATTTTCAACATGCCGTTAACAAGGTCTCTTCAATGAGTATGAGGTTTTAAAATGAAATTTGCATTTCTGCCATGCAGTGATTCAACATCCAGTCTCATTGCTTCTTTGTTACTGTGAAACATGATGAAGATTAGTGAAAGCATTTGGGTTTACACCTTTCCGGTGTTCCTACTGATAGATATGTTTGGATAGATCTGTTATTGTGCTAATTTCCTTGTGTTATCTTCAGTTGCCTGGGACTATGGAACAAGAGAATTCACAAATTTTGGAAAATAATAAAATGATTCTCAGCAAGACAATCACAGAAACACATTCAGCTGTGAAAATCATCTTGAATTCACCTCAAATTATACAAATACTTCATATTTGTCCAGCATCAGTATCACTAAAAGGAGGGAGAATGGAAGACGTCCATTTAATAATAATGTATATTTTTGGCTATATGAATAACATGCTTTATCCTTAAATTTGAAGGCCATAAGAGAAATATAGGTATTAACAAGAGGAAAGACTAAAAGAACATTATATGAGTAGAACAGACTGATGGGGAGAAGACAGAGGAAAGCAGGATCTTGCATTAACCTCAGTGTTTAGATTAGAGCCATGTCTGCAAAAATGCAAAACCAGTGCTAGGTCCAGGAAATTCACAGAGGTAATATAGAGGTTTCAAAATGATTTCCAGACCACCAATCAGTATCAGTAGTAATGCTTAGAGTGATGAGGAATTGGCAGTGATGTAGAAACATTCTGACACAGTCTAATTTTGGGTCACAGATGATAATTCAATGAAGAGATCTTATGTATAATCAGAATCAAGGGAGTAAAATTGAATGGAAAGGTGAGATGCAGATTCACTATGTCCAGGTGGAACTGAAGTTGGGAAAACAAATGCAGTCTGTTGGAGTGAATATAAAAAAATGAAGTTGGCCTCACAGCTTAAACTTTTTGAGGAGATTGTTGGAAGAATTGTCGATCCTAGAAAAAGCCTTTGGGCACGCCACTTCAGAGTTTTTTATACTGCCATCTGCTGTCCACAAAGAGCTCCATACTGTGCTAACTATTGTTTTGATTACCATACTTTATTGATATATAGTGAGTGAAATAAAATAACGAGTGCATTTGTTCACCAGCAACTAAGATGAAAGTGTATTATTATTATAAAAGGCTTGAATGTACTCAGAAGTCCCTGGCCACTCCTGTAGTTAATTCAAGCAACATGACTTTCATTTTGCTAACCCATCACTCTCTCTGACAAAAAATCATTAGAGTAAAAGTCTATCTTTCCAGGAAATGAAAATGAACAGGGAAGTTTTTGTAATGGCTCCAGTAATAGCAATGGACTGCATGATTTAAGCAGTCCTTTTACTGTGAATAACAAGGAACAAAATTAATGAAAATGATGTATAAATGTGGCTTATATATTTATATATGTTTGTGTGTATATCAACTCTATTTCCATCTGTAAAAAGAGGAACACCCATTACACATTGCTCATTGAATAACTGATGCAATTTTTCTAAACCATTTCCTTTTTTGCTAAATATAACTATTGTATAAGAATATGTTTCAGAAAGTTATGCCCTTTAGGAACAGAATGAGTAGGTAGACTGCTTTATATTTTAAATAAATGACTTTTGGGTAAATAAAACTTTCTTGAACTTTTCATTGCTCCTCAAAAAATCTCTAGCCTTCTGACACAAAGACATGTACACTATATAAAGATTAGGGATGTTTGCTTTCACTTCCCCTAGGAATATTTTACTGTTCACATGCCATGAAAATTAGATCTGTAGACACATGTATAGTAAATTGCTCTGATTGGAGAGGGACAAATGGTTACAGCCCAAACGAAATCTATAGGCAAAGCCTCAAGGTACCAAGAAGCCTGACATTTTCCAGATCTTTCCCTTGGAGACATCTTTAAAGCTTAAAAACTGGAAACACTTCAGGTTTATCTAACTCTTGGAAAGATATATTTACATTCCTTAAGGTTAAGGTGAGAATCTAGGCTCATTTCCATTATATCTTAAAGGAGTAAAAGATTGTTGTCCACCCTCTCCTTTCCTGAGGAATGGGGGATGACATCTTTCTTCTGTATATAAATGGAGGAAATCTGTTGTTTTCCACCATTTGCCTATGAAATATGTATTACTTGAGTAGGAAATTTGACATGGTTATTGTGTCACCTCGGGTAAGGGTGGGGGTTAGGAGAAAGATGCTTATTATTGACTGTAAAGTAAATAAGAAATCTGTCTCTGATACAAAACACCTCATTTGAACATTAATAAAGATAGATATCAAAAGCTCAAGAGAATAAATGGTCAAATTGACTTTTGTGAAAGGAATGACACCATAGAGACAATCTTTTGATGCTTTCCAGATTTAATGTAAAGCACTGTTCTAAGTATTTTGGCATTTTATATAATTATAGTGGTTTGTGCATAGCTCCTATAGTGACAGAAATTGGTGGAGCTTACTATATACTACAGAAAGACAGGCCTTATAGAGACTACAGTGTAGACTTTATCATTTTATTAACAAAGATTCTGCTAAAGTGAGAAATTTAAAAATCAACTAGTTGATCAGACTGGACAACTAATACAGAAATTCCAGAGTCCATTTTTCTCCCACACACAGAAAGCCTATTATAGAGTTATTTATTTCAAGGTTTTTCAGTTTACTTCATAAGCACACACTCAGCCTCAGTGTCTCAAAGCTTTGTAATATAAATGTATTTCTGTTATAATAGTCTATCATTAACTAGTTTATATTGTTCATGTAAAATAACTGTTATACCAATTAATCTGTATACTTGAATATGTTTTAATTATACAATAAACATAATATTACTTTTGCTGACTAGACCACAATCCTAATTTATATAAAATGCATAGATTATTAATAAACTTATTAATAGAATTTGTATAAAATTTATAGATTATCAATTCTTTATAAATTTCTTTGATATTGATTAGCACAGTAAGTCTTTGCAATGGATATATGAGGTAAGGATTGATTCTCATATCTGAGATGGAGAAACTGATCTTAGAAAGGTGACAAGGCTTACCACAGTGACAGAGTTTGAGAACATGGCCTGAATTCAGGACTTTATACTCCAAGTCTGTATTTGTTTCAATCACAAGATAGCTACTTACCACTTCCACAGAAAATTTTAAATTATTTATTATAGCAGCTTATGGGAATGTTTTTGGAATTATTTATGTATGTAGGCTAAAAAATGCCATAGGATTTAAGATTATGATGAGAATGCATGATTTCAAAAATGTTAAGACACCCCGACAAAGAGTATCCTCAGAACAAGCATTCTCATGAATTCCATACTAAACTCTAATTAGTGCCTTCTATTGATAGGAACCAGAAAAAAATATGACTTTAGATTTTGAGATATTTCATTTTGCTGATTCTATCATTTTTTTAATTCTTATTGTTTTTAACAGGAAAAAAATCAAATTTTTAGTATGTGAGGGTGGGAAGTTCACATAGGTATGAAAATTCCCAGTTTAATCATTGTTAGAATGAGTAATTTGGCTCTTTTTCATAAGAAGTAATTTTCAGTGAAAGAAGTTACAAGTTCATGACTTCAAGTGAAAGATTTCTCAATTTACCTTGCTTTTAAGTGTTGTTCGGTAGTTTCCATAGCACCAAACTACATGGAATTGTTAGGATATTTAGTAGATATTGGTTGTACCCTACCTGGGATCTGTTCCCCATTCTATGTTTCTGACAGAACAGCATGTTGTTTAGGTGTCCTCCAGAAAATGTGTAGCTGAAGGATCCTCCTCCTCTTCCTTCCTCCACTTTATCTTTCACAGGCATTCTTCTAATAAATCTTTTCGATGTACAATTTCATCTGGCTTTCTTCTTCTCAAAGGAGCCAAACTGATACAGACATGAATGTAGAGACATGCAATTCAAGCTGCTATTGGAAGCCTTTCTACAACTAAGGAGAGTAAGCTATAGGATGAAGCCTACATATTGGGCAGTAATGGAAAAATGGAAAGGATCTGGTTACTTGATTATGTCAGTAAAAGAATGACTCAACTAATCTTGAATTTGTCTTCTTTCTGAACTAAGTATTATGTGAATTCTATTCATTTCTTTATTGTTTAAATGAGTTTAAATGATGTTTTCTGTTACTTGCAGTCAAATAGGGAAGTTCATTGAATGCTTAGCACAATATATGAACATAGTGATTGAGGAAGTTTAATGTATGGTTAAAGGAATGGAATCTAGAGTGAGGCTGCTTGGGTTCAACTCCAGATCCACCACTTACCAGGAGTCTTATTTTGGGCAAGTAATTTAAATTCACTTTTCTCATTTTAAAAATGGAGTTAAGGATATTATCTACCTTATATGGTCTTTAGAAGGATTATGTGTCATATACAAAATGCTTTGAACAGTGTCAAGTACATAAGAAGTATTAAATAAACTTTTATTAGTAGTAACAGTTGTAAGTGATCAACTACTGTTAATAGTAGTTGTTATATTTATATTATTATTTTATTATGATTAAACTTCTGTGGAAAATTATAGTTGAAGGAAAGAATAATGATGATTGTGGTCTAATCAGAAAAAGTAATATTGTTATGTTTCTTGTATAATTAAAATGGATATTCAAGTATACAGATTAATCGATATAACAGTTATTTTACATTAACAAAATGACAAGTAAGCTATATATGAAGCCCTATGCTGATAAATTTTTTACTAGTGTAAATATATATTTTTTAATTTTATTTTATTATTAGTTTCAAGTATAAAGTACATTGGTTAGACATTAATATAGTTTACAAAATGATCTCCCCTGCTTGCTCTTTCTCTCCTCTGGCTCTATACCTAGTCCTTCCATTACTGCTAACTGCATCCCCTATCTTTGGCTATGATATTTTGATGAGTTTCTATATAATCCATAGATTTCTCCCTTCATCCAGGTGATTTTTAGTTCATTATTGGTAAGTAATAATGATTGGTGCAAAGGTAAATACTTTTGACTGAATTTACAAGTTTAATTTAGTGCTAATCAAATAAATACATTCATCTCAGTGCATAATGGTAAAGAATTTATAAATTAACATTTAATTTATCTGTATTCGTTTTAATTAGCAAAGGGGTATTTAGCCAAGAAGGTATCTGAGTAGCCAAAATATGTATCAGTCAAGCCCATGTACTTTGCTTCAAGGAAAATAACAGTAGTCCCTTTGTCATTATCTATTTGTTGATTTTAAGCAATTTCAAACTTACAGAATCATTATAGGAATAGTACAAAGAACTCTCATTATCCTTCACACATATTTACCAATTGTCAGTGGATTGTCGCTTGTCCTTAATCATCTTTTTTCTCTTAGATAATAGGCACAATACTATTATCTACCATATAGTTTATATTCAAATTTTATTAGTCACCCCAATTATGTTTCAATGTGATTTTTAGCATTGTAGGATAACAAATTGCATTTAGTTGTCATGGGACTTTAGTCTTCTTTAATTAGAATCTTACCTCAGCCTTTCTTTTTTTTATGATGTCAATATTTTTGAAGATTATAGGCCATATATTTTGTAGAATGTACCCCAGTTTGTATTTGTTTGATGTTTCCTCATGATTATATTCAGGTCATGCATTTTTGGCAGAAATATTACAGAAGAAATGTTGTATCCCTTAAGGTATATCACATTTATTATCAACAATGATGTTAACTTTGGTTTTAATATGATGTCTGCTAGTTTGCTTCGCTGTAAATTTGTAATTAATATGTAATTTATAGAGAAATGCTTTGATACTATATAAATACAGTATATTGTTCCTCATATATTATCCAATAGTTTTAGTGCCTGATGATACTCAGAATAGGTTATTAGTATGATGGTTGCAAAATTATGATTTTCTAAGTTCATGATTTTTATCATCACTTTTGTTTATATACTAAAAGCATTTAAACATACTTGGCTATATGATTTTCTAGTCCATAGCATATGATAAACAACATAATTGGAATGAAGGATGTTGAGAAAAAAAAGACATGCTGACAGCATAAGTGGCAAGTTACAGTGGAAAAGAAGAGAGAAAAAATATAATGACAAAATCTATGAACTTAAAAAGCAAAGCGGTATGTGTGTGCCCTGAATTGAATACTTTAGGTTTAGTTTATTTCCCATCGTTAGTCATAGAAGCCATAAAAAGTTCCCACTGCAGCTGCAAATAGTTAGCTTAGGAAATTACACTAGACTGTTTCCGACCCTTTGATTTAAATGTTTACCCCACAGTTGCCATCATGTTGATTTTATGCCCAGAATTTCTCTCTGTTTGGATTTGGATGGTTTGCATGACATTGATTTTGCTTATTTCTAAGATGAAACATTTTGAATTTCACCTTGGAAACTGATGTCATTTCATGAGACAGGTCATATAAACTTACACCCTTTCATAATCTCTAAAGTCTCCTACAGGCCACTTAATATTGACCAGTATAAAAGTTATTAAATTATGAATTGAATATTAATATATTAATTAATATATACTATTAATGATTAATGATTACAAAATCAATGACCCTGAGGCATTGAGAAAATGTAAACATGTTTAACATAATTTATTAAATAAATAAGGAAAAAATGCAATGTGTGTATGTATATTAACAAAAATAGAATTATTATCTTACATATTTTTACACTTAAAATATAATGAACACTTTCTCTCATTTTTCATGTCTGCATAGTATTCATCAAATAAGTGAATAACTGACTTAGATAATCATATATGGTTGAATGCAGATTGTTTCTAACATTTTATAATTACAAGTAATGTTGGGAGAACTATTTATAAACAAATCTAACTAAATAAGTTTATTTCCTTGAAACTCCTAAAAGTAGAATGTTTGAATTAAAGGGAATGGACGATTCTAAAAACTTGATTTTCCACTGCCAAAGTACTCATCAGGAAGATGCAGTCATTTGTAGTATCCCCAGCTGTTTGCCCTCAGTATACTGAGTGTTAAAATGATTTTATATTTGTAATTTAAAAACTAAGATGTTATATTTCCATCACCATTGAATTGTTTTCAGATGTTTATTGTATTTGAATATCTCTCTTTTCATTTTCTTATTTATGTCTTTTCTCTATTTTTGAACTTTTTTTTTTCTTTACTGATTTATGAGGGTGCCGTATGTATTAAGGAGATAAATACATCCTTGTATCTGTGCTCATATATTTTTATATCTGATAATAGAATATTGAATTTTTCTCCTTGGACATTTCAGAGGTTCAACATTAAGTATTTTACATGTCTTCTTGTTCCTGTTTTAAATGGACATATTTTCTTCCCTTATGTTTTTATTCAGTATATATATTTTATATATTATTACTCTCACCAATTACTTCCCTAAACTTTCATATTCATTTTAGAAGTTTCATTTAATTGGTTCTAATGTATATTCCAGGTATACAATACTATTTGTGAATAATAGTAAACTTGTTTCTTTTTTTAACACAATTTATTTTCCCCTTTCTCATTATCTTAATTGACTAATATTCCAAGAAAAAATATTAACTTTTAGTAGTGATAATGGGCATTCTTTTCTTATTCTATTCTTTAAATGGGTTGAAATTTAACACTAAGTTTTAATATTTAACCTTTTAAGCTATATTTTATTTAGTGGAAATTTCAATTAGGTAGCCTAGAGCAGGGGTCCCCAACCCCTGGGATGTGGACTGGTTCCAGTCCATGGCCTGTTAGGAACTGGGCCACACAGCAGAAGGTGAGCAGTAGGCAAGTGAGTGAAGCTTCATCTGTATTTGCAGCTACTCCGCAGAGCTAGCATCACTGCCTCAGCTCCACCTAAGGTCATCAGGCATTAGATTTTCATAGGAGCACTGGTCCCTGGTGCTAAAAAAGGTTGGGGGCTGATAGCCTAGAGCATGTTTTTTTCAATACCAAAAAAAATAAATCTCACTTTTACGTAATTTTTAAAGAAAATCATCAAGTGAGCCATCCATAGATTTGGAATACTGAGTAAAATGTGAAAAAAAAACATTTTGTAGGAGTCTCAAGCTTTTTGCATGACAAAAATTATGTCTATGACTTTTTTTAATTAAGAAATATGGGTTGGATATAATAATGTTTCTCATTCTTTTTAGATAATTAAAGCATTAAGCCTAATGGTAAGTAGTTTAAAGAATCCTATGCACTGTTATGATTTGTTAATTGCTTATTTTTACAAAAGAAAGATAGCTCAAAACTTTCTGTAAATTTTTAAAAACAGTCTGAAACCATTCACACTTGTTAAGCACAAAATAATTTGAGTGGATACAGTACCACAAGCAAAGTGAAAATAAAAACAGATACAAATTTATTGAACCTGGTCAATTGAATTTTTGTTTGTAATATATATTTTTCAAAATACCTGTTTGGTTTAATGGCTCTTTAGTACATCAGTACAAGTTGGTTTTTGTCCAATACTGTGATCCCAGATGAAGTGTTCTTTTCACACTTCAGAAGGTGTTTCAAATTTTGTACACAATTTCTCTTTTTAATATATAATCTACTTTATTTTTACATAGGAACATTAATATTTTCAAACATAAGAAATACAGCCAAATGAAACTGATGATCAATAGATTTGGGTTCAAAGAAACTGTTTCCAGTCCTGCCATTTACAATGTATGTTTGTGAATGATATGACTACCACGCAATATAAGAAAAAATGGGGACTAAGGAAAGTCCATATTTGTATTATTCATGTTCTGTTTTTCAAAATATTTTATTTGGGAAACATAAGAAAATAATCGCGGGTCTAAATGGTAAAGAGAATTTTGTTTTTGAAAGTGTCTACAATTTTAACTGTCATTCTTTCTTGAATTAGATCTAGGAAATTCATATCTGACTAACTTTCCTCTTTAAATTACAGCAATTAATATTGTGGCAGAGTGTTTGAAACATGATTTGCAATTTGTGTGCATTTTTAAGGCATTGCTTGCTTGCTTTTTTTCATCCTTCCTTCCCAACTCTCTTCTTTTCTTCTTTCCTTCCTACCTACCTTCCTTTTCTTTCTTATGTTTCCCTTGCTCCAGATTTATGGAAATGCAGGGACATAGTCTTAAAAGTTGTTGGGTACTGAAATCATATTAATTCTATTGTTCTTATTATTGTCATGAAGTGATTTAAAACTTTGGTAATTTGATTGTAAGTGTAATAGTGATGCATAGTGGCCTGGGATATTGAGGGAGGAACGGTAGGGTAGAGAGGAAGACAGAGGAAGGGAGAGAGAGGGAGAGGAAGAGGGAAGAGGAGAAGGGAAGAGGAGGAGGGTGCATAGAGGAGTAGGAGAAGGAGGGAAAGAGAAAAAGAATGAGAATTTTCATGAAAGTCGTAAGGTTACAGTATGTCGTAGTGGAAAGTGAAGTGCACTGGGAGACCTGAATTCTAAGTTCAGCCCTATTGCAAGCTCACTATTATAATGTAGGTAAGTCACTTCACCTGTCCTGGATTCAGTTTCCTCATCTATAAAAAAAGTAAGAGACTTTTCCTCTTTAAGGTCACTAGAATGTGAATTCCATGAGGACAAAAATTTTGTCTCTTTTGTCCTCTCATGTATCTCCAGCACCTAGAATAGTATTTGGCACAGTGTAGATGCTCAATAAACGTTTCTTAAATGAGTAAGATCCTTTCCAACTCTATTGTTCAATAATAATGTAATAATTGTTCAAGAAAGGACATATAAAAACAGTGACATGGTAACAATAAATGTAAACCGGGGCTTATCTAGTGTTTGCCTACTGTCTCTTGACCACAGCCTCTAGCATCACCAAAGACAATAGTTAGAGTGGTGCCTTGATAGGCATCTAAGTATTAATATCTCCTCCCCTAATGTTCTTATAAAAGAAAACCTCAGGAATTCTTGTTTCTAATCTCAGATTTTCCACTAGCTGCATGATTTTAATCAAGTCTTAACTTTTTGGGAATTTTTTTTTCATATGAAAAATGTAGGCATTGATTAGATTGCTTTGATCATGAGTGTATTCACCCATTCATTTAACAAACATTTATGTAATGCCAGTGTATGGATTGAGATGAATAAAGTAACTGTGTAATCAAATCATTAAATCTCTAAAATTCTGTGACTGTACAAGTGTCTTTATATGTACACACATTAAAAAGAAATTACTAAATTTTTTCCTGACTTTGGCTTTATAATTTTTAATTATATTTTATTCCAGAAGGAAAAATGAGTTATTATCTTTATATTACTTGCTTAGAATCCTACCTTTACTTATTTTTTTAATCAAGGGAATGGAACTTAATTAAGCTATTTCAGCTTTCTCCTTCAGCAAGGACTAAGTCTTGATTCTAGAGCACCTTAGCTTTTTCTGTTGGATTTATTAGGTGATGGTTTAAAAATATCTGATTATAATAAACCCTGATATAATGTATAAGCACACTGCTCTTAACAGAGTTTTTAATATCAATGTGTTTCTTGCAAGCTTTCTTTTTTGTAACCTCAGGGTGGAAAACAAATACCGACTGGCATTTTCTAAGATGCTCTTCTCTGACTGACTGTGTGTGAGTATAAAATGGTTATAATTTGCCATACTTTTGTGGTATTTAAAGGGAGAAAATATTACCTGATTTATCGTACATACATGTGGCTTCTGTGTGAATATTTTATAAGGATGTGAGTGATTGGCTTGATCCATCTATGACCTGCAGACCTTTTCTTTATATCTGAATAGCTTTCCTTGATGTTTTTATCTGGTATCACTTATTGCACTTGCTCTCATTCCCTTTTTGGGCCTGATGCATGAACTTGTAAATTCAAACTGAGCCACTATGTCTCAGAATGTCACATTGCAGTGTGGTCTTCCTGCAGCTGAAACTGCTGGTTCCTGTTTGTTGGCTGGAACATCACATTTCTCGAGTTTGAACATCAATGTATTCTTAGTGTTTGTGCTACTGCCAGGGTGGGCAAGATAGTCAGCACATGGTTTGGTAATGAGACTGGATGGACTCCTTTTGTTTAAAATTGTCCATACTTTTTATTTCTGACTTGAATTTGTTTAAAGAAAGAGCTATTTGCATTTAGACAAAGAGAATACTTATATTACTTTGGATGTTTAACTTAGAGATTCCCTTGGGAAGCCTAGAGATGGGCACAATGTTTTGGAGAACCTGATGACTATGGTTGAAAATGATCAAGATTCATGAAGGGAGTAACTTGGCTCCTTCCATTAACTGCATAAATATTTTTTATTATCAGTTTTGGGTCCAGAGCTGTTCTAGTAGTGTGGCAGATAAATGAATGAATTTAACTGGGATCCAAATTTGACAAAGAAATTAATATAAAAGAAGATAAAGCCTGTAGATAAGTAACTATAAATCAAAACCGAAAAATATAAATGACAAAAAAGAGGTGTATCTAAGTGCTCAAGAAGTTCAGAGGATGAAGAAATAATTTCTAATTACGAGAACAGAGGAAGCAGGCAGGAAATAGCACTTGAGTTTCATTTTGGACTTTGAGTAGTTGTGGAAGTGCAATCCAGATGGAGAATAATGTGAACAAAGGTAAAGAAATGAGGAAGTCTAGTATATATACTAGAAACAGTGACTAAAAAGTAAGGTAGTCATACCACTAAATTATTGTGTAAGTTTGAAAATAAGCATTACTGTTTTCTCAATCATGATTTGGCATTACTTCACTTTTAAAAAGAATTCAAACACTGGAAATAGCAAAAATATCTTTGAACCTCTGAAATGCCAGACTTGAACTCAAATTGCCCTTTAGACCTAGAAAGAGCAGTTTCTTCTCTTCAAGTGTGATTTTCCCCACCTACCTTTTTGCTGTCTCTGAAATGATTAGCTAAACTGTTTCTTTCGATGGCTCATCTTTAGTACTTTATACACCTAAACCTCTCCCAACATAAAAATAAAACAAATTTCTATGTCCATGGCTTTCACTTTCTCTTCTTTCTTTGAAAGATAAATTTACCAAAGTATTCTTCACTTGCTGTCTTTACTTTGTTCCCTTATATTATTTTTGAACTCCCTGCAACCTGACTCCCTTACTCATGACTCCACCAAAATTACATGACCAATGGAAATTAGGTGGAAATATTGTATGCAATTTTCAGAAAGCACTCTTATAGGAAATAAATTCCTTCTTTCCTTCCTTCTTCATGCTTGCCAGAATATAGGTATAATGGTTGAGCTCAAGCAGTTATCTTGGATCATGAAGTTAAAACCATGGATTGAGAATGATGGAGCAGCATAAGGAAGGAGCTGTATTCATCAGACTTTGAGAAGCCACCCTAGCAGCCCTGAACTGTCTACCTTTGAATGGAGAAATAAAATTCTTTATATTTAAGCTACTCTTCTTTTGGATTTTCTGTCACCTAAAAGTGAGAAAACCTAACTAATATAATGGGTAATGTTAACCATTTTTATGGCTTATAATATTACTTATGTATGAACAATTCCCAAATCCAAATCTCTGTTTCTCTCTCAAACTTCAGGAGATTCAAAATTTTCTGCTGAATTTATCTACATGTATGCCCATTCACATCTCAAATTCAGTATGTTTAAAGATGTTTAAAAATGAATTTTATTTTTTGATTTCCTTCTTATATTTCCAACCCCAGTGACTATGACCCAGAGCAGATGCCAGATAGGAATTATAAACTCTACCACCTCCTGAACTTTATCTGTCACCTCTTCTTAATCTTTACTATTACAGTCTTACTTTAGATGTTAATCATCATTCTCTTGCACTACTTTCATAATCTTCTAATATATCTTCTTCAGATCTTGCCACATAGCTAATCCATTTACTCTGTCACCACAGTCATATTTCTAAAATGGAAGTCTGTTTATTTCTGAAAGAAATACTATTTTACTTAAATTCTTCAATGGCTCTATATTACCAACTAGATGAAGTAGAATCTTCTTAGCATGGCTTCAAGGCCTTCAATGATCTGTATTCTTATCTACCTCTCCAGCTTTATCTCCATTGTATTGCCTTTCTGTTGCACATTATTCTTTCAATCTTTTTTTTTTCTATACCTTGAATACCTTTCCCTACCTTCAGTTCTATACTTAAACTTTTGATTGAATAATAATATGCACACCCAATTCTATTTGTAGATCCTTTATGAAAACTTCTCACCAACCCCAGGGGAAACTGATCATCCCTTCAGGAATGCCTCACTTCACTCTCAGACTTCTGTACTATATCCACAACACTTGAAGATAATTGAGAATAGAGAGTATGTTATATTCATGTTTGTATCCTTAGTCCTTTCCAAGGTATGTCAACGAGTACATAACTAATAAATATTTATTATATTAAATTAATTGAGTGGATTATAGTAGCATTAGAAATGAGAAGTAAATTTTAATTGAGAGGATACAAAAGGGGTAAAATCATCAGGGCTTGGCAACTGTTTGGATGAGGGAGGTAAGCGAAAGAGAATGGCCAATGAGTACCCTGATATTTTTAGCCTCCATAAGGAGATGATGTAGGTATGTGTAAGGAAAATATGGAATGCAGAGAGGAGCGAGTTTGGGATGGAAGATGAGATTCACTTTGAGCATCTTGAGTTTGATAAGCTGGTGATACAGACAGATGAGAATTGGATGAAAATGTCCTGAAGTGACATTAGACTCCTGGCACAACATTTCCTCTTACTAGATTATTAGTGGACATCACAGGATGTAATTGATTAGTTTAGGCTAAGAGAAAACACTAGGGACAACAATATTCACAAGAGTACACACACACACACACACACACACACACACACACACACAGCAGGATTCATGTATGGACCAGGAAACAAGCATCATAGGGAATAAATCATCCAACATGGAAAGCTCTTCACCACAGTGCCAGATTCACATGAATAGTCCCTATGCTTCAGACTTCGATCTACATCAAAGGAGACTCTTGTAGTTTGGAACAATTGTTCTGATCTCAAGACACTTGAAAACTAGGCTCTAAAACTTCTGTCAATAGTGAGAATATATATAATTTGTTTTAAAAAACCCCATCTCCTAAAATGAATACATTCATTTATCAAAAAATTATTGAAAAAACTTGACAATGCAGTCATAAGATGAGAACTAGAAATACCAAGAAAATCACAGATTACATTTAGGGCTTCACCTGCACCTTTTTCTGACAAAAATACTAAAACAAATAAAAATATATAAAGGTCTTCATATTAATATTATTTTCCACCTTATTTCAAGAAAGAAAGAAGGAAAACAAAGGAGCAAACAGTCTCAGTTTAGCTCCTAGGAATTATTCTCAGAGACCGTTGCAGCAGCCTGCCAGGAAAATCTCTTCTCAGAATTATTGTCACTTTTTGATGAAAATATCTGAAAAATCAGTCTCTAAGTTGAGCCAGAATTCTATAAATGAATTCAGTGAATTAATTGTTTACTAAGCATGCTTAATCCTCAGGGTAAAAATGAAAAGAGACACATTTCCTGCCCTCAAGGAACTCACAGTTTAGTGAAGGAACCCTATGCCTAGGTTTAGAAATATTTTCAAAGCCAGTCTTATCTCCAGAAGACACTTGCAGAATGGCAATTGTGCATACATATCAAAGCAGTTCAAGAGCACTTACTCTACCAAATGACATGAAAAGTTCTCTGATTGTTGAATTGTTATCCTTTGGGAAGGTCATTGATTCTTACAACCCTGAGTTGAGGCCCCAGCCTTGCTAGAGGGTTAACAAGACCAACAGTTCCAAATAACTGGGAAAAGTCTAGACTCATGTTACCAAATAAATCTATTTGCCGCTATTGGTAGGGCAGAGTACTGGGGAAAAATTTTAAACAATGCTAAATGTACCAAGGAGTAGTAGTTTCTGAAGTTCCCAGTCTAGTGATTTGTTAGATAGTTTGGATTAGCTGGATAAATTAGCTGTATTATATCTTGATTAACTGCATAACTCCACTATAGTTCGATATATGTATTTTTAAGTAATCATACTTTATTACCATCCAATATGCTATAAGGGCTTTTTCTTACTTATCAGGTCATTGTCAGAGGAAGAAGCCAGAATCAGGGAGGAGTTGAGAATCAGAAAGGTGAAAGCAAATCAAGCACAGGTTGTTGCTAGGTGTCAGGCAATAAGCTGGTGATAAAAACAAGAATGAGCACTGAGGAAACAGTATCTACCATTTATTTAGACATATTCCTAAGTCTTGAACATATCATCTTTTATTTTCACTTTGCGTTATTTAAAAAAAAATACAGATGATAAAATTGGGTTAGAGTGGTTAAATAATTTGCTTTGAATTCTATTACTAAATGTTAGTGTGAGTTAAACCTAAATCTGCCTGTTACCAAAGCTGTTCCTAATTGAGTAGTTTGTACTATCAGAAAACATGATCTGGAGCAGTAAATCAGTGTCAGGTTGATGAGCAAAGTGAAAGGTGTAAAAGAAGAGTTAGGAGGGAAAAGAGAAGCACCATACAAACTTTGGGCATGGCTAGAGGGTAGAGGAGAGGCAAATTAATGATGTTTCTGACTAAAGTTGGTGGGTCCTTTGCCTTGTGCTACAGAGAAGCCAGATTCTGAGGCAACAGGTTTTTTTTTTTTTTGAAAAAAAAAATGTTTTTTTTTTTATTTGTGAGGTAGCCCAATGAGGAGATCAGGGATAAAGCTCAAATTAGTCTCTTGGAATAAAGATTTGAAGCAAATCTAAAGAATCAGGTAAGAGGGTGATGTACATATTCACTAATTGTAGTTAAAGGGGTCTGATTGGATAATCTTGGAACTAAGCCATCTAAGGGTAAGGAATGTGAAAGAGGGCAGGCAGGAACAAAGTAAATTCAATCTGGCAAAATTTGATTGGTCAGTCCTATCTGGGTTCCTGTTTGGTCTATACATGAATTTTCCTTATTGATGGAACTCTCACTTTTTAAAAGGGTTCTGAGTGGCAAACAGTGACAACTCTGTTAGCTGACTTCTGTAAATCTTGGTTCTGCTATGCAGTCTAGGTCAGCATAGAGTTGTTGGCTGTTAATTGTGCCTGCTCAAGCCTCTGGGCCCAGTTTGATTCTGCTAGGTCTGGCGGTCTCTGGAGTGCAGTGAGGAGGCCTGGTGTTATCTACGGAAAAACACCGAAAAATCTAGAGAGGAAAAAAAAAACTCTTATGGTCTGGTTTTATTGTTAGGCCCCTTAGGAGTCAACTGGTTTCAGTGTTAGGGCCCAATTCCAATAACATGGAGAGTTTCTGGGGTATTAAATACCCCCTCCTCTTAACTTGCAGGTAAACATCCACTAAGGATTTCCCATTTTATAATCAAGATTCGAATTATTAATTTGATTCTGATGCTGAATTGGGAGCTATTTAAAATACAAATTATGGAGCAGAGGGACAAAAATGATCTTTATCTGAATGAGAAATATCAGGGTAGTTCTACAGTAGCTCTATGGGTCTTTATTTTTTGGTGAGGGACAGGGGGAGGACTATAGCAAGTATTATAAGTTCTGTATCTTAAAAAAAAAAACAATTCTTTAGTCATCTGAATAAGATTTCACTTTTGGAATTAAAACTTGATATGAATGGCATTGCATTCTGAGCCTTTCTGTTTTCATAAGTCTCTGATTTCATTCCATATTTCCTTTGAAGAAGATGATGTTACAATATTTATATTATCAATGGATCTGTGCCTGGCTCATTAGATATATTGTACTAATGGGACTCTTCAAAGGTTATTTTATTGAGTAATTGTTTCCATGTTTCAACACATATAAGTTGATGCAGGTAAGAGATACATAGATGTCTCTCATTAAAGGATTAACATTCCATAGTTCTCACCACTGCCCTCAGCTTGAGCTACTGCTGCGAAATAGCCATGTACTGTGTTTAACTACTTGTTTAAATTTCACAATGATTTTTGTTATTGTCATTTTTTACTCTTTTCACTGCTATTTTATTTTTTTAATTATTTATATATTTTTTATAGTGACATTGGCTGATGAAATCCAAAAAGTTTCAGCTATACATTTTAACAATAAGGCATATATATATATACACATATATATATATTTATACTGTGTGTTCACCACCTGTAGTTAGATTTCTTTCTGTCACCACAATTTTGACTCCATTTACCCCATCTAACTCCCCACTCCACTCACTCCCTACCCTCTGGTAACCATTAGTCTATAGTCCATGCACATCTGTTTGTCCTGTTCATTTGTTGCTTTTAGGTTTATATCCAAAATATAAGTGATATCATGTGATTTTCAACTTTTTCTGTCTGGCTTATTTCGCTTAGCATGATTATCTCGAGGTTCATCCAGGTTGTCGCAAATGGCAGTGTTTCATCACTTCTCATGGCTGAGTAGTATTCCACTGTATATATGTACCACTGCTGCTTTAGCCAATCATTTATCGTAGGACACTTCATTTGCTTCCATGTCCTGGCCATCATGAATAATGCTGCTATGAACATCGGTGTGCAAATATATTTTCAGATATGGGTTTTCAAGGCTTTGGAATAAATACCAAGTAGAAGGATTGCTGGGTCATATGGTAGATCAATTATTACTTTTTTGAGGAATCCTCATAGTATTTTCCATAGTGGCTGTACCAGTTTGCAGTCCCACCAGCAAAGTATGAGGGTTCCTTTTTCTCTTCATCCTCTCCAACATTTGTTATTGCTTGTCTTGTTGATTGTAGCCATTCTAACAGGTGTGAGATGGTATCTCATTTTGGTTTTGATTTTCATTTCCCTAACAGCTAGCGATGTTGTGTATCTTTTCAAATATTTGTTGGCCATTTGTATGTCCTCTGGGAAGAAGTGTCTGTTCAGGTCCTCTGCCCAATTTTTGATTGGATCATTTGTTTTTTGTTGTTATTGAGTTGTATGAATTCTTTGTATATTTTGGATATTAGGCCTTTATCAGAGGTATTGCTTGCAAATATATTTCCCATTCAGATGAGTGTCTCTTTACATTGTTGACAATTTCTTTTGCTGAGCAGAAGATTTTGAGTTTGATGTAGTCCCATTCATTTATTTTAGCTTTTACTTCCCTTGCCTTTGAGGTCAAATTCATAAAATCCTCATTAAGTCCAAGGTCCTTGAGTTTAGTTCTTATGTTTTCTTCTATGCATTTTATTGCTTCAGGTCTTATATTCAGGTCATTAATCCATTTTGAGTTAATTTTGGTGTGTGGTGATAGACAACAGTCTAGTTTCATTTTTTTGCAGGTGGCTTTCCAGTTTTCCCAGCACCATTTATTGAAGAGGCTTTCCATTCTCCACTGTATGTTTTGGCTTTTCTTTGTAGAAAATTGTTTGCCCACATAAATATGGGTTTACCTCTGGACTCTCGATTCTGTTCCACTGGTCCATGTGTCTGTTTTTCTGCTAATACTATGCTGTTTTGATTATTGTCGCTTTGTAGTGTAATTTGAATTTGAGCAGAGTGATGCCTCCAGCTTTGTTCTCGTTCTCAGGATGGCTTTGGAAATTAGGAATCATTTGTGCTTCCATAGAAATCTGATGAATTTTTGTTCTATTTCTTTAAAAAATGCAGATTGCATTAAATCTGTATAATGCTTTAGGTAATATGGTCATTTTAATTATATTGATTCTTCCAATCCAAGAACACGGAATATCTTTTAATTTCTTTGTATATTCTTCAATTTTTTTAATAGGGTCTTAGAGTTATCATTATATAGGTCCTTCACATTTCATTAAATTTATTCATAGGTATTTTATTCTTTTTGTTACAATTGCAAAAGGAATTATTTTTTCCGCTTCTTTTTCTGACACTTCATTATTAGGGTATAGGAACACTACGGATTTTTGAAATTTGATTTTGTATCCAGAGACTTTGCTGTATTTGCTTATTGTTTCTAGTAGTGTTCTTGTGAAGCCCTTAGGGTTTTCTATATAGAGAATCATGTCATCCTCAAATAGCAACAGTTTGACTTCTTCTTTTCCTATTTAGATGTCTTTATATCTTTCTCTTATCAGATTGCACTCACTAGGACCTCCAATGTTATATTGAATAACAGTGGCGATAGTGGACAGCCTTGCCTTGTTTCTGATCTTAGAGGGAAGTTTTTTAGTTTTTCACCATTAAGTATAATGTTGGCTGAGGGTTTGTCATATATGGCCTTCATTATGTTAAGGTAATTTTCTTCTATATCGATTTTGTTATGTGTTTTGATCATAAATGGAGGCTGTATCTTCTCAAAGACTTTTTCTGCATCTATTGATATGAACATATGATTCTCATTTTTTAGTTAATTTATGTGGTGTATCACATTAATTGATTTGTGTATGTCGAACCATCCCTGTGCCTCTGTGATGAAGCCCACTTGATCGTGGTGTATAATCTTCTAAATATGTTGCTGTATTTCGTTCGCTAGTATCTTATTTAGGATTTTTGCATCTGTGTTCATGAGAGATATCGGTCTGTAGCTTTCTTTTTATTTATTTATTTATTTATTTATTTATTTATTTATTTATTTATTTATTTATTTTTGTTATCTTTATCATGTTTTGGTATCATGATAATACTAGTCCCATAAAATGAATTGTGAAACATTGCCTCTTCTTCGATTTTTTGGAAGAATTTGAGGAGAATAGGTATTAAATCTTCTTTGAATGTTTGGTAGAATTCACTGGTAAAGCCAACTGGTCCTGGACTTTGACTTTTTGGTAGGTTTTTGGTGATTGTTTCAATTTCCATACTTCTGATCGGTCTATTTAGATTTTCCAGTTCTTGATTCAGTCTAGGAAGATTGTATCTTTCTAAGTACTGGTCCATTTCTTCTAGGTTATTAAATTTGGTGGTATATAGTTTTTTTATGGTATTTTTGGATGATCTTTTGTATTTCTGTGATGTCTGTAATCATTTCCCCTCTTTCATCTCTGATTTCGTTTATTTATGTTCTTTCTCATCTTCTTTGGTGAGTCTAGCCAAGAGTTTGTCAATTTTGTTAACCTTCTCAGAGAACCAACTTTTTGTTGGATTTCTTTTTTCTATTGTTTTTTTTTTCTTTTTTTTCAATTTCCTTTATTTCTGCTCTAATTTTTATTATTTCTTTCCTTGTACTGATTTTAGGCTTCATTTGTTCTTCCTTTTCTAGTTTTCTAAACGATGAAGCATTAGGTTGTTTATTTGGGCTCATTCTTGTTTTGGGAGATAGTTCTGTAATGATATGAACTTTCCTCTTATGACTGCTTTTGCTGTTTCCCAAAAGTTTCGATAAGTTGTACTATCATTCTCATTTGTTTCTGTATATCTCTTGATCTCTCTTTTTCTTTCTTCTCTTACCCAGTTATTCTTCAGTAATATGTTGTTTAATCTCCATATATTTGTGGATATTCCTGCTTTTTTTTTTTTTGCATTTGATGTCTCGTTTGAAAGAATTATGATCAGAGAATATGGTTGGTATTATTTCAACACTCCTATATTTGTTGAGGCTATCTTTATGTCCCAGCATGTGGTCAGTCCCTCAGAATGTTTCACGTGTACTAGAGAATAATGTATAAGCAGCTTTTTTGAGATGGAAGACTTTTTAAATGTCAATTATGTCCCGTTGATCTAATGCGTCATTTAAGGATGTTATTTCCTTATTAATTTTCTGTTTGGATGATCTGTCTATATCTGATAGTGGAGTATTAAGTCTCCTACTATGATAGTGTTTTGGTCTGTTTCTCCTTTTAGTTCTGTTAGTAATTGTTTTACATATTTCGGGGCTCCCTGATTGGGAGCATAGGTATTAAAAAGTGTTATGTCTTCTTGGTGCATGAATTCCTTTTTGATTATGAAGAGTCCCTCTGTATCTTTCTTTACTTTTTTATTTTGAAGTCTATTTCATCTGGTATTAGTTCCGCTACTCCTGCTTTTCTTTGAATGTCATTTGCTTGAAATATCATTTTACATTTTTTCACTTTGAGTCTATATTTTTCTTTGGAAGTGAGATGTGTCTCCTGGAGGCTGCATTTGGTTGGATTTTGTTTTTTGATCCATTCTGCAACTCTGTGCCTTTTTATTGGTGAGTTCAGTCTATTTACATTTCGGGTGATTTTTGAAGTATGGGGTCTTCTTATAGCCATTTTATATTTTGCTTTTTGGTTGCTTGCTCTTTTCATTGCTTTCTTGTCCTTGTGTTTCTCTTTTCTCTATTTTGGTTTGCTTTTCTGGATTTTTCCTCTGGTTCTTCTTGTTTCATGTTATATATTTCAGTTCTGAATGTTTGGTGTATTGTTATCTATATGAATATGGAAAGGATAATTATGTATATATATAAAATGTATATATATTATATATACATATATATGTATATATATACATATATATGTGTGTGTGTGTGTGTGTGTGTGTGTGTATATATATATATATATATATATATATATATATATATATAGAGAGAGAGAGAGAGAGAGAGAGAGAGAGAGAGAGAGAGTCACCCATTTTCTTCTGTACATTCCTTATCTCCATTCTCCTTTGCTAATTTGGATTTTTGAATCCTTCCCTTTTCAGTCGTTGTTGTCTCAATCTGTCCTCATGTATGCTGATCATTCATTACTATCTTGCTGTAGAAAATCTCTTCTTATTGTTTAAACTTATAATTCCCTGTTCTTAGTAAGGGTTGTACTCCTCTGCTTTATTTGCCTGATAGTCACCTTACTCCTAATTATGTATTTTTTTTTTGTCATTTTGTTTTAGGTGAGCTGACCTGTTTCAATATTTCCTGTAGTGTAGGCCTCACAGTGGTGAATTCCTTCTACTTTTGTATTTCTGGAAAGGTCTTAATTTCTCCTTGATATCTAAAGAAGAATTTAGCTGAATACATTATTCTATGCTGGTAGTTCCTTTCACTTAATAATTTGAATATTTGATTCCACTGCTTTGTAGCTTGTAAGTTTCGTGCTGAGAAGACCGAGGGTAATTTAATGGGTTTTCCTTTATAAGTTACCATATCTTCTACTTGGCTGCCCTGAGAATTCTGTCTTTGTCATTGATTTTTGAGAATTTTAATACAATGCATCTCAATTAAGGCCTTTTTGGGTTGAGAGAATTGGGTGTTCTGTTGACTTCTTGAATTTCAAGCTCCAGCTCATACCTTAGATTTGGGTAATTCTCATCATCTATTTGTCTGAAAATTGCTTTCCAATCCTTGCTCCTTTTCCTTGCCTTCGATAATGCCCATTATTCTTACATTTCCTCGCCTGATGGCATCAGCTAGTTTTTGAATTTCTCTTTCTTTATTTTTCATTCTTTGGTTTCTCTCTTCTTCCTTCTGATTTATTTCTAGATTTCTGTCTTCAATATCATTGATCCTATTCCTTCATTTTGTCGACTCTATTTCCCAAGACTTCTATTTCATTTTTCAGCTCTTGCAGTATTTTTTTAATATCTCCAAAAGATCTATTCTGTTCTTTTTGAGGGTTTCGACCTCCTTGCTCTGCTCATCTAGGTGTTTTTTTCAATTCCTGAAATTGTTGATATGACCCATTTTGGAATTCCCTGAGTTTTTTCAGAAGTGCTATCCTGTATTCTCTGTCATTTAAGTGGCATATTTCTGTCTGTATACTTATTTTCTGGAGATTTTTCTCTTTCTTTCTGAGATGCCTTGTCCCCTTAGTTGATCGTGATGTTTAATGGACTATTTCTCCACCTGGGCATTAATGGAATTGTATTCTGCTGTTTTTCCAGAAAGAAGATTTATTACAGAAAGGTCTCTCTTTAGCCTGCTGCAAAGAAGGTGCTTTTCTTTTGGGTTCAAGCAGGTGGCGTCTAAACCTCTTGGATCCCTGCTTTATATAAAGTCTTAATAATTCCTTTTTTAAAAAAAATTTAATTAATGCCGCTTTCCTCATTCTCAGTCTCTGTCAGTGTTAGCGACAGTTTCGGTAGCATTTGCTCAGATTCCCCTTGGGCTCTGCGGTATTTTATCTCGGAGGATATGTGTGGAGGGGCCCTCAGGGTTGGGGGTAGGGGGCTGTGGCTCTGCCTCGGTTTTGCAACCATGACCAGTAAAATCAACTGTTGTTTTCTGCCATCCTACCTCTCTGCTCTCTGTCCTGATGACTGGGCCATGCTGTCGGCTTCGTAGAACTCACAACTCTCCCAGGCAGGACTGTTCAGGGAAATTGGTGCACCTTATCCCCTCCCCCTCCTCCTACAGAGAGCTTTGGTGGCTGGGAGAGGCAACTTCTTTATTTCTCCCATTCTACCACCTGACACCTGGGGTCCTGACCTGTGGTAGCTCTTTTGTACATATCTCATGCTCAGACCTGCTGGTGTGCAGTTTAGGTGTTCCTTGTTGAGTTTTAGATATTCAGCTTATTGTTTTCTCAAGGGGAGAGTTCAGGATGTCTGTTCACTCTGCCATGTTTCTCCAAACTCCATCAGTTTTTTTTAACTCTAAAGAATTTAAGGTTTGCTTTGATATTTCTTGTCATCTGGGAGCACTATCTGGATTACACATCTATACACAATGTTAGATATCTTAGAGAAGATAATCCTGCTGGTGATGACCACTGTCAGTATGTCCTTGCAACTAGGGTACAAACTTTCCAGTACATTGCAGATTCTATGTTCAGGGACTGTGTTAAGAATATACTGATGGCTGTGTATACTGCCACCTCTGTCATAATTCTCTTTATCCTTCTTTGACTCAAAGTTGATGCTCAGTGTAGCTCTGCCACATAATTAGTTGTATTGAAGTGTGTGTGTGTGTGTGTAGGGAGGTGTTGACAATAACTATATAATCTATCAGTTATCCATGTTTCTCAAAGGATGAGTTTCCTGGGTTATTTGCATTAAAATTCCATGGGATTCTTAATAAAAATACAGATGTCCTGCTCCTACTCCAAAAGTTTTTATCCATAGGTCTCAGGCAGTGCTTGGAATTTACATATTAACAAGCTCTCCAAGTGATTACACTGGACTTCAATAACTATGATACTCAGTAGCTGTTTGAGTAATTACTATATCAAGTATTACACCAAGCACCATACATAATATATATATATATATATATATATATATATATATATATATATATATTCATAGGAACCTTATGATATAGGGTCTTTTTGTTATTATTAGAAGAGGAAACTAAAGCATGAAGAGGTTAAGAAACTTTTAGAACCACTAGTGATTCCATCTCTTTGATTGAATTTATGTGGTACCAAATTATTCAGATAGGTATTAAAAAATTTAGTAAACCTGGCCCCTTTGGTTCAAACAGATATGCTCCTTAATTCAAAGGTCAGAGCCCCATCTTCTTGTGCTTTCTGTTATGAAAGGCTGGGTATGACAACAATTGTATTGATGGGAATACCATGACAGGGTTTGATGACTTGCATATTTTCTGATCTCTCTTGCCATTCTTAATATCCTAAAAAGAGGGTAATGAAAAACTGCTATGATATTGTCAGCAAGTAGGATTTGAGTTTCTTCTGCACACAGGTACTTTCTTTCAGGTTTGTGTGCTCTTAAGAAGCTTAAACAATTAGTGATCAAATGGAGTAAAACATGATATTTTCTGAATATCTTACATATATATTGCTAAGTAATCATATCAAAGGATAACTAAAAAAATAGACTGCCAATTCTTAATTCTTGATATTTTAAGTCAGCACAATATAAAAGAAGTGACAGTGGATTCTGTGGTTCTGTGACTTTGAGTGGACAATTGATTTGAGGACTAGAGAAGTGATCATAAATGATATATATGAGGCTGATCCCTATAGCTTAGGTCACTTTTTAGTTCTGTATAGATGCAAGAGCCAAGAGAAAGATTGTTCAGAGTCCTCTTGTTTTCACATACAGAAGACTAATACAACATTTCAATGTCTCAGCTAAGAACAGGTGTTAAATTCGAAGCAGGTTTGATGAAAGGACAGAAAGAAGGGAGAAAGGAAACATGCTTGATAATATCTCTTATTAAATATAGAATTAATTAGAAGGAAATTCATGAACAAATAATTTTAAGGGTATATAAAATCATTTGATGATGTGCTCTTCATTTTAACTAAAACCACTTTAATCACCCAATTTGATTAAGAATAGCTAAATCTAAGTTCCTTCCACATTAGAGTGTGAATTGCTAAATTGTTTCTTATTTATTCTTGCTTGCAGTATCTTCATAAAAATAATTCCCTATGCATGCTGATCAGAGGCTGGATTGCCTTGGAAAATGTTTTAAGTTTTATTATATGGATAATTATTTAATTTAGAAAAATTAAATCAAGAAGATTATACTTTACCCTGATGTTAGTGGCTGGGAAATTAAATACACCAAGAAATGACAGTAATTTTCTCTAAATAAGCATAACAGGTAAGAGTCAATGACATAGTAATGTGAGTTTTAAAAATTAAAATAAAGTATATACTCTGTAAAAATAAAATGTATTTGGAATGTATGAAAATAAAGTTACTATTGATATTTGATGAATGATTCAACATGATCTATTCTGGATAAATGAACATTTAAGGTAGTAACTTTTTTTTTGTATTTAACTAGATTATTATGTAAACTTAATATCATATATATGCAAACATACAAAACATAGCTAGAGAGTAATTTTTTTCCAGGATCTGACAGTTGAAATTCAGATTGCTTTATAATAATAGACAAAAGGAAATTGCAGTTCTTTACAATTTGGTTCTACAAATCAACATAATTAAGACTGTAACTCAGTCAAAGAGCTTTCCACAAGTAAAACAGAATAAAACAAAGTGAATGTTGCTTTTGGCAGGGGCTAAATTGTATGTGCAGACTGTCTAAAGGATCAAGATACTCAAGATATTAATTGTTCATAATATCAAAACAATTGGTTGAAAAGTAAAAAATTAAATTATTTGGCATACTGTAAACCAAAGGAATAAAACTTGTTTCACTGTCTTAAATATTTTAGAAAATTGAATTTCTGCAATAGACATGTGTAGACGTGATGTAAGGTACATAAGAATTTCTAATACATATTAATGTGTATTTTGATGCTTCAGTAATTAACACAGCTGGAACTGGAGAAGAACTAGGCAAGAAGCGAATGGACTACAATAAAGAGTCCATAAATAGACTGAAATAATATATGGAAATCTGATATATATATTAAGGCTATCATTTGTCAGCAATAGAGAAAGGATACATGGTTTTGAGACAACAGGAAAAGAAGTAAACATGGATTCTTACCTCTCAGTTTGCGCCAAAACAAATTTCAGATGAGTCAAATATTTAAACATAGCTAAATGATGAAAGTACTATAAAGAAAAAAAAACAAGTGAATATATATATAATCTTGAAGTTTGGCAGACCTTTATAACTAGGATGTAAAACCCAAAAGCCATAAACTTGACTATAAAAAATTTGAAATATGCTGTAGTGAAAAATGAACAAAGTCTAAAAGGCAAACTGGGAAAACAATCGCTGGACATGTGAGGCAATTTAATTTTTTTTTTAATTTACAAGATACTCTTTATATATAAGCAAATGATGTATAACAAAATATGACAGTCCTCATTACCTGTGATTCTGCTTTCCATGATTACTAACTCAGGTCAACCCAGGTCTGAAAATATTAAAAAGAAAATTCCAGAAATAAATAGTTCATGTTTAAATTGCAAACCATTCTAAGTAGCATGATGGAATCTTGAGATGTCCCATCCTGTCCTGCCCAGCATGTGAATCATGCCTTTATCCAGTGTCTTCATGCTGTATATATCCCCTACCAATTAGTCACTTAGCACCTGTCTTGGTTATCAGATCAAGAGTCACAGTATCACAGTGATTATGTTCAAGTAACCCTTATTTTACTAAATACTGGTCCCAAAGTGCAAGAGTAATGATGCTGGCAATTCAGATATGCCAAAGAAAAGTGCTTCCTTTAAGTGAAAAGGTGAAAGTTCTCGACTAAATAAATAAAAAATATCATATGCTGAGGTTGCCAAGATCTATGGTAAGAACAAATCTTCTTCCATGAATTTATGAAGAATGAAAAAGAAATGTATGCTGGTTTTGCTGTCACACTTAAATCTGCAAAAGTTAACAGCCATCGTGCATGATATGTACTTAGTTAAGATGGAAAAGGTATTGAATTCATGGGAGGAAGACATAAACAGAAAATGTGTTCTGATTGACAGCAATATGTTGAGCCAGAAAGCATTGAGATTATAGGAAGATTTCAGGAAGAGACCCCTTGAAACAAGTGACACTAAGCACTTTACTGCAAGTTAGGGATGATTACATAGATTTGGGAATAGGTTTGACATTTTATAATCTCACACTATCACAAGAAGAAGAGTGAATACAGTAAAGTAATATATTTGGAGAGCACATTCACATAACTTTTATAACAGTTTATTGTTATAATTATTCTATTTTATTATTAGTTCTGTTGTTGATCTCTTATACCTAATTTGTAAATTAAACTTTATCATAGTTATATATTCATAGGAAAAAAACATTGCATATACAAGGTCCAATACTATCCATGGTTTTAGGTATCCACTGAGGGTCTTAGAACCTATCCCTTCCAGATGAGGGGGAACTACTGTAACAAGTCAGCTAAGGATATAAATAGGATGCTTATAGAAAAGGAAATAAATTTAGAAGAGACATAGGCAATGATGCTCAACTTTGTTCATGATTAAAGAAATGCAAAGTGAAACAATGGAATTCCATGTAATGTATATTGGATCAAAAAATTAATAAAAATAATTTAAAAACATAATACCTGTTTTGGGAGAGGTACAAGAAGTAGATACTTTATGTACTGTTGATAGTATGAATCAGGGCAGCATTTTTAGAAAACAATTTTGCAATATCTATCAAAATTCAAAATTACTTGAAATGTTCAATTTCACTATGAAAAATTCAAATAAATGATACGCTCATAAAAGCATGCCAAAATATGCCACAGGGATATTCATTGCAGCATTATCTGCAGTAATAATAAACTAAAAATTTAAATGTCCATCAATAAGAATTGATTAAATGAACTATGCTATATTAATATAATACTGCAATAAAAATGAATTAGATCTACTTATGCAGATATTATTAAATAAATACAGTAAGTCACAGAACAGTATGATCCCATTTGGTTAGTGAGTAGTCCAAAAATGCCTTCCCAGGAAGCTCTTTTTGGGTTGCTGGCCTACCTGGGACCACTTTTACCCGAACTACAAGGGCGCTCCACAGCCTGAATTCCCACTGGAATAAGGGCTTCTCCTTAACAGGAGGGTTCGTAACTTCCTATGAGTTCCAAGTTCTTCAGGTGCTAGGCATCTGTTGTTTCCCAGCACTTCTTAAACAGCTGGCACTCTTGCATTTCAGTGTTGGAGCTCACAATATTTTTTTTTTCTTCTCAGGTAAAGCCATTTTTATGCTTATCTTCTAAAAAATTGGAAGCTACAGTGGACACGGTCCCTCTGATGGGGCACAACTATGGTATTTCCAACAGACTCTGGGCTTCTCTGTTGAATGGCAATGGAAGAGAAACTTGAAGGCTCTTCTTGCTGACATTTTCCTTCCCCACTAGAGCCTTTTCTTTATCACCGTGCAACGATATATATTTGCAGTTATGTGCAAAAATATTTTTTGAAGAATATTCAACTGTTACTAGGGATTAGGGAGAGAGAAGAGTGATTTGTGTGGGCAAAGAGACTTTTGTTTTTTTATCAGAGAGTTGAGTTTTTAATTGTTTCACTTAGTCCTTTACTAGAGATACAAAATAATACATGCTTATTAAATGGAAGTATATTAAGTAAAAAAAATTAATAATCTCTTCCCCTTCAGATTCTTTCCCTGTTCCCATTCTAGGTAACCAATGTTAAGAGTTTGGTGTGTACATTTTCACATCTTGTATATTTATGAAAACGTATACATGCATATAAGGAAACTTTGTTTTGGAAAATGGATTTTATTATTACCGTTATTTTGCAAATTGTTATTTTCACTTTTGTACCTGATTAATCCTTAGATATAGTTTTTTAGAGGGAATATTGCCATTTTTTATTTTTTAATTTTATTTATTTATTTTTTTAAATTAAGTTTATTGGGGTAATATTGGTCAATATAATCACATAATTTTCAGGTGTACATTATCACTTGACATTTGTATATTCTATTGTGTGTTCACCACCCAAAGTTTAGTTTCCTTCAGCTACCATATATTTGATTCCCTTTACCCACTTCATGCTCCCCTATCTCCTATATTTTACCTGCTTTACCCTGTCTACCTCCCCCTTTCTCCTCCAACACACTAGTAACCACTAGTTTATAGTCCTCTGGTAACCACTAGCCTATAGTACATGTCCATGAGTCTCTGTTTGTCCTACTCATTTGTTGCTTTTAGGTTTATATTCCACATATAAGTGATGTCATGTGATTTTCAACGTTTTCAGTCTGGCTTATTTTGCTTAGCATGATTATCTTGAGTTCCATCCATGTTGTCACAAATGGCAGTATTTCATCTCTTCTTATGGCTGAGTAATATTCTATTGTATATATGGAGCATAGCTTCTTTAGTCATCATTTATCATAGGGCACTTTGGTTGCTTCCATGTCCTGGCCACTGTGAATAATGCTGCTATGAACATTGGTGTGCAAATATCTTTATGGATATAAATTTTCAAGTCTTTGGGGTAAAGACCCAGTAGAGAGATTGTTGGATCATTAGGTAGATCAATTCTTAGTTTTTTTGAGGAAACTTCATACTGTTTTCAATAGTGGCTATACCAATTTGCAGTTCCACCAGCGGTTCCTTTTTCTCTGCATCCTCTCTAACATTTGTTATTACTTGTCCTATTGATAATAGCCATTCTAAGAGGTGTGAGATGGTATCTCATTTTGGTTTTGATTTGCATTTCTGTAATAGCTAGCAATGTTGAGTATCTTTTCATATATTTGTTGGCCATTTGTATGTCCTCTAGGGAGAAGTGTCTGTTCAGGTCCTCTGCCCATTTTTTGATTGGATCATTTGTTTTGTTGTTGTTATTGAGTCATATGATTTCTTTGTATATTATGGATATTAGGCCCTTATCAGAGGTGTTGTTTACAAATATATTTTCCCATTCAGATGAGTGTCTCTTTACATTGTTGACAATTTCTTTTGCTGAGCAGAAGATTTTGAGTTTGATGTAATCCCATTCATTTATTTTAGCTTTTCCTTCCCTTACCTTTGAGGTCAAATTCATAAAATCCTCATTAAGTCCAAGGTTCTTGAGTTTAGTTTCTATTTTCTCTTCTATGCATTTTATTGATTCTGGTCTTATATTCAGGCCCTTAATCCATTTTGAGTTAATTTTGGTGTGTGGTGATAGACAACAGTCTAGTTTCATTTTTTTGCAGGTGGCTTTCTAGTTTTCCCAGCACCATTTATTGAAGAGACTTTTCCTTCTCCGCTGTATTTTTTTGGCTTTTTTGTTGAAAGTTATTCGCCCATATAAATATGGGTTTACTTCTGGAATCTCGATTCTGTTTCACTAGTTTGTGTGTCTGTTTTGCTGTCAGTACCATGCTGTTTTGATTACTGTCGCTTTATAGTATAATTTGAAGTTAAGCAGAGTGATGCTGCGAGCCTTGTTTTTTTGTTTTTTGTTTTTTTGTTTTTTGTTTTTTTTTCTCAGGATGGCTTTGGCAATTCGGGGTTTTCTGTGCTTCCACACATATCTGATGATTTTTTTGTTCTATTTATTTAAAAAATGTCAATGGGATTTTGATGGAGATTGCATTAAATCTGTATAATTCTTTAGGTAATATGGTCATTTTAACTATGTTGATTATTCCAATCCAAGAACATGGAATATCTTTCCATTTCTTTGTAGATTCTTCAATTTCTTTTAATAAGGTCCTTCACATGTTTTGTTAAATTTATTCATAGGTATTTTATTCTTTTTGTTGCAATTGTGAAAGAAATTATATTTTCCATTTCTTTTTCTAATACTTCATTATTAATGTATAGGAATGCTCTGGATTTTTCAATGTTGATTTTGTATCCAGAGACTTTACTGTATCTGCTTATTGTTTCTAGCAGTTTTCTTTGGGAGTTTTTAGGGTTTTCTATATAGAGAATCATGTCATACACAAATAGTGACAGTTTGACTTTTTCGTTTTACATCTTTCTCTTGCCTGACTGCACTTGCTAGGACCTCCAATGTTATATTGAATAACAGTGGTGATAGTGGACAACCTTGCCTTGTTCCTGATCTTAGGGGGAAGTTTTTAAGTTTTTCCCATTAAGTATAATGTTGGCTGAGGGTTTGTCATATATGGCCTTCATTATGTTAAGGTAATTTCCTTTATACCTCTTTTGTTAAATGTTTTAATCATAAATGGATGCTGTATCTTCTCAAAGACTTTTTCTGCATCTATTGATATGAACATATAATTCTCATTTTTTAGTTCATTTATGTGGTGTATCACATTAATTGATTTGTGTGTGTTGAACCATCCCTGTGCCTCTGTGATGAAGCCCACTTGATTGTGGTGTATAATCTTCTAAATATGTTGCTGTATTTCGTTTGCTAGTATCTTATTTAGGATTTTTGCATCTGTATTCGTGAGAGATATCAGTCTGTAGTTTTCTTTTTTGTTTGTTTGTTTGTTTGTTTATTTGTTTATTTATTTATTTATGTTATCTTTATCAGTTTTGGTATCATGATAATACTAGCCTCATAAAATGAATTGTGAAGCATTGTCTCCTCTTCGATTTTTTGGAAGAATTTGAGGAGAATAGGTATTAAATCTTCTTTGAATGTTTGGTAGAATTCACTGGTAAAGCCATCTGGTCCTGGACTTTGACTTTTTGGTAGGTTTTTGATGATTGTTTCAATTTCCATACTGCTGATCGGTGTATTAGATTTTGCAGCTCTCCTTGATTCCAGCTGTAAGGTTGTATCTTTTTAAGTACTGGTCCATTTCTTCTAGGTTATTAAATTTGGTTTTATATACTTTTTCATAGTATTCTTGTATGATCCTTTGTATTTCTGAGGTGTCTGTCATCACTTCCCCTCTTTCCTCCCTGATTTTGTTTATTGTGTCCTTGCTCTTTTTTCTTTAGTGAGTTTAGCCAAGGATTTGTCAATTTTATTAAGCTTCTCAAAGAACCAACTCTTTGTTGCATTTATTTTTTCTATTGTTTTTGTTGTTTTGTTTTGTTTTGTTTATTTTCAGTTTCATTTATTTCAGCTCTAATCGTGATCCTTTCTTTCCTTCTACTGACTTTAGGCTTCATGTGTTCTTCCTTTTTTAGTTTTCTAAGATGAAGCGTTAGGTTATTCATTTGGGCTCATTCTTGTTTTTGGAGATAGGCCTATAATGATATGAACTTTCCTCTTATGACCACTTTTGCTATATCCTAAAAGTTTTGATAGGTTGTACTATCATTATCATTTGTTTCTATATATCTCTTGATCTCTCTTTTTATTTCTTCTCTTACCCATTCATTCTTCAGTAGCATATTGTTTAATCTCCATGTATTTATGGTTCTTCCTTCTTTCTTTTTCAGTTGATCTCTAGTTTCAAAGCACTATGATCAGAGAATATGGTTGGTATGATTTCAGCACTCTCAAATTTTTGGGAGCTATCTCTGTGTCCCCGTGTGTGTTCAATCCTTGAGAATATTCCACCTGCACTAGAGAAGAATGTATAAGCAGCTGTTTGGGATGGAAGGCTTTGTAAATGCCGATTATGTCCAGTTGGTCTAATGTGTCATTTAAGGATGTTATTTCCTTACTGATTTTCTGTTTGCATGATCTGTCCATATCCGACAATGGAGTATTTGAGACCCCTACTATGATAGTGTTTTAGTCTATTTCTCCCTTCAGTACTATTAGTAATTGCTTTACATATTTCGGGTCTCCCTGATTGAGAGTATGGATATTAATAATTGTTACGTCACTTGGTGCATGATTCCCTTTGATTATGAATTGTGCCTCCATATCTTTCTTTACCTTTCTAATTTTGAAGTCTATTTCATCTGATATTAGTACTGCTACTTCTGCTTTTCTCCGAATGTCATTTGCTTGCAATGTCATTTTCCAACCTTTCACTTAAAGTCTATATTTGCCTTTGGAGCTGAGATGTGTCTCCTGGAGGCAGCATATGGTTGAGTTTTGTTTTTTTTTTGATCCATTCTGTAACTCTGTGCCTTTTTATTGGTGAGTTCAGTCCATTTATATTTAGGGTGATTATTGAAATATGAGGTTTTCTTATGGCAATTTTATCTTTTGCTTCTTAGTAACTTGATGGTTCCATTGCTTCCTTGTCCTTGTGTTTTTGTTTTCTTTATTTTGGTTGGTTTTGTGGGTTTTCCCTCAGTTTCTTCTTGTTTTATGTTATATACTTCAGTTCTGAATCTTTGGTTCATGGTTACCATTATGAATATGTATAGAATAGTTATAAATAGAGAGTGTCGTCTTTTTTCTTCTGCACATGGCTTATCTTTATTACCTTTTACAAATCTGGATCTTTGACTCCCCTTCTTTTCAGTTATTGTTATCTCTGTTTGTTCCTGTATTTGCTGAACATTTATTACTATCTTGCTATAACAATGATTTCTTTTTATTTAAGCTTATAATGCCCTGTTCTTGTAAGGGTTTCACTCCTTTGCTTCTATTTACCTGATAGTCACTTTACTACTAATCATGCACTTTTTTTGGTAATTTTGCTTTAGGCGAGCTGACCCCCTTCAGTATTTTCTGTAGCGCAAACCTTGTAGTGGAGAATTCCCTCAATTTTTGTATTTCTGGAAAGGTCTTAATTTCTCCTTCATATCTAAAGGAAAGCTTAGCTGAATACATTATTCTAAGCTGGTAATTCCTTTCACTTAATAGTTTAAATGTTTGATTCCATTCCCTTCTGGCTAGTATGGATTGTGCTGAGAAATTCAATGATAATCTGTTGGCTTTTCCTTTATAAGTTACCGTGTTCTACCTGGATGTCCTGAGAATTCTGTCTTTGTCATTGATTTTTGATACAATGTGTCTTGGTGAAGGCCTTTTTGGATTGAGATAATTGGATGTTCTGTTGACTTGAATTTCAAGCTCCAGCTCATTCCTTAGATTTGGGAAATTCTCATCAACTACTTGTCTGAAAATGCTTTCTTATCCCTGCTCCTTTTTCTCACCTTTGATAATGCCCATTATTCTTATGTCTCCTCTCTGATGGTATCAGCTTGTTCTTGAATTTCTCTTTCATTACATTTCATTCTTCAGTTTTTCTCTTTTTCCTTCTGATTTATTTAGAGATTTCTGTCTTAGATATCTCTGATCCTTTCCTCCATTTGGTCGTCTCTATTTCCCAAGCTTGCTATTTCATTTTTCAGCTCTTGTAGTTTATTTTTTATCTTCAGAAGATCTATTCTGTTCTTTTTGAGGGTTTTGATCTCCTTCCTCTGCTCTTCTAAGTTTTTTTTCAATTCTTGAAATTGTTGATATGACTCATTTCGAAACTCAGTTTTTTCAGAAGTACCATCCTGAATTCTCTATCCTTTAAGTTGCATATTTCTATGTCTGTAAGCTTATTTTCTAGAGATTTTTCTCTTTCTTTCTGAGATGGCTTGTCACCTTGGTTGTTCATAGTGTTTAATGGACTATTTCTGTGCCTGGGCATTAATGAAAATGCATTCTGCTTGTTTTTCCAGAAAGATTTATTATATAAAGTTCTCTCTTTAGCCTGCTGCAAAGAAGGCTCTTTTCTTTTGGTTTCCGGTAGGTAGCATCTAAGCCTCTTGGATCCCTGCTTTATATGAAGACTTCATATGCTTTTAAAAAAATTATAGATGTTTAATCATGCTCACTACCCTCAGTCTCAGTCCCTGTCAGTATTAGTGACAGTTTCATAGCATTTGTCCAGCTTCCCCTGGGGCTCCATGGTATTTGGTCTCAGAGGGTATAGGGGGAGGAGCCCTCTGGTTTGGGATTTGGGGGCTGCAGCTCAGCCTCAGTTTTTCAACCGAGGATGGTAAAATCAGCTGTTGTTTTCTGCCATCTCACTTCTGTGCTCTCTGCCCTGATGCCTGGGCCATGTCACCGGAACTCACAATTCTCCCAGGCAGGGCTGTTCAGGAAACTCTCTACACCTTCTCTTCCCCACCTCCTCCTACAGGGAGCTCTGGCAGTGGCAAGAGGCAGCTTCTTTATTTCTCCCAGTCTACCACCCAACACCCAGGGTTCTGACCTGTGGTAGCTCTTACACATGGATCCCATGCTCAGACATGCTGGTGTGCAATTTGGATGTTTTTTTTTTTTTTTGCTGAGTTTTAGATGTTCAGTTTATTGTTGTTTCAAGAAGAGAGATCTGGGGACATTTCTAACTCTACCGTTTTTCTCCAAACCTCCTCAATTCCCATCTTTGAGTTTAAAGACATCACTTGTTAACAGTAATATCTTGAACACAAAATCTTTTTATTATATCTACATCACTACACACAGTTCTATGGCAAATAGTCCTTTTAAAGGGAATGACCTTATCTACCATACTTATGTTCAGTTTACCCAAGAATTTGTTTCTAGTCTTTAATATAGGTCTTAAGAACTCTAAGGGGCTTTATACAAACCCAATGCTAAAATAATGTATTTGCTGTGTGCACCATATTCTTGTTAAATCTTGTGGACAGCTACTCTGAAGATTGTTTCCCATTTAAGAAGAAAAACAGCACCTTGTAACATCATCAATTATGGTGGTTCCATTACTGACAGATGGGACATACAATCAGAAAATGCGTAACATATATGGGGATGTTTGATTAACCAAAGTGTCTTCTACACTGAAATCTAATACCCAATTTGTGGTTAGTTATGTAATAGCTAAGAAAATCTAGGACAGTGTGATACTTATGTTGAGACTGAATAATGGTAAAAGCTCCTTAAAGTATAATTTTAGAGGACAGAAATATGAGTTATTGAACGTGATGAGATTTTATGAAGTGCGTAGATAGTAATGGATCCCTTTAGGTTAACTGAGAACTGGTGAAAATAAAGGCTTCATGAATAAGCATCAATTAAATAGTCTGTTAGTTTTGTTTTTTCTCTTTTTTCCTTCATCCCTGTATATCTTGCCAACAATATTAGCCAAAAACATTTATTTAGTGATGTTATTATATATCAGTGAGTTTCCTATGATCTTGTAATTGTATAATGATATCAAAGTGTGCAAAAAGTAGTGGTAATCCCAGTATTAAGTATTTACAGTAAAATTATTAACTGCATTTTATATGGCTTCTACATGATTTGTCTGAATTTAGGCTCAGCTTGCTTGTGGCATGGTCATCTATTTAAAAGTTGAAGATAAAAGTGCCTTATTTCTGTGCACTTATAGTAGCTGACATACATGTGCACCAAAGGATTTTCTTTTGAAAAATTTATCTCAGTTTGCCAGAATTTCAGTTTCACAGCTTTTATTTTACCTTTACTTAGGCTCCATAATACTTTCACTGGTGAAACACTCTAGATTTTTGAATTGCTCAATTAATTTTACATTTATTTTGGACATAGAAAGAAATCTCATCATGTTGAGGGAACCTTAATATAAAAGCTCACGCTCAATCTCTTTCCAGTAAGTCATTAATTTATTAAAAAATCTCAACTTCCTACATTGATGTCACTCACAGGGTAGACTGGGTAGTGTGCATTCCTTTAGCCAAGAGCACATTATCAATGAGCATGTAAATGGAGGATTTTCTAAAATAGTCTAAAATTCTCACATTTCTGTTTTGTTAAAAAAATAGAGCTTTTTTTTGAAAGATTCTTGGATTTCTACATTAGGTGTGTGCTTGGATTTTATAGGCTGCAGGTGGCTGCTCTTTTGATCACTGAGCCTTACTTTGTTTTCCTTAATCAAAAGCTCTCGTGTGATATAACTGCATGAATTGGTGGTTCATTTCATCTCAGTATCAGCCAAAGCAACTCAGGCTCTGATGCACTGATGTTAAAAGGTAACTGTTAGTTTTTCTCTCTAAATTTTATCACAGGCAAATGCCATTGCTGTGAAGATCCTCCCATTCACCCCATCACCTTTTTCTGGTATAATACTTGCCCCCTTTCTAGTAGCATGACTATTTAGATATATCTCCCTAATTCTTACCAGCATAAAGTCAGACAATTGATATGAAAAATGTGTCTGCATGTGCGTGTGTGTGCCCAGGCTTGAAAAGAGTACAAGTTCTTTTACATTGTTAAATTACATTTGGTACAACAAGGCAATAGTCAGTAGATAAAAATGAACCATGGGTTATATTTTTAAAGATGCAAAGTGAGTCAAAATTTTCAATTTTCCCCAATGTCTCAATGAACTTTTTCTCTGATGAAAGGCCATTAAAACTGCTCAGGTTCACTTCTACTATTCTGGGAGCTAACTGGTTATATTAGTTTACACTGATGCTCAAAGTCTGTTCTGCATGCTACCTGAATTGAATAGAGTTCTGCATCATATTGAAGTTAAATGTAATGAATTGCAGTGTTCTACTTTCAACAGTGCTTACTGCTTCCCTCTTCACTCACTGAATTCTCAAAATAGTAATAAATGCTTGTAACTATGAATAAAATGTTTTTGAGAAGTGCTCTAAACCAAGGATCAGGAGACTAATAGTCTGATTCTGGCTTTGCCACTAACTAGATGAATGATTTAAGACAAGCCACTTTCCTTCACTCGGTCCCCTATTATCTATGGAAAAGAAGAGATTTAAAACTCTTTATGTTCCCTTTTATCTCTGAATATCTATGATGTATTGTTTTAGGACTACCTTTACCAAACAATAACATTTATTATGAGGTACTATTTTTCAACCTCTGTAGGAAAATGTTTTTGATTTATTTACAAAATTATATCAGCCATTTTGAAGTCCTCTGTTCTTTTTTGTCATCTTGAGAAACAAATCAGCATTGAAGTCTGATAACATCTATACTTTCTTTTAACTTGTAACTCTTTAGCAGTGCAGTAATAAATAACCTGACAGAATTTATTGACAAAAAAGGAGAAGGTCATTGTTTGTATGTGTTAATTTTCTTTTCTGTGATGAATTAATGTCCTTTAATAAAGATCATCCAGTTTTGTTCCCACACTTTAGGAAAAAAGTTTAGAATGTGTTTCATACATTAATGCTTATGTTTAATGAGTTAGAGTCAGAGGAATCTATAGAACAATCCAGAAAATATTTTTTTTTTTAAAAAAGGAAATCCCTATTCTAAAAGAAGGGAATTGTGGTAGAGATACCAGTTACTCAGTGTAAAAATGCAAAGGATTAATTTTTCTTTCTTATTTTTGTTTTCATATTTCTTCAGTTAGAATGCCTCCTAAAGATACTGTTTATGCAAGCTGGCATTGGGATGACATAAAATTAAGGTCCTTAGGTGATAGAGGTAAGACAAGAAGAAGTTCAATTTATATAACTGAGTTTTATAGGTTCATTCATTCATTCACTCATTCTTTAACTATATCAAGTACATCTAATTGCTAAGCACCATGTTTTGACTTACATAAATTTCCTTTTAATCACTTAGTATGTTTATATCTTTCTTTTTTTAGCATTTTATTTTATTTTATTATTAGTTTCAAGTATACAATACATTGGTTGGACATTTATATAGTTTATGAAACGATCCTCTTGATTATCTTCCCTAGAGCTCTACACATAGCCATTACATTACTGCTGACTGCGTTCCCTATGCCGTGCTCTTCATCCCTGTGACCATCTATCAACTACTGATTTGTACTCTTTTAATTAACCCTTTACCACTTTCTTCCAGGCCCCCAAAGCTCCCTTCTCTCTAGCTGTTATCCAATTGTTCTTTGTATCTGTGAGTCTGTTTTCTTTTAGATGGTTCTTTTTGTTCCTTAGATCCCATGTGTAAGCAAAATTATATGATATTTATCTTTCTCTGATTTATTTTGCTCAGAATAATAACCTTTAGGTCTGCCCATGTCATTGCAAATGGTAGGATTTCATTTTTTTATGGCTGAGTAACATTCCATTGTATATATGAACTGTAACCTCTTTATCCAGTCATCTGTTGATGGACATTTAGGTTGTTTCCACATCTTGGCTGTTTATTTACCCCTCTTTTAAAGAATTCTGAGATATATCAAGCTTTTATAGAGAAATAGATAATAACTAAATAAATATTTTTGTACTCACTGTTAAACTTTACCATTTTTCAATATTTGATTCAGATATTTTTAAAAGAAATAAAATATTAGCAATAACTTTCCTGTTCCTGTTACCTTCACTTATTCTCATAAGGTGATCATCAGTCTTCATTTAATGTATTTTCATACATATACATGTATCTATACCAATTTGTAAGATTGATTTGCATGTCTTAAAATTATATATAAATTGCATACAAATAATATTCTAACTGTACCATTCTACAGCCTAAATTTTTTGCTCAGTCATATGTTTTTGATACAAGTAGTTCTACTTCTTGCATTTTAATTGCTATGTACTATTCCATTGTTTGACTATTCCATAGTTTGTCTTTTCTCTTGTTGATGCACTTTTAGATTCTTTATATTTTGGGAGTATTACTTATATCTCTCCAAGATAAAGAAAAAATAGGGATAGTTTTGTACAAATGTGTGAGTTTCTCTAGTTCTATACCTAGTACTGAGACTGTTAGATCAAAGGATATGCCTATCTTCAAATTTACTAGATATTGCCAAATTACTGTACAAATAATGTAATGCAGTTATTTCATCCTCATCAGTAGTATATGAGTGTTTCCATTGCTAAACAACTTTACCAACAAGTGGTGGTTTAGGGTCTTCTTTACTTCACTGTTCTATGAACAGTTCACATAAAATAGGGATTCTCATTTCCCTGAATTTTTTGATAAAAGTCACCTGTTAAAATCACCAGGGGCTAGTGTCATTTTTTTTGAGTGGAGATTTTTTATTACTGGTTCAATTTATTAAATGGTTATTGATTTATTCAAGCTTTCTACTTTTCAACAGTCTTGGTAACTTAGATTTTCTAGGCAATTATTCATTTCATTGAAGATTTCAAATTTATAGGTATAATATTGTCTATCATATTTTCTTATGATTGTTTAACTCAGTTTTCTTTAGTTATATTCCCTATTTGGTTTCTAATATTATTTATGAATGACTTTTGTCTTTCTTGATTAGTTTGTTAAACTCTTTTAGCAGTCTTTTTTTTTTTTCTAAAACCAGATTTTGGTTTTGTTAATTCTCTATATTGTTTATTTTTGATTCTATTACTTCTTTCTGTTATTTTTTTATCTTTTGTCAATTTTCTATAGATTTATTCTGTTATATTTATAGCTTCTTTTTATATGTTTCTTGATTTGAATAAATACATTTACTGTTTTAAATTTGCCCTAAATACTATTTTAACTCTAACCCATAAGTTTTGTCAAATAGCACTTCTGTTGGTCAGTTCCAAATATTTTGTATTTCTCATTGTTGGTCTCTTATAATGAGTAGAGCAGTTTTAGCCTTGATTCCTGGAACACAGTGCTTACTTCCCACTGTGGGGTCTTGAAGCTCTGTTGTTCAGCTTTGCTTACTTCATTGCATTTCAGTCCTGATTCTGGTGCGTAAGTATGTCGATCTTCTTTTTGATCCTAGCTATATCATTTTGATTTTGCATATTTTTCTATAAAAGCTATGTTTACATGAATCTATTATACTATGTTCACTGGAAGCATCTTTTGTTCTCTAGCTGTACAGATTACTTTCCTATCTCAGATTTTATTAGGATGAGCAATTAGAGAATAAGGAATAGTCATTGTTTACACTCAAGACTGTGCAGTGTGCTGACTAAAAAGAAGGTGGATACTAAGTCAATTATGTAGATAATTAGTTTAAGCAATGACAAAGAATGGATGTAGGGAGTTGTGTGGAGAAAGTAAGAAAACCTAGTCAGACTCCTTCCCCTCACCCGTAGCTAACTTCCGAGGGGAAGAAGCTCAACACTTCTCCCCTTGTGTAACCATGTGCGCAGTATGCAGATGCGGGCTTCCATTATCTGGCAGTGTGCCACTATTGCTTAACCTGTGTATAAAAAGTCACCACCACCATACGATGGAGGGGATGCTGTGCCCTTGCTGGATAACACTGCCACCGTGTGAAGCAGGCTGTGCTCTTGCTGGAATAAAGAGCTATGCCACAGTTGCCTATGGCTTCCTGTGTTTTCTTCCAACTGCTGGAGTCTTGTAACCCTTATCTTGAAACCGCAAATTTGCAGCAACACAGGAATGAAAGAGAAAAGATCATTTAATTTTGTCAATGTAGTTAAGAGGTCCATGCACCCACTACCCGACATAAGTTAATATATAGTCAATTTAGACTGAGGTAACACCCTAATCTCTGCATAGGATGTAATTTGGAACAGTCCCTTAGCCAGACCTATAGAAGGATGGCCCTAATCTCCAGATTTTAAACACCTGTGCAATTGCACTTCAAAAGATGTGCAATTGAAACATAGACTCCCATTTTTCCCCAGTGATTTTTTTCCCTTTGAAAAAGTAGCACATTTGTCTGCTCTAGAGTGTTCCTCCCTTTTGAATGGTCTACTCTGTAGATCATTTTGGGTAGTATTTTTATCGTAATAAGTCTCCCAACCAATGAACATGGATTGTCTTGCTTTTTATTTTGATCTTCTTTAATTGCTTTTAGCAATGTTTTGTATTTTTCAGTGTATACCTCTTTGATTAAATTTATTTCTAAATATTTTATTGCTTTTGATTCTATTGTAAATGATTAAAAATATTTTTAGATTTTTCATTGTTAGTATAAGAAATGCAACTAATATTTGTGTTTTGATTTTTTAACTTGTAAACTTGGTGGAATTTTTTACTAGTTCTAACAGATTTGTGTGTGTGTGTGTGTGTGTGTGTGTGTGTGTGTGTGTGTAATCTTTAGGGATTTTTTATATATAAGACCATTACATCTGCAAACAGAGACAATTTTATTTTTCCCTTTCCAATTTGAATGTCTTTTATTTCTTTTCTTGCTGAATTGCTATGGCTAGAACATCCATTACTATGTTAATAGAAATGGTCATTTTTGTCTTGTTCCTGATTTTAGAGAAAAAGCATTCTGTCTTTTACTTTTGCGTATTATAATAGCTGTGGGTTTTTAATATATGGCCTTTATTATGTTCAGGAAGTTATATTTCTAGCTTATTAATTTTTTATCAGAAATGGGTATTGTGTTCTGATAAATACTTTTTCTGCATGAATTGAGATAATCATGTGGTTGTTTTCCTTAATTCTCTTCATGTAGTATACTAAAATGATTTATTTTTGTGTGTTGAGTTTTCCTTGTATTTAAAGAATAATTCTTGCTTGGTCATTATAATATAATCCTTGTCATATGCTGCTGAAGTCATTTGCTAGTAATTAATTAAGAGAAGTTCTACATCAATATTCACATGGAATAGTAGTCTGTGGTTATTCTTGTACTGTCTGTATTTGATTTTGGTATCAGGATAATGTTGCTATCATATGTAAATTAAAAAGTGTTCTCTCCTCTTCAATTTTTTGGAAGAGTTTGAGAAAATTTTGTGTTAATTTGTCTTTAAATGTCTTAGAGAATTCACCAGTGAAGTCACCTGGTCCTAGGTTTTTCTCCATTGGGGAGGTTTTGGATTATGGATGCAATATCCTGACTTGTTATAGATCTATTCAGACTTTCTGTTTTTCTTGAATCAGTTTTAGTAGTTTTTAGGAATTTGTCCATTTCATTTAGGTTATTTAATTTGTTTGTGTACAATTGTTTGTAGTATTTTTTAATAATATTTTATTTTTGTAAGCTTGTTTGTAATGTCCCCACTCTTATTTCTGATTTTAGTAATTTAAGTTTTTTCTTTCTTTTTTCTTAGTAAATTTAACAAAAGTTTTGTCAGTTTTATTGATCTTTTCAAAGAACTGTGTTTGTTTTGTTGAATTGCTTTATAGTTTTTCTATTCTCTATTTTTTATCTCTAACCTTTATTATTTCTTCCTTCTGCTAAATTTAGGTTTAGTTTGCTCTTCTTTTTCTAGTTCTATAAGGTGTGCAGTTAGGTTGTTAATTTGAGCTCCTTCTTCTTTTTAAATGTATCCATTTAAAACTATAGATTTCTCCCTTGGCATGGCTTCCAGAGAATCTCATAAGTTTTGATATTTTATGTTTTATTTTAATTTTTCTCAAGATATTTTCTAATTCCTTTATAATTTTTTTCCTTGACCCATTAGTTGTTTATGTTGCTTAATTTTCACATATTTGTGGATTTTCTAGTTTTTTTTTTTTTGGCTTTTGACTTTTAGTTTCATTCCATTATTATCAGAAAAACATACTTTGTATGATTTTAAACATTTTAAATTTATTAAGATCTATATTGTGACCTAACATATTGTCTAGCCTGGAGAATTTTCCATAGGCACTTCAAAAGAATGTAGATGGAGTGTTTTCTGTCTGTTAGTTCTGATTGACTAATAGTGTACAAGTTATCCATATCTTTATTGATTGTCTGGTTGTTCTATCCAGTATTAAAAATGGGGTATTAAAATTTCAAATTATTATTGTAGAATTGTCTGTTTCCCCTTCAATTCTGTCAATTTTTGCTTCATATATTTTGGGGCTTCTTTCTTAGGTTATGCATGTTTATAATTTTTAGCTGTCTTGTACTGACCTATTGTCAATATATAATGTCCTTCTTTTGTCTTGTAACCTTTTCTGACTCAATGTCTAGTCTGACCAGTTCACTTTTGGTTACTATTTAAATGAAATATCTTTTTCTATCTTTTTACTTTCAACCTCTTTGTTTTCCTTATATCTGAAGTTAGTCTCTTGTAGATAGCATGTAGATGGATCCTGTTTTTTAATCCAATTGTTCAGTCTGTGTTTTAATAGGAGAGTTTAATACATTTATATTTTATTAGATTAATAATAAAGGATTTATTATTTTTTTCTGCTTGTCTTATATGTTTTTGTTCCACAATTCCTCCATGACTGACTTCTTTTTTGTATTTAGTTTATTTTTATAGGGTACCATTTTGATTTTCTTTTTCTTTCCTTTTCTGTATAATTTTAGTTATTTTCTTAGTGGTTACCTTGAGGTTTACCTAAGATTACACCTTAAATTTAGAGCAATCTAATTTGAAAAATACCAACTTAATTTCAATACTACAAAGACACTCTGTCCCTGTACATCTCATTTTGTTCAGGTATTGTTTTCCTGATTTCCTGTAGTTCTTTTTTCATGGTTTCCCCAAGTTTATAACATATATTTTAAATAGTTGATTTAACATCTTTGACTAGTATTTCCAATGTCTGGATGTTGTTGGTGATGGTTTCTGTCAAATTAGTTTTTCCCTATAAATGGGCTATTCTTTCATATTTCTTTATTTGCTTTGTGAATTTTTGTTGAGACTTGGACATCCTGAGTATTATCTTGTGGTAAGTCTGGAAACTCTCTCATTCTAATTTTCAATCCTAACAGATTGGTTTTGTTGTTGTTGTTGTTGTTTGTTGTTTGTTTGTTTGTTGAGGGCTGGAGCCATCCTTTTATGATTTTCTGAACTATTTTTGCAAAGTGTGTATCTTGGTTGTGTGCGGACACTGAAGTTTCTGTTTCACTTTCTGTGCAGTTAACCGGTGATCTAACAAAGATTTCCTAAATGTCTGGCTCTCAATAGGAGGGGCGAAAGGTGTCTCGTGTCTTTAAATTATTTTGTGGCTAGATGGTGCTAGCCTTTTGGTAATAAAATAATGGCTGACTTTTATGCCAAGCCCTTAGTGATCAAAAGTAGCAATTAGCGATCAAATTAAAAAAATCATATCCTTGGAGGACAATGTTATTCCTGTCTATTCTGACTCTAACAAGTTGTATCAAGAACATGGGCTGCATTTTTGCACAGCTGCCTGCCATGTGGTGGGTGGACACGGGATGGTGGCTGGTACCTGTAAAGGCCAAAATTGACTGACATTTACCAGCCTCTTCATCAAGCTCTCATCAAGCTCTTTCCTGGATGCTGCAAGTGTTCTACCAGATTAAGAGTTCCCAAATAGTTGCTTTAGACAGTTTCTGTCAGTTGTTTCTGTCAAAAGATGGATTCCTGGAATGTCCTACACAAACATCTTCTCTCATATCATTCATGAATTGCTTTTTGTTGTTGTTTCTTTGGTCTATTTTTTATTTGAGTGTTAGTAAGTTTATTATGAATTTTTAAAAGAAGCTCAACATATAAAGAGTGTTGAGCCATTATCTGAACTACTTTTCTGTTTTCTGTTTGCCCTTTAATTTTGTTGTTATTAATGTACATTTTATATGTTTTAAAACCTATTTTTTCTTTCAGAACTATAAAGTCCTTTCTTTTTCCAAGATTAATTACATATTTACCTACATTTTCTTCTAGATGTTATAATTTCATTTTTCATATTTTATTTTTTAAATTATGTGGAATTTATTTGGATGTATAGTATGTGGTAATGATTTAAACTGATTTCTTTGTAAATTATGAGCTACAGTTCCAAACACTTTTTGTTTAGTAGCTTGCACTTTGCCTATTAGTTTTGAATAATCCCGTTTATCGCAAATTAAATTGATATTCTGGTGTCTTATTCTGGCTGATAAATTCTATTTCAGTGATATGTCTGCCAATTCCTTCACCTGTACAATTTGTTTTTCAAACCTTATACTTGTGGTAGATTGTGTTATTCCAAATCTTTTTTCAATCCCCAGTAATAAGGTTATATATTCACATATTTTGCAATGAACTTTGCAGTGCTCTCCCACTCTGATTCTTAGCTTGGCTATGTGATTTGATTTGGCAACTGTGATTTTAGGAAATGTGATACATAGAGACACTTGAAAAGTGTTTCCAGAGTCTGGCTTGTTCTCTTTCACTTCTGAGATTGCCATGAAGAACATATCTAGGTTACCCTGCTATACCCAGGAGGAGGGTGGAAGGCATAAAAGAGGAGCTGCCTCAGCTGAGCCACATAGCTAGGCTTAGCCAAGGTTAGCTAACTCTTAGTCAACCTCTAGGTGTTTAAAAAACCCTACTCAATATCCATAACACTATTACCCTGGACTGTACTAGATTAGCCAGTCCCTAACTGGGACAACCATTTGGGCTCAATAAATGTTAGTAAGATTTTTTTTGGTTGCTTTTTATTCAGCAGTAACTAACCAATTCAATAATACATTTTAATATGTGATAGGATATCAACCCATTTCATTTATTTACTAATTTGCAAAAATATTTTTTGGTCATTCTTGGTTGTTTATCCTGGTTTGCTTAATAATGTAACTATCTGTGTACATATCTTATCTTGCACTTTGACCTAGTCTAACTCTAAGAGATTTTTGAAAGCAGAGACTAATTTATTCATTTTTAGTAGTATCCATCACAATATCTAGTTCAGAGCTTCTTTGCTCATAGTGATGCTAAATACCTAGGCATTGTTGAATTAAACTGAATAACTGAAAATCAAGTCCTAGAAGCAGAAGTTCTAGAATCTCTACATTATCATTTACTTCATTACCTATAATGAAATTTAGATTGTTTGGTGCCATATAGATGCAGCCTGTATTTTGATGGGTTTTATTTTATTTTGTGGTCTCTTCTCCATCATAGCAGTGGTTATTACAATTTATATCAAATGGCATATGCTACTTTGGTTCATGATGGTATTCATAATATAGGAGCTGCATAACTGGTTGTCCTCTCTCTGTTTTTCAATTTTACTTGAGCTTATTTTCTTCCAACTTACTCCAGAGTCTCCCTTTTCTTATTTTTATTTCAAGAAACAAAGTAGTATTTGGATATATATGAAAGCAGACAGACAACACTGATTCAGCTCAGTAAATAAGAATGTTTGCAGATTTTTCAAGGATTTTTAGTGACCTCATGTAATGTTCTTGAATAATAGCAAAGTCGATTCGCTATACGTAATTTATGAATTGAATTTCGAAATTGCCTGGCTTTTGATTTTGCTTAAGGAAAAAAAAGGTGGGACAGAACATCAGGGCCTAGTGAATATATGACCAATGTAATGTGATTAATTTTTTTGAGTGGGAATGTATTTTTAATATTTCTATCAGGATTTATTGGATCCATCTTCTCCTTAATATTTATCCCACTAGAGATCTTATTAATGGTACTTTATCTTTTGGATGCACCTTTCCCTCTTTCCATCTATTCGTGGGCCATTTTAATTGCCTCTACAGATCTCCGCTACAACTAAATATTTTCTGAGGCGGCCTATGATGAATGGTTCTGCTATTATGTTTAATCATTTCCATTAAATATTATAGTAAAACTGAATTATGATTAAGTTAAATTAAAGAATAATATATTACATTGATTTTCATTTAGAAAACCTCATTAATTTGTTTTCATTTAATAAAACTAATCTCTTAAATCATTTGTCCAAAGTTTAAAAAACATATGTTTCCCAGAAAACACAGTAGTTAGAAAAAGCCAACTAAATTACTAGTGTGATGACAGCACTTTCTAGTAGTGTTTTAGGATGTGTAACTTCCCCAATTTTTATTCAGTCAAGCTTTTCTCATGACCTTGTGCATGTCATATGACCTTGTATAAGTCACTTAATGTCTCTAAGCATCTGCTTTTTAAAGTTTTTATTTTACAAAGTAATTATCTTACTTTGTACCTGGTCAAAAGGGGTAGTTATAGAACTTTAATAATGATTCTCCTGAGATATTTACAGTACAATTATTATAAAAGTATATATTAAGATAGAGCGATATGTCATTCTCCTCCTGTTTCCTGAACCATACAAATATAGCTGATTCTGTGTAATGAATATACATGGCCCCTTGAAATTGCCTACATCTGACTAGTGTATGTAGTGAAATGAAGGTGCCTATAACACTGTGTTTATCATAGAAATAAATACCCAATAAATGCTTATTGTATTAAATTTTCACTTCTAGAGAAAGAATTCTTTGACCAGATGATTAGATATCTAGTTATATATAAGATAGTATTCACATAAATTGATGATAAAAGTACCTCCAACAAGGAAGCATATTGTTTGTTTTTTAAATTAAGTATAACTGGTATACAAAGTTATATTTTCAGGTGTACAACATAATGATTTGACATTTATATACCTTATGATGTGATCACTACACTAAGTCTAGTAACCATTTGTCACTGCAAAATTATCACAATATTATTGACTGTATTCTCCTTCACCTTTTTCACCCATCCTGCCAACCCCTCCCTTTTGGCAACCACTCATTTGACTGCTGTATCTACGCATTTGTTTTGTTTTGTTTGTTTGATTGCTTTTTTAGATTCTATGTGTAAGTGAAATCATATGGCATTTGTCCTTCTCTGACTTACTCCACTGGACACAATACCCTCTAGGTCCACCTGTTGTTGTAGATGGCAAGATTTCATTCTCTTTTATTGCTGAGTAATATTTTATTGAGTGGAGGAAAAGACATCTTTAAGTAGAAAAATCTTACAATATTTCCGTCTTGAGCTGAAAAGATAGTCTGCGAGGACAATTGCACATAGGCAAATCCAATGACTATTGAAATAGTTGAAGGAAAATTCTTTTATTAAGGTTCCTATAAATTTCCCATGACATTAATTAAAAAAAAAACACAAACAATTCTCTTTTGTCTTTCTCTTTCCAAAATGGTTGCCATGTCGAGAGCACAAGCAATTGTAATTTCCCTTGCCTCCCTTAATCAGCCCACACACCTACCTATATCCTCCAACCATTAATTTTTTTCTTCTATTTCCATTTTTGATGCAGAATAATATACCCTACCCACTTGTAAGATTTACTGTGAAAGGAGAAAAACTAACACACCAGCCACATCCTAATGTTTTGTTGGAAATGAATAGGTCAGAATCAAGAGCTAGCCAGTAAGAGACACTATCTAAAAATCCAGAACCAGGGAATGAGGAAGTAGAGTTCTAATACGAAAGGAGAAGTAACAAGTCAAATCAAGGGACAAAATAAACAGTGTTCACCACAGATGTCAGAATAGAAAGAAACTTTGTTGTATGGGTACTTTCCATATGTTTCCGTTCTCTTAGGCTTTTGCCTCATTTATGAGCATTGAGAACCAGTGACCCCACTTCCAAGTTGATGTTCAGTAAAATGCAGATGTGGTGCTCCACCTAAGGACCTGCAGCTGGATGTTGGGTCTCTGGAATCAAGTGACAATCCTGGAGGCAAGTACAGAGGCCAACAGGCTGTCAGAATGATCTATTCTGACTTCACGCTTCTTGGGCTTTTTACTACCTCACCTTTCTTAGTTTAACACATTTTATATGAAGAGTGTGCAATATAGAGGATTTTCAGTGGTGGAGAAAGTTAGGGTTGTTTTTCTGTATTTGGACAGATAATCTGCATATGAGGTACTTCTTAATGACATGACTGGAGCCTTACTTGGTGAAAAATTACTTTCCAGTGATCATGAAAACAATATTGTTGAGTGGTCCATATATGAGGGAATGTGTCAGTCATCACAGACACTAGAGTAATGTACAAGTTTCCTGGGAAAGTGCTCTAAAAATAGCAGCATATTCTGAGAGTGATAATTGTTGAATTCACCATGATCCTCAGAAATTAGATAACAAGTACCAGGCAAAAGAAAGAACAAAAGAAAGAGTGTAATGAGAACACTTTTTATCTTATTGCCATTGATAAAGAAGATTCTTGCTGTAGTTTATTCATTAATATAAAAATTTCTGATATATTACTTTTTCACTTTCTACAAATGGATTTTTATTTGTTTTTCCTTGCACATCAGTTTGTCAAGTGTAGGGACAAAGCCACATGATACTAAGTTACGTGCATAAAAAGTTAAAATTCTTGTCCACTATCCACAATGTTTGGCCCATGTAACACCAAATCCATCTATTTGATAGTACCAAGGAAATGCTTCATTACTTTCCATACCCAATTCCTCCTGGCCTCTGAGGCTGCTGGAACACTGGAGTACAAGTTACCCTATTGATATCACTTCAATTCCCTACTTTAGCAAAGGAGCAAATGAATGAGGGTGCTGGTCACAAGAATTCTTGGGTTCCCTTGGGTTACATTCTAGCCTAGGCATACATTTTAGTGAAAATTCAGGTTCAATAATGATCCTTACAACAGAAATACTAATCCTACTCTTTCAACTTGTGCTTGTACATTTAGTGTTAGAGAATAAAGAGAGGAATGCTCAATTTTGTAAAATGAACAAATGGCAAATCTTATTGTGAGTAAAGATTCAAGTTTAGTGCCTTAATGATCGACATTGCATTCAGTACAAGTGATTTTTATTTTATTTCACTTTTCTCTATAATATAATATCTCAGTAAATAAAAATAAATAAGGAAAAAGATTTAGTTTTATATTCATGAAAGTGGGATCTTAGCCTCGAAATTTCAGCCTTATGGGTTATGTTTTGTCATCTGTGCCTCTTCTATGATTTGTGATGCTAGTAAACTATAAGCTCACATATCTACAAGTGTCTGGATTAATTAGAATATGCATATATAGGTTTATAGAAAATCTTCACAGAAAATGTAGTAAAGCGTGCAGTTATACAAAGTACATTAGTTATGTATGCTCATAATTATGGCATCAGTTTGACACTTGAAAAGATAATAAATCTGTGTCAATCAGCAACAAAATATTTTTTGTTGTTCAATGAACATTTTGTTGTTCTTAAATGAATAGGGCATTGGGGGAGTAAGTACACTGATTTTAGGAATTGTATATGCCATCGAATTCATTTCAACCAAATACAACTGTGTAGGACATCCATAGCAGCATTTGGAAATGATTTTAATCATGTTTTCAAATAAATCAGCTTAATGGACTTAGTTGATCATAAGTAGTTTGAAATTCATCATTTTAATTGGAAATCATTGTTGAAATTGTACTCTTGTACAATTAAAATCTCCATTAACTGAACAAATAAACATTACAAATAAGCAGATTGTGAAGTGAAAAGGAAGTAGAAGGAAGGAAGTGAAAAAAAAGTACCTCATAAGTGTGTTGTAATAGGTATTGTCTTTGAAGTACATGCTTTGAGAAAAGAGCAAAAGGTGCGGGCAAGATAAAAATGTATAATTCTGATTAAAATACTTTTGGGTATTGAATGTATGAACAATTCATTACTATCATGCCCTAGTATGCTGGAATTTGGGGAAATGATATTTCTTAGGCCAAAATATACAGGAAAGTACAGATCATCAAGAGAGAAGTTTGATACTAAACCTGTAGAAACAATATTACCCTCATTTTCATTTTGAAAGATTAATAGGGAGACAATAAGCCAAGATTTTAACACAAGCTTCAAGTGTCAAGCCTGAAAAAATAATGAATTACCATTAATTTTTTCCACCACATATGATCTCAGTGGGAGACAATGAGTAGTGAAGCTACTTGTTGTGCAGTTGAAATCGGAGATCTCTTGACAGTTGTCTTACCAAAATAAAAGCACTTACATAAAAACGTAACTATTAGTGTAATCAGAAGTGAATAAATATACTTCTCTTTATCTGGATTTAGATATAAATTAACTAAATAACTATATATTAAAAGACCTTTTTAAAAAGGATATTTGTGAAACTAAGGACAACAATAGGAGATGAATAAATTTTATTGAATTTTGCCAGTAAGTGATTTCTGTTCAGAGGTAAAAATTTGTAATTTAGTGATTAATGGAATTTCTATACTGTTTCCTAATGGTATAATTTATAGTTCTCCACTCTCAAAGACATGATATTATTTATAATAAAATAAAATTTCTTTGAGCATATGTAAGTACTTTACAACAATAAAAAAATAAACTGAAGAATCCACCCCCTGAAAAATATGAAACTTGTTTACTGTTTTTGCCTTAAGGAAAATAATATTTTTTAAAAGTATGGGAGAAATCAGTATTTGTACAGCATAAAAGATGCATCTTTCTTATAATTTTTCTAAACAATATCAGAGCAAAAACTAGTAGGGATACACAGTTATTTTGCTGCCATAAAAATTAACTTATTATCTTAACTGAACTTCAACCTGATTATTTTTTGGACTGAGCACATATCTGTGGGAAAGATATATATATATAGCAAAGTGAGGAGGGAGATTGACACCTGTCTTGCTAGCTAGATGTCCATAGTCAGCCCTGGCGACCAGTGTGGTGAGAGCCAGAATCCATTCGATGCACCTGATTATAAAATATGACAGCATTATTAGGTGAACATTATTCATATACAAAATTGTGTGTGATATGCATAATGATTTTATGTGCATCTGAGATTGCTTTTCTAAAAGGATGACAATGTGCATGTTTTATATACATATATTCACATTTCAGTAATATTTAGTCACTGAAATGGAACAAAGATATAATCTCTATTTAATAACATGTTGTAATATTAATATGGAGAAATTGTGTTTCTGACAAGTTATAACATATCTATTTGGGTGGCTCTCAAGTCTGCATTTCCAGCCTAGACCTCTCCACAGAAATTTAATTCTTTATAGTCAACTGTCTACTGCATATCCCACTGGTCCCTTAAATTGACATGTCCAACATGGAAATCATGTGATTATCCAAGCTTGTTTTACCTATGCTAATTCCACCTGTGGTGGATATATAAACTTTTATATTTAATTTGAAACCATGTCCTAATAATTCTACCTCCTTAGCACTTTTCTTATATGGTACTTCCTCTACCTCCTCACTGAGTTCAGTCTCTACTCATCTCTTCCAGCTCTTCTGACTGTTTCCAATCTTGGCTTCCTTGAAACTATTCTGTCTATACTACTGCCTGAGTTATCTTTTATAAGTGGTGTTTAAGAAGGAGTAGTAGGTGGATACCATACATTAGGGGTGAAGATACAGAGACCTGGGAGAGGTGACACACTTCAGGTCACACACAATGTGGAATTACATAAGAAATTTACAACCAGCTTTGTATTTGGGTAGGTTGCAGAGAATGACCAGTGAAGCATGGAGATAGGATACAAAAAAAAATCCAGTCTTTGGGGAAAAGAAAGATAACAAGGCTGAGATAAAAGGTAACAGGTTATAAAATAGGATGAAATTATGTTTCATGTGAGCATGGCATGCGTTATGATTTTGAGACCTTTTCAATTTTTATCTCTTTCTAGTACCAACTTGGGAGACATATTACCATGACTAAATTGGAGAGTTGACAGCATACCAGAAAGTGTCATTGTATAGTATGGGACTAGTGAAGATGGAAATTATAATACTTTTTTTTTTTTTTGGCACAGGCACCCCAGGAAATTGACCTCCAGATACAACTGAGGAATAGGCACTGTTATGGCTTTTTTATGGATCAGTAAACTGATGAAACATGGGAAGCTATATAAATAGACCAAAGATGTACAAGAAGACATGAATTGAACAGAAAATAAATTTGAACCCTGGTTCTCAACTCTTGATTTAACTAGAGACAGTTATATTCCAAACATGAGATTCTATATAGAAGCATGAGAGAATTAGGAAGTAAAATCTGATGAGTATTTTTTCCTGAAATATTACAGCTGTCATTCCCAGGGCCCTAGTCCTGAGATAGTGGCAGGTTAAGATATTAAATATATATCTTTCTGGGAACTCCTCATGGGATGTTGTCATATCAATGACAATGCAGACAGAAGCACCATAGTTTTAAAGGGCATACTGCTTGGTGTACCTTCTGTGTAGCTATACTCTAGAACAGCTAGCAATGTTCATCTGAATTCTTTATTATTCCTCAAAAAGATTACTATTTTCTGACATAATTTTTCTTTTCTAAGAACAAAATATCAGTGGTGCATATTGTAACTATGCTTTAGCATCTAAACTTTTGTCCTAGATATCAAAACATCAAGATGACTCCAAAAGAAAAAAGTGATGTGGATATAAATCAGGTGTTTTAAAATATAAAAACCTGATATCCTATTTCTCTCTCTCTCTCTCTCTCTCTCTCTCTCTCTCTCTCTCTCTCTCTCTCTCTCTCTTTAATGCATTAGGCATCATCTCACACAGTCATGAACATGAACCGTGACCAGTTTACTGAGTAAAGTTATAATCAAAAGGACATATAATGATATATTTGTCTTTCTTTTCTTGTCTTTGCATTTAATTTTCATATGCATCTATGTCTGTGCAGTGACTTTAAATGTGTCTCCTGGAGGAAAATGCTCATGCAAATTTAACAGGGAAGACAGGAGAGGAGGACACAATGATGATTGGAGGATATGTTGTGCAGTGTGGACAGGACCAGAATGTATTGGAGGAGGGGGGAAGCAGGGTTCTGATAGCAAAGGGAGCCATAGTATGTGCTTTTGTTTGCTGAAGACACTAGAACATAGATAAGGACGTGACTTTTGATTATTTCCTCCATATATCTAAAGGAAATGCTTTTAAATGGATTCCTTTACAAATTTTTCATTATAGTTTTATAATGGCCTTGCCAACATATTATCTTTTAAAATTATAGAATAGTGACAAGTTTGGGATACTGTGTCCAGTAAGTGTGTCCACTTCACAAATCTACCTCTGCTTTGGTCTATGGGTTGCTGGGTTGGAGAGATGAAATGCTTTGAAGATGATATTGGAGGTAATTTTTTTTTCCCTGATACTATTCACTTTGCACAGTAAAGTGATTATAAGGTCCTTTAGTCTGTTAAGTAAATTAGATGGATGTGTACCCTTATGAAATCAATAATTAGGAAAAAAATAGATACAAAGGTGATGAATTTAAAAATTTTACTTGGTAATGAAAATAGCAACACAACTACCAAGACATATAACACATCCCCTGTTCCAGGCACTCTTATAACTACTTTACATTTCTCATCTCATGTAACACTCAGAAAAATCTGTGAGATAAGTACTAACGTCCTCATTTTACAAAAGAGGCAGATTTGAGATTGAATCCCAAGTAGGGTGGTTCGAGCGTCTGCACCCTTTATTGCTATGCAGTATTGCCTCTCATAAAACAAGGCTATGTGTTTTCTGAATTGGCTTTCTGACATATTTGTAAGCAGGTGAAGTCTATGTCTGACTCAGCTCAATTTTCCCTTTCTCTACCTTTTCCCATGTTTTGTAGCTACCTCAGCCCTCCACTCCCAGTATCCCGTGCTTTATGGTTCTCTTACACTTTTGTTCTAATAGGAAAGCACATGATAAAATATATCCTCTAAAGTATATATTAAGTTATCCCTCTCAGAAATATATTATTTTAGGCATATAAAAATGTTAACTCTCTCAGAAATATTTGCATTTTCAAAGAGGATATGCGGAGAGGAGATTGGGAAAATATTGAGTAGGTAAGATTTCTAAAAGCTCCTCAGATTGCAAAAAAGGTAGATAATTACATACTTCCCCTACTTTTATGGCAGTCTAGCTTTATGGTGCTATCAGAACTTCCTTGCCAGATGCAAAGGTCATGAGAAATTGGGTAGTTTTCATATCACTTCAGAGGCTCTTGCTTCCTGTACTTATCCTGAATTCATTATTACCCTCTGGATTTCTGTGGAAAGAAAAGATCCTTACCATTTGTGGTGTAATAGGAATTAATTCTTGACTCACTGGGTTTCCAGGTTTAGCAAATATAAATACATGATTCTAATACAAATTGGACTTTCATATAATGAACCAATTTTAACATAAGTATAACTCATGCAATATTTGGGACATACTCATACAAGAATTATTTGCTGTTTATAGGAAGTTCAAATTTAACTGGAGATCTTGTATTTTATCAGATAACCATACAGAGGGTGGATTTTAATTATCTCTAGACAGGAAAAACTTCTGATTATGGATATCTTGTATTAATCTAAGTATGAGATAATGAGAACATGAAGAAGAATGGTGGCTGTGAAGAAAAGAACAGATCTATACACACAATGGGAGAAGAATCAAAATACGGTGATTGCTTACCTGTGAGGGGCTGATTAAGAGATCCCGGATGTCTTACAAATAAGTTATAAGTAACAAAGCACAAGTCATTATAAAAGACAAAGGCCAGAAATTCATGGATTTTGGTTTAGTTTGTGGGAGAAAACAGGTTCCATAAATTAATCAGAGAAGAGAATATATTGAGTACAGAAAGTTGAATAAGGCTTAGGAGATTAAGTAAACCTTAAACATTATTTCAGGCAATGATCCAGAAATCTGAAGATCAGTTAGTTGGCTATTGAATATCTAGCAACCAGAAATACTATAATAAAGAGAATGTGGCAATCTTTTGACATTATATAGCCATACTTCTGTATGTATAAAGGTTATACCTTATATTTAAGTTTAGTTAAGATGATCAAACTGTGATTGTTTATAACTGTAACAAAAATTGCAAAATGACACATACATAGTCTGTTCTTGAAAAATTCTAAACATTTAATAACTATTTTCTGATGTCACAATATTTCAAGTATAAAAAATAATCCAATTTCATTTCTCAGTGTGTTATGAGTTTGCTCCCCCCTCAGATGATTATTCAGAGAGTAGATGACAACTAGTGGCTAAATTAGGAAATACAGTTAGATTTATAGAATTGCATATAACATGAATCTTATTTTCTGTTCTAGCTAGAATGCCCACTAGCTATCTTGATTTATATAATTTTAGTTTTATTTCAAAAATTAATAAATTATTGTTTATATGATAAGTTGAAACCTAATCAAGCAGCTTTTGCAAGATACTGATACTGAGAAGTGTAATACAATGGAAGAAAAGCATTTTAAATGTAAAAACAGTGTTGTGGGGCATACACAGTAGGGGAAGAACAGGGTTACCATGGAAACCGTAATCCTGAATTTCATGACTTGCCTTGTGTGATTACAAATTTAATGCTATAGCAGGATTGTGTGACTTTTCCCTTTATTTTGAGGATGATTTATTTGTGAATAATCAAGAAAGGATCAAGCTTAGATGGAATCTGCTCAAATTAGGAGGATCCTACATCTTTTAGGTAGATTAAAGGAAAAAAAACAGTATAGGAAGGTGATCTCTTCAAAAGTACATGAGTTCAGCACACGGCAAGCTTTCACTGTAGAGAACACCAGAAAATAATTTTGCAATTTGACTTCATTTGCAGCTGAGGATTTTCAAAATGCTTGGAAATGGGCACAGAAGCATTGCAACGTTTCTTGAAACTCCACTAGGCTAGTTGTGACATTGAATGAATTTCAGGGCATAGAACAGAGTTGAAGCTGGCAACAGAAATCAAGAGGAGCCACAGGAACATACTTCTGCATAGATTTATTGAAGTGCAACTTAACAACAGTGAAGTATGACTACAGTTCTCTGAGAAAGAACAGCAGCAGACAGGCCAAGTGTGTAGCAGTCAGAGTATGAATTGTTTTGTTCTTAGGTCTGGAGTCAAATATGTCAGATTGCATGTATACATGAAGATGTGTCAAGCTGACCATACATTAGCCTGCTGTTTGTATTTTCACATTATACATTTTGATAGAGAGTTTACAGTCAATTAATAGGGTCCTTTTTACCACAGTTGTGAACATATGGATGTCTTCAAAGAGGAGTATTTAATACACTTTTTATATTGATTGGTTTATTTATCTTAAAATATTGCCAGACTCAATAATAAGTTTTGAGGCTATGCCGGTTTAGGCAATAAGTATTCCAAATAATAACCTTTGCTGTGTACAGTTTGTACTAAATAATTTTGATAAGGCACAAAAGACCCACACATACACTTACACATTGGTAGAGATCATATAAAGGTTAGGTTTCTTTAGTTTTTTTTGGGGGGGGGATAATTTAATATAAGAGCTACTGCCTAAACAAATTTAACTGAAATTAATATGCTAATTAGTATTAATGCTAATACCAATACATGTTGATACTTTCTGGCTTCATCTATTTTCAGCTCGAGATGTAACATTCCTAAATTCAATCAACATAAGCTCCTGAAGCTTACAAATGCAGTATGTACTCTACAGAAAAAAAATGTTGTAGATTATAAATAGGGAAGTAAATAGAGAATATAATACAATTTTAGAGTAATGAAGATATAAAAAATGAAAAGAAATTAACTAAAATGTGCCCTTTAAGTCATGGAGTACTAAGCATATCATCAGAGAAAGAAATTGTTTAATGGAGGAAAAAAACAAAAATTTGAGAGTGCTTAGCATCAGATTAAAGGAGCAAACATAGTGACTGAATTAAATGGAAACTATCAGTCAAAAACAATCTTTAATTTTTTTAAATTTTTGAATTAAAGTAAACATACAATATCAGTTTCATATGTATAACGTAATGATTAGACATTTATGTAACTTACGAAGTCATCCCTTGATAAATCTAGTACCCATCTGACACCATACAGTTATTACAATATTATTGACTATATTTTCAATGCTTTACCCTACATCCCCATGACTACTTTGTAACTACCAATTTGTACTTCTTAATCCTTTCACCTTTTTCATCCATCCTCTCAACTCTTCTTCACTATAATCTTTTATAAGGAAATGGTCAGAAAAGTGATCATCTTGGTTTTGGTCAACTTGTAATTAAAGTTGATTATTTGGAGAGGAATAGAAAGAGAGAGAGAAACCAAATGTTGCCAAGTTTTAGGTTTTCACTGAACACATGTAGATCAAAATGAATAAAAAATAAAAGAAACAAAGGAATGTAAACCCGAGACAAAATTGCAAAAATGAAATATTTGAGTGTAATATGTGTTGCATGAACAGACTTTACTACCAATGAAATGCTAAAAGCACTTGCATTTAAAAAGATAGAATGTCAGAGGACCAAAATTTGACAAAAATTTGACATAATAATTACTTTGTTCTTATTCATTTTTTATCACCATTTTCTCATGAAATTTCTTAACTTGTGGTGGAAAAGCAGTGTTTTAACAAGATAGTCATGAGAACTTTTATAATTGAAACCAAAAAGATTGAGCTCTATTTCATTAGATTGATATAAACCAGAAACTTTACGAAATGGGAAAAGGTAAGGGAAAAGATTTCTTAGAATAACAATGATTTAGAAATAAATGCAGTATTGAAACTGATAAAAGGGGAAGAAGTTAGGATGGAAATGATATAGACAGAAGTAAAAGACAGTGAAGCTGAGTCATCCATAGGTGAAGCAAATGAAAGGAATGCATAATAACAATGTGCATTGATGCCCAGATAGTTCAAGTTGTATCAGCAATCCCCTGAATATCCTGACTTGCAGTGGGTTTTAGAAATTAATTATAATGCATAGACTCTCTATCTGTACAAAAGGGATTTTTATAGTTTATTCACAATTTAGGGGAAAAAATCAATTTAGCCCCTTTGGCTCTTTAAACTGTAGTTTCTACAGAAGCTCTAGTGTCTTGTATTTATCGCTTTTCCCATTTGTAAAAACAAAACAAAACAAAACAAAATGAAACAAGCTTTCTGATCGCATGTAAATTTGTTGTGGGTTTTAGAGCCTATGTTAAAAATTATGCAATATATTCCTGTATAAAAGACCATTTAATTTTATCTATAAAATAAAACTTCAAAAATATAAATGTCAAAATAACATATACACACATGTCTATTCTTACCTAAAATATGAAACTGAATTTTTATATATAACTTTTTAAGAACCTTAGAATAAACCTTAAAAATGAAGTCCAGAAAGATCTCCTTTACTTTTTTCCCAATTTTGCCCAGTATTTCCATTTTATAATTCTCCTTGGATGGTACACTAATATGAGATTAGAAAACTAGACCCTTTTGCAATAAGGCGTACTTAAAATAATATTTAAAAAAAATGCTTAGATTTAATTTCAAATAAACAATTGGAGAAATGGAGTCTGATTTGCTACAAAACAAACAAACAAACAAACAAACACCTCCTGTTACAAGCCTAGATAATTCACACCATCCAAGATAGGCGTGTGTCAAAATTCATCTCAATGATAGACTATCAATATGTTTATAACATGCTTGGAGAGCTCCAAACTTCTTTTGATATCACTACACCCCCCATGTGACTTCTTTACCTCTTATCAGCTGCCTTTCAATTCTGAGTATTTTAGAGTATCATTTTCTTATTACTTGTTATTGAACAGCTTATTGTCTAGCTTGTGGATTATCTGTTATTTTTCTCTTACATTCTTTATTGATGACTATCTTTTAAGATTTTACTCCTTTTAAAGTTTCTATATTCTATCTTTATCATTTGTTTAATTCTAAAAAGGATTCAGATGGACATAAGTACAAATAAGAATATTATAAATATTTATCTACTGATCTCCAAGGTAGAACATTCCTACATGGGCAATGGTATTCCCTTCTGTTGTCAGTGATAAATGATAAACAAGGCCAATATATTGAGCTTTAAATGAAGCTTAAATTTATTTAATTTAAACTTTTACTCTTTTATTTATATCATTTGTTAAATGTTAAGGGCAAAAAAACTAATATATTATGAAATTACATCCCTCTTTTTTTGTAATAAAATATTTTACTTTAGAAATCAATGAAAATGGCAAGGTAGAATAGCTCCAAGGGCCCATCCCTCCATATAATTATCACACACAAAAAAAGAGCAAAAACTATTGAACAAACTTTGGATCTATAGACAATAGCCAAAGTTTAGAACAACCAAGTAAATGCCTAATCAAGAAAAAGGTATATTAAAAATGGTAAAACTTTGTGGCATTTTTATTTGCCCTTGCTCCGTATTCTGACCCTATACAGCGAAAGTCCACATTTTCAGTGTAGGAATGTGGTCCCTGTTTTCAGCAGGAGAAGACCAGACCATAATCTTATAGAATTGTGTTTGTTCTAACCCATCTGGGGGCTACCTGAAGGATAGATGCAAGATCTTTGTTTTGCCCAACTTGGTACTCACTCAGAGCATCAAAATGGTGAACATTTATTGAAAATATTATAAGCCAAAAGAAGAATCTGCAGCTGCCTTGGGAAAAAGATTACAGCTGAAGCAAACAAGAAAGTGTTGAAAGTCTGTGAAGAAAAACGAGTTATTTGGGAAATCAGATTATTCAAAAAGGAATTTAGAAAGCCAAGGGCATGCCTAGGGCAGAAGATGTGATTGGAAAAGACCTGAGAAGACATTAAATTTTAACTTTTGTCTGAATTCTAGGCTTAATCTTAGTAGACAGTAAAGGCCAAGGAAGAATTGTAAATGGCTTGCTAAGTACCGAAGTGTTACAGCTTGCCAATTTACAAAAACTAGGAGCCTTTTTATTCTTTTTAAAAAATTTTTCTTACTTCCATCCATCCATCCTTCCTTCCTTCCTTTCTCCTTCCCTCCCTCTTTCTTTAATTCCCTCCTTTCATCCTCCCTTTATCACCTTTGCCATCGTCATCTTCTCCTCCTCCTCCTCCTCTTCTTCCTCCTCCCCCTCCTCCTCCCCTTCATCCTCCTCCTTCTCCCTATTCTTCTTCTCTTCTCTGTCTCTGTCTATCTCTCTTTTTTTGGATGCTTCTGACATTCAAGTCTGTCAAAATACTAATTGAACACAAACTAAAGGAATAAAAACTTAGAAGTCACACATTACAAAGAATAAGGACTTTACAAAATTAGTTTAGAAAAATCTTTAACACAAAATCCTTAGGAAGAAATTAAAGCAAATCTCAAGTAGGGGTAAAAAATCTGATTTCAATAGTTACTACATTATGATATTCAAATGCCAAGTTTTCTGTAAGTATTATGACATATACAAAGAAACAAGAAAAAATGGCACATTCACATTCATTAGAGTTGTTAGACAAACACTATAAGTCAACTTCTTAAATGTACTTAAAGAGCTAAAGGAAATTATGGATGAAAAACTAACAGAATTGAGCTCTCCAAGCATGTAATAAACACACTGATAGTCTATCACTGTGATGAATTTTGACACACGCCTGTCTTAGATGGCATGAATAGTCTAGGCTTGTAACAGGAGGTTTTTTTTTTTTTTGGTAGCAAATCTGGCTCCATTTCTCCAATTGTTTATTTAAAAATAAATCTAAGCATTTCTTTGAAAATATTCTTTTAAGTACACCTTATTGCAAAAGGTCAAAACAAAGACTGAAGAGTTCTATAGCCAGTAGACCTGCCCTACAAAAAATGCTAAAGGGAGTCCTTTGGGATGAAAAGAAAGGACACTAAACTAATTCAAAGCCACATAAAAAAGGAAAGAACTCAAATATAGACATAAAAATTGTAAATATAAAAACCATTATTGTATCTTTGGTTTGGAACTCTCTAGTTTTATTTTTCTATATAATGTAAAAGATGAAGGCACAAAATAATAATAAATCTGTGTTAATGGGCACACATATAAAATACTGTAATTTTGACAAAAATTATGTAAATGCATTGTTTGACAGAGCTGTATTGGAGTAGAGATTTTATATGCTATTGAAGCTAAGTTGGTATCAATTCAAACTAGACTATTATAAATTTAGAATATTAATTGTCATCCCCATGGTAACCACTTAGAAAATATCTTAAAAATATACACAAAAGGAAGTTAAAAGGGAATCAAAACTGTGTACTACAATAATTAATTAAACACAAAAGAAGACAATAATGGAAGAAATGAGGAACAAAAAAGGGACAATAGAAAAAACACATAGCAAAATGGCAGAAGTTATTCCTGCCTTATCAGTAGTTACTTTAAATGCAAATGGATTAAACTGTCAAATCAAAAAGCAGAAATTAACAGAAAGGATTAAAAAAACATAATACAACTAAATGTGATCTATAAGAGGGTCCTTTTATTTTTTATTTTTGTTTTTTTAATTTATTTTATATTTATTTTTTTATAGTGATATTGGTTAACAAAATCCAATAAGTTTCATCTGTACTGTTTAACAGTAAGGCATATATATTTTCACACTGTGTGTTCACCTCTCACAGTTATGTTTCTTTCTGTCACCACATATTTGACCCCCTTTACCCATCTACATCCCTCCTCTTCCCACCCCCTACCCTCTGGTAACCACTAGTCTATAGTCCATGTCCATGAGTCTCTGTTTGTCCTGCTCATTTGTTGCTTTTAGGTTTATATCCCACATATAAGTGATATCATGTAATTTTCAACTTTTTCTGTCTGGCTTGTTTTACTTTGAGGTCCATCCATGCTGTCGCAAATGGCAGTATTTCATCTCTTCGTGTAGCTGATTAATATTCCATTGTATACATGTACCACCACGTCTTTATCCAATCATCTATTGTAGGACACTTTGGTTGCTTCCATGTCCTGGCCATTGTGCATAGTGCTGCTATAAACATCAGAGTGCAAATATCTTTTCAGATATGAGTTTTCAAGTATTTGGGGTAAATACCTAGTAGAGGGATTGATGGATCATATGGTAGATCAATTCTTAGTTTTTTGAGGAACCTCCATACTGTTTTCCATAGTGGCTGCACCAATTTGCAGTTCCACCAACAGTGTATGAGGGTTCTTTTTGGAAATTCCTTTTAGATCTAAAGACATGCATAGGTTTAAAATGAAAGAATGGGAAAATATATTTTATGCAAATAGTAACAAAAAGAGGGCAGAAGTGGCTATACTAATATCAGAAAAATTGATTTTAAGTCAAAAAGTGTTACAAGAAACAAATAAGTATGTCATATATTGATAAAATGGTCATTAATCAAGAAGAAATAATAATTATAAACATACACATACCAAACAAGAGTCTCCAAATACATGAAACAAGCACTGACATAATAAATATAAGGGAGAAATAAACCTTTTGACAATGATGATTGGAAACTTCAGTACTGCAATTTCAATAATACATGGAGCATCTAGACAAAAGACAAGTAAAGAAATATGGGACTGAACACCAGTATAAACCAACTAGAAGTAACAGTTATAATAGGAAAACCAACCCAACAATAGAATACACATTTTTCTTAGGTGCTCATGGAACATTCTCCCAAGTAGTCCATTTATTAGACCACTAATCAAGTCTCAATTAGTTTAAAAAGACTGAAATCATACAAAATATCTTACTGAACATGATGAAATGAAACTACAAATTAATAATAGCAAGACAACTAGAAACTTTGCAATATGAAGAAGTTGAATAAGACATTCTTAAACAACAAATAGGTCAAGAATAAATTACAAGGAAAATTAAGAAATATTTAGAGATTAATGAAAACAAGAACAAAAAATACCAAAACCTAAGGGATGTAGTAAAATCAGTGGTCAGAGGGGACTTTATAGCTGTAAATACCTACATTAAAAAGAAGATCTCAAATCAATAACTTAACTTGTATACTTAATGTGTATACCTTCAATGTGTAAGAATAAGAACAAAGTAAACCCAATCTAGCAGAAGGAAGGAAATAGTAAAAATAAGAGGAGAGATAAGTAAAATAGATTATAGAAAAACAATAAAGAGAATCAACAAAACCCAAAGTTGGAAAACATCAAAAAAGTTGACAAACCATTAGCTATACTTACAAAATAAAAAAGACTACACAAATAACTAAAATCAGAAATGAAATGGGGACAATCCTACTGATCTTGCAAAATTAAAAAAGGGTTATAAGAGAGTAATATGAAAAATTTTATCCCAGAAAAATATATAGCCCAGATGAAATGAACAAATTTCTAGAAATAAAATACCAACTCTGACCCAAAAAAGAAATAGAATATCAAAACATACCTATAACTAGTAAAATAATTGAATCAGCAAAAACCTTGCAACAGGGGGAAGTCCAGGACCAGATGATTTCATTGGTAAATTTTACCAAACATTTAAATAATAATACCAGTCCTTAAATACTTACAAAATAAAAGAGGAGGAAACACTTTCTAACTTATTTTATGAGGGAAACATTGCCGTTATACCAAAGCCATTCGAAGACGCTACAAAATAATTACAGATAAATATCCTTTATGAATATAGATGTATAACCCTCCACAAAATACTTTCAAACAAAATCCAGTAGCATATTAAAAGAATTATATACCATGACCAAGTGAGATTTATCCCATGAATGTAAAGATGGTTCAACATGAGAAAAGCAATCAGTGTAATACACTATATTAATAGAATGAAAGAAAAAAAACCCCATATAATCATGTTAATTGAGACAATAAAAGCATTTAACAAAATTCAACACTTTCATCATAGGAACACTAGGAGTAAAAGAGAACTTATTCAACATGATAAAGGGCATTTATGAAAAACCCACAGATAACATTATAATCAATTGTGAAAGTCTGAAAGCTTTCCCCTGAAAATTAAGAACAAAACATGATGCATGTTTTCATCACTTCTATTCAGCACTGCATTGGAAATCTTATCTAGAGCAATTAGGCAATAAAAAATAAAACAGTTCAAAATTGGAAAAAAAAGTAAAACTTTATTTGTGGATAACATAATCCTATATGTAGAAAATCCCAAGGAATCTCCAAAAAAAAAAAAAAAACATATTTATTATGGTTTTGAATTTTTTTCACCAAAGAGATAGGTATAAATCTGAGGTACCCCCAGTACCTCACAATGTTGCATTATTTGGAAATAAGGCTATTGCAAATGTAATTTGTTTAGATGAGGTCATACAAGAGGAGAGATGGCTTTTAATCTGATATGACCAGTGTCCTTTAAGAAGAGGTGAAGAGACACAGTTACACAAAAGAGGAATGCCACATTATAATGGACGCATAGATTAGAGATACATCTACAATACAAGCCAAAGAATGCCGAAGGTTGTCAGGACTACAACAAGCTAAAAGAGACAAGGATGGATTATTCCATACAGCTTTTGTAGAGAGTGTGGCACAGCCAACACCTTGGTTTCAGATTCTAGACTCCCAAACTCTGAGAGAATAGATTTCTGTTATTCTAAGCCATTCAGTTGGTGGTAACTTGTTATGGCAGATCTAGGAATCTAATGCAGTTTATAGAATCAGGGTGTGAGATGTTGCTGTAATATATGCCTAAAAATGTGGAGGTGGCTTTGGAATTGAGTAATTTGTAGAAACGGGAAGAATTTTGAGATATGTGATTGTTGATGGAAATATGAACATGAAATGTACTTACATGAATCCTTAGGTGGAAATGATAAACATGCTTTTGGGCCCTGGAGGAGACATGATTCTTATTATAAAGTGGTAGATTCTTGACTGAATTATATTCTATCTTTGGGAGGAAAGCTGAATGTATAAGCAATGAGCTTGGATATTTAGCCAAAGAAGCAAAGTGCAGAAGGTTCAGCCTGATTTCTCCTTGCTACTTATAATAAAATGTGAGAGGAAAGATAAACTGTAGAACAAACTTAAACACAATGGCACCAGAGCCTGATTATTTAGAAAATTCTCTGTCTACCCAGATAGTGTACTCTGAAAGCAGGACCAAGTGTGTGGCTGGACAACTTCTTAAGAGAACAAGCATGTGATTTATGGATTCAATCAATCATCTCAGCCAAGTCCAGGAACAGGGATGTGGTTATACAGGAAGTATCTGTGAGGAACCCTCTTGTCTAATGGCTTGGACTTTGGACCCCTGTAAATTGGATGGGAGACCAAAAAGTTTTTGAAAATTTTTTACCAGAAAAATGCTGCCAGCCTGAATTGAAAGGGCCAGAGGTAAGACAAAACAAAGGAAAAATGACTCTAAGAGTAGAGCCATGGATGCAGAGGCCTTAAAATCTAATGGAATTTTCCCTGCTGCATTTTGGCCTTGCTTGGAACCCACAGCCCATTCTTTCCCTTCCTATTTCTCCCTTTTGGAATGGGAGTGTCTACCCTACTCCTGATTTGTCACTGTATTTTGAAAGAAGATAAACTGTTTTCTGGATTCACAGATTTGCAGATGGAGAAGAATTTTGCACCTGTGGTTGATTTAGACAAGTAAACAAGAATTTGGATTTTATCAAAATTAAAAACTTTTGTGAAAAAAGATATTAAAAGACAACTTACAAAATAGGAGAAATATTTATAAATCATATCTCTGATAAGGACAGTATCTATATCTATATCTATATCTATATCTATCTATTGATCTATATATATAAATACTAGATCCATGTACATCTCTCTCTATATATCTATATATATAGATATAAATATATACAAACTCTTACAACCCAAGAACAAAAGGATAAACAACCCAATTAAAAAATTGGCAAAGGATGTGTGTGTTTTTAAATTTCTTTATGGAAATTAGGAGAGGTATTTAACTGCAATAAACTGGCCCCATGTGGCAACACAAATGGGCAAAAGAATTGAATAGGCTAATAACCACTGAATTGTGCACTTTAAATTATGAATTCATGGTATGTGAATTATATCAATAAAGCTGTTGTGTTTTTAAAAAGGTTTACTTAAGACAAATGAATGGGGGCTGTGATATTGAATTAGTCAGTGGTTTCTTATATGTGATACCTAAGCACAAGCAATAGAATACAAGATAGGTAAATTGAACTTCATCAAAATTAAAATCTTTTGTGAAAAAGACTCCATCACAAAAATGAAAAGAAAATCCACAGAATGGGAGAAAATATTTATAAATCATGTATCTGAAAAAAGTCCAGTATCTAGAATATATAAAGAAATCTGACAAGTAAATGATAAGAAGACAAATAACCCAGTTGAAAAAATGGGCAAAGGATCTGAAGAGACAGTTCTCTAAAGATACAAATGGCCAATAAGCACAAGAAGAGATGTTTAACACCATTAGCCATCAGGAAAATGTAATCAATTGCAAATCCTAATCACAATGAGATACCACTGCACACCCACTATGATGTTTATAATAAAAAAGACAACAATGAATGTTGATGAGGATGTGGAAAATTGAAACCCTCATACATTGCTAACAGTTCCTTAAAAATTAACATAAAATTATCATATGATCCAGCAATTTCCTTTCTAGGTATATACACAAGAGAAATGTAAACATATGTTCACACAAAATTGTTCACATAAATGTTCATTGTAGCATTATTCACAATAGCCCCAAAGTGGAAACAACCCAAATAACCTCCAACTGATAAATGAATAAACAAAATATCCTGTATCTCTTTAATGGAATGTTACTGGGCAATAAAAAAGAATGAAGTAGTGATACATGAAATAACACTGAAAAACTCTGAAAATATTACTTTAAGTGAAAAAAGCCAGTCACAAATCACATTGAATGATTACATTTATGTGAAATGTCCAGAGTAGACAAAGGTTGATGACTAAGGTACTATGAGGGAATGGAAAGTGTCTGCTTATAGGTATAGCGTTTCTTTTCAGATGATGAAAATGTCCTAAAATTAGACCTTGTTAATAATTGCACAACTCTGTGAATATACTAAAAACCACTGAATTTTGCATTTTAAAAGTATGTGAATTATACCTAAAAGCTTTTTAAAAACTGGACTGTGATGATTTCAAGGAGATGTTTATCAGTGATGAAGTCAAATTTATCACTGTAAGATTACAGTTGAAGACCAATAATTAGTGACAAAACTATTCACTAAAATTAAAAATATAAAACAAATAAAACCTGGGAAATATATTTTAACTAAGAATAAAAGATAGTCCTATGCCATTTCTAGCACATTTCTAAGATATGTAATAAAAAATTTAGGAACATGGAAATAGTACAGCAGCACCAATATTCCAGTGCTAATACATATACAATACACACACTCACATGGACCTGTGCATTTTTCATGCATGATGGTGGATATCTGAAACTTTTCTGAATAACTTTCCTGCAAGATATAGTTAGTTTAGATTACTTTCAATACAAATAGTATAGAGAGCTAAAAAGTCATTTTTGAATTTATATAATCATGTTCTCTCATGTTCTCTGGTATTGGACAGAGGTTGTTAGGTCTGATATGTAGTTGCCCCATACATAGTAACATGTTAGAAGTGTCTCAAACCTCTTTGTCCCAGTGACTAAAATTCAGACTTTGAATTCTCATCTCTATGTGGAATTTTCAGGCTCCTGGAGGGACAATAGTGCCCCACCTCTATGTGGTATATTGTCAAAGTGCTTTTACATACATTATCTCATTGAATTTTCAGAACTTCAGGTTGGATGTACTGCTACACAGTTTCCTTAGCTAGAGAAAACTGATGCTCAGTGAGGTTAATTTACTCACCTAAGGACATGGAGGTTGCAAAAAACCTGAAACTCGAACAATGACAGTCCAATTTGGAGTCCACTTTCCATAGTAGCCAAGCTTCTTTAAAAATTGAGTGCATCCAGAAGCATCTATTCAGATAGAACTCTAAGTGGGGAACAGAGAGGAGGGAAGAAGTAACATAGTATCCCATTAGTATCAGAAGACTGTAGAATGAATTACTTTCTCAGACTCACTAGCTGTCATCTAGGACAGAGCAAGGCCCTGAGTTATGAAAATTTTTATATGAGAGGAAGGAGACAGGGATTGAGGAGCATATTTAAAAAAGTATTAACTCAGAGTACAAAAGAGATATTAAGGAAATATATTCTCATTAAATATAGTCAGTATTCCTGAGATATTTTACTAGCATGGAAATTTAATTAGAATAGACTTTAAATTTATTTTATTTTGCTTTGTTTCAGTCATTTAGATGAGCCCCAGTTATATATAAACATGTTAGAAAGGTGTGTTCTGTGAATGTGTGCATGGATCTTGGATTGCATGTTTTGTTTTTGGAATTATATTTAGAGCATTAGAAGGGGTTATAGTAAAATTTATATGTGCTGTCTTTTCCTAAAGAGCTCTAAATTTCTGTCTGTCCCATCCTTACCACAAAGAGTTTAGACTTTTGAATTCTTTACTTCTGATTTTTGCTTGATAAAGCATTGCTTTTTATTGCATTTCTTTTTTTTTCTTCTTTAAAGAAATCCTGTAATGTGGCTCTATAACATCTTTATCCATTCCTGCAATTAAATTAGTTTGCCTCAGGTCTGATATAAGTAAGTCAAATGCAATTGTTTAATGATGAGTTGTAATTTCTCTTTGTCCCAGATGCTTACATAGCTTATTGCTTTGGAATACTTTTCTTTCTTTTTTTTCCTTCTTCTCATTCTTTTTAAATGTATTGTTCAGGAAGCACTTCAGTGTTCAAAGACTGATACTCAACCTGTTCATTTCCAACCACTGAAGAAGCACAATACCTCCTGCTTATCTTGGCCTCATTTCTTTTCTTTGGAGATATATGTTAGAAAACAACCTGCTGTATTTTTCACAGTTACAGATAAACTAACCTTGTTTTTCAATATACTACATGTTATTTCTTTTCTGGAAAGAAATGAGATTTGGTATTCTTGTTTAAAGGACAGAAGATCAGTCTGTGTCTGAATTCCAATTCTAATTCTGTTTCCAATTCCATCTGGTCATTTCTATGAAATACTTCAGAGTGGGTGAGTTGATTTTTTTTTTTTGAACTACCCCCATTTCTCAAGTTGCAGAGTAAGTGGAATAATGTTACTATATGTATACATCAGGGGTATATGAAAAATAGTGAGGGTTACTATTATTTAGCATAGCTAAAATTTCATAAGTGTTAGAGGAGGTTCATATTTATATTACTTATAATTAAAGTTGAAATTTTACATGTTTTTACATGTAAACCAAATGAATAAATAAGTCCAAGTAAATACCTCATAAATTAAATGCAGAATTTTATAGTTAAATTACTTTCACATATATTATTATTTTAAAAATAATTTCATTAACTTATTTATTATACAGGTACCCATATACTTGCTCTCAAAACATACTTTCACAATAGGTCCAGGTAATTAAAGCAAAGGAGAATTGTTTAGATAATTTTCTATTTCAGATTGCATGAGTGCCCATAGACATGCAGTATTGTTTCTATTTTCATTTAAGCTATATTTTTGTCAAATGGAGCCAATTTAAGTTGAGTCTTCTCTGGGTCTTTACACTGTTTACCTTCAATTCTTAATTTGATGTGAATCAATAATTTTGTTTTGAGTTGCTATTTGCTATATGGAAAATTTTCAGCCACTGAGCTACCTAGTTTTTCCTTAGCAAGTTCCTTCCCAAGGCTGTAACAGAAATGCAATTATATATTCCATATACAGATCTTTGACAGATATGTGAAATTGATTATTTTCTTCCAATCTGTGGAATGCTTTTTCATTTTCTTAACAGTGTTTCAAAGAATTGAAATTTTATTTATATACATATATATAATTTATTTATTTATTTTTAATTCTTTAGTGTAACCACATTTACTCCATCTACTTCCCCCCCTCCTCCCTACCCTCTGGTAACCACTAGTCTATTGTCCATGTCCATGAGTCTCTGTGTGTTTATCCTGTTTGTTTATTGCTTTCAGGTTTATATCCCATCATAAGTGATATCATGTGGTTTTCAACTTTTTCTGTCTGGCTTATTTCGCTTAGCATAATTATCTCGAGTTCTATCCATGTTGTTGCAAATGGCAGTATTTCATCTCATCTTATGGCTGAGTAATATTCCATTGTATATATATATCCACAACTTCTTTAGCCAATCATGTATTGAAGGACAATTTTGTTGCTTCCATGTCCTGGCCATCATGAATAATGCTGTTATGAACATTGTTGTGCAAATAACTTTTTGGATATGGGTTTTCAAGTCATTGGGGTAAATACCCAGTAGAAGGGTTGCTGGATCATATAATAGATCAATTCTCAGTTTTTTGAGGAGAAGCCATACGGTTTTCCATAGTGGCTGTACCAATTTGCAATCCCACTAGCAGTGTACGAGGGTTCCTTTTTCTCTGCATCCTCTCCAACACTTGTTATTACTTGTCCTGTTGGTAACAGCTATTTTAACAGGTGTGGTGAAATGGTATCTCATTGTGGTTTTGATTTGCATTTTTCTAATAGCTAGCATTATTGAGTATCTTTTCATATGTTTGTTGGTCATTTGTAAGTCCTCTAGCAAGAAGTGTCTATTCAGATCCTGTGCCCAATTTTTGATTGGATCATTTGATTTTTGTTGTTATTGAGTTGTATGAGTTCTTTGTTTATTTTGATATTAGGCCCTTATCGGAGGTGGTGCTTGCAAATATATTTTCCTGTTCAGAAGGTTGTCTCTTTACCTTGTTGACAGTATCTTGCACTGTGCAGAAGCTTTTTAGTTTGATTTAGACCCATTCATTTATTTTAGCTTTTACTTCACTTGCCTTTGAGGTCAAATTCATAAATTCTTCGCAAGTCCAAGGTCCTTGAGTTTAGTTCCTATGTTTTATTTCATGCATTTTATTGTTTTAGGTCTTCTATTCAGGTACTTGATCCATTTTGAGTTAATTTTGGTATATAGTGATAGACAACAATCTACTTTCATTCTTTTGCAGGTGACATTACAGTTTTCCCAGTACCATTTATTGAATGGGTTTCCTTTCCCCAGTGTATGTTTTTGACTTTTTTGTAGAAAATTATTTGCCCACATAGATATGGGTTTGCTTCTTGACTCTCGATTCTGTTCCACATGTCTGTGTTTCTGTTTTTCTGCCAATACCATGCTGTTTTGATTATTGTAGCTTTATAGTATAATTTGAAGTCAGGCAGAATGATGCCTCCAGCCTTGTTTTATTTTTTTCTCAGGATGGCTTTGGCAATTCGGGATCTTTTGTGCTTCCATACAAATCTAATGACTTTTTGTTCTATTTCTTTATGTTTTATTTCAAAATGTGGATGGGATTTTCATGGGGATTGTATTAACTCTATGTAATGCTTTAGATAATATTGTTATTTTATCTATGTTGATTCTTCCAATCCAAGAACATGGAATATCTTTCCATTTCTTTGTATCTTCAATCTCTTTTAATAGGTTCTTATGGTTTTCATTATATAGGTCCTTCACATTTCGTTACATTTATTCATAGGTATTTTATTCTTCTTATTGCAATTGCAAAAGGAATTATTTTTTCCACTTCTTTTTCTGACAATTATTAAAGTATAGAAATGCTATGGATTTTTGAACATTGATTTTGTATACAGAAACTTCACTATATTTGTTCTTCAGTTCTAATAGTGTTCTTGTGGAGTCTTTAGGGTTTTCTATATAGAGAATCAAGTCATCTACAAATAGTAACAGTTTGACTTCTTCATTTTCTATTTGGATGTCTTTTCTTTCTCTTGTCTGATTGCACTCGCTAGAAGTCGTAATGTTATATTGAATAACAGTGGTGATAGTGGATAGCCTTGCCTTATTCCTCATCTTTGGGGAAGATTTTTATTTTTTCACCATTAAGTATAATATTGGCTGAGGGTTTGAGGGATTATTATGTTAAAGTGCTTTCATTCTGTACCGATTTTGTTAAGTGTTTTGATCATAAATGGATACTGTATCTTGTCGAAAGCTTTTTCTGCATCTCTTGATATGATCATATTATTCTTATTTTTAATTTGTTTGTATGATGTATCACATTAATATATTTGCATATGTTGAACCATCCTTGTGCCTCTAGGATGAAGCCCACTTGATCCTGGTGTATAATCCTTAAAATATGTTGCTGTATTCAATTCACTAGTATCTCATTTAGGATTTTTGCATCTGTGTTCATGAGAGATATTGACCTGTAGTTTTCTTTTTTTGTGTTATCTTTACCAAGTTTTGGTATCGGTAATATTGGCCTCATAAAATGAGTTGGAAAGCATGCCTCCTCTTCAATTTTTTGGAAGAGCTTGACGAGACTAGGTATTAAATCTTCTTTGAATGTTTGGTAGAATTCACTAGTGAAACCATCTGGTCCTGGACTTTTACTTTTTGGTAAGATTTTATGATTGTTTCAATTTCCATACTACTGATTGGTATATTTAGATTTTCAGCTCTTGATTCTGTCTAAGAAGGTTATATCTTTCTAAGCAATTGCCCATTTCTTCTAGGTTATTAAATTCGATGTTATGTAGTTTTCATAGTATTCTTGTATGATCCTTTGTATTTCTGCGATGTCTGTCGTAATTTCCCCTTTTGTCCCTGATTTTGTTTATTTGTGTCCTTGCTCTTTTTTCTTTAGTGCGACCAGCCAGGGGTTTGTCAATTTTATTAACCTTCTCAAAGAATCAGTTCTTTGTTGCACTTATTTTTTCTATTTTTTTTTTCAACTTTATTTATTTCTGCTCTAATTGTGATTCTTTCTTTTCTTCTGCTGACTTTAGGCTTCATTTGTTCTTCCTTTTCTAGTATTTTAAGATGAAGGATTAGGTTGTTTATTTGGGCTCATTCTTGTTTTTGTAGATAGACCTATAATGACATGAATTGCTTTTGCTGTGTCCCCAAAATTTTGATATGTTGTACTATCATTATCATTCATTTTTATGTATCCCTTGATCTCTCTTTTTCTTTCTTCTCTGACCCAGTTATTCTTCAGTAGCATGTTGTTTAATCTCCATGTATTTGTGGTTCTTCTTGCTTTCTTTTTGTAGTTGATCTCTAGTTTCAAAGCATTACGATCAGAGAATATGGTTGGTATGATCTTAACCCTCTTATATTTGTTGAGGCTATCTCTGTGCCCCAGTATGTAGTTAATTTTTTAGAATATTCCACCTGCACTAGAGAAAAATGTATAAGCAGCTGTTTTGGGATGGAAAGCTCTCTAAATGTCAATTATGTCCCGTTGATCTAATGTGTCATTTAAGGATGTTATTTCCTTATTAATTTTCTGTTCTGATGATCTGTCCATATTCGACAGTGGGATTTTAGGTCCCCTACTATGATAGTGTTTTGGTCTGTTTTTCTCTTTAGTTCTGTTAGTAATTGCTTTATATATTTTGGGGTTCCCCACTTTGGATCATAGATATTAAATGTTATTTGTTCTTGGTGTATGATTCTATTTCATTATAAAGTATCTTTCAGTATCTTTCATCTTATTTATGTTGAAATCTATTTTGTCTGATATTAATACCGCTACCCCACTTTTCTCTTAATACTATTTGCTTGAAATACCATTTTCCAACCTTTCACTTTGGGTCTATATTTGTCTTTGGAACTGAGATGTGTCTCCTGGAGGCACATGGTTAGGTTTTGTTTTTTAATCCAATCTGCAGTACTGTGCCTTTTTATTGGTGAGTTCAGTCCATTTACATTTAGGGTGATTATTGAAATATGAGGTTTTCCTATAACCATTTTGTTTTGCTTTCTGTTAGCTGTGTGTTTCCATTACTTCCTTGTTCTTTTTATTTTTTTCATTGTTTTTTGTAGGTTTTCATTCTGGTCCTATTGTTTTATGTTATATATTTCAGTTCTTAATCTTTGATGTGTGGTAACCATTATGAATATGTAGAGAATAGTATATATATATATATATATATATATATATATATATATATATAATGTATAGTAGTCCATTTTTTTTCAGCATGTGCCTTATTTCATTTGCCTTTGTGAATTTGGATTTTTGATTCCTCCCCTTTTCAGTCATTTTTGTCTCAATTTGTCCCTATGTGTGCCGAACACTCATTACTATCTTGCTATAGTAAATCTCTTCTTATCGTTTAAAATTATAATGCCCTGTTCTTAGTAAGGTTTGCACTCTTCTGCTTCTGTCTGTCTGCTAGCCGCCTTACTCATAGTTATGTATTTTTTTTGTCATTTTGTGTTAACTGAGCTGACCCCTTTCAGTATTTTCTGTAATGAAGGGCTCGTAGTGGAGAATTTCCTCTATTTTTGTATTTCTGGAAGGGTCTTTATTTCTCCTTCATATCTAAAGGAAAGTTTTGCTGGATATATTATTATTGACTGGTACTTTCTTTTATTTATTAGTTTGAAAATTTGATTCCATTGCTTTCTGGCTTGTAAGGTTTGTGCTGAGAAGTCTGAGGATAATCGAATGGGTTTTCCTTTATAAGTTACCATCTTCCGTGGCTGCCCTGATAATTCTGTCTTTGTTGTTGATTTTTGATAATTTTAATACAATGTGTCTTAGAGAAGGCCTTTTTAGGTTGAGATAACTGGGTGTTCTGTTGACTTCTTGAATTCCAAGCTCTTGCTCATTAATTAGATATGGGAAATTCTCATCAACTATTTGTCTGAAAATGCTTTGAGAATGCCCATTATTCTTATGTTTCCTCTCCTGATGGTATCAGCTAGTTCTTGTATTTCTCTTTTGTTATTTTTTTTTCTTCGATTTCTTTCTTCTTCCTTCTGATTTATTTCTAGATTTCTGACTTTGAAATCACTGATTCTTTCCTCCATTTGGTCGACTCTATTTCCCAAGCTTGCAATTTCATTTTTTAACTCTTGCAGTGTGTTCTTCATCTCAAGAATTTCAATTTGGTTCTTTTTGAAGATTTTGATCTCCTTGCTAAAGAACTCATTATGCTAATCTAGATGTTTTTTCAATTCCTGAAGTTACTGATATGAATTGTTTTGGATATCATTGAATATTTTCAGAAGTACCTTCCTGAATTCTTTGTCATTTAAGTCACATATTTCTATGTCTGTAAGCTTATTTTCTGGAGATTTTTCTCTTTCTTTCTGAGCCGCCTTGTCACCTTGATTGTTCATGGTGTGTATTGGAGTTTTCTCCACCTGGGCATTAATGGAAGCATATTCTGCTTTTTTTCCAGAAAGAAGATTTATTGTATAAAGGTCTTTATTGAGTCTGTTGGAAAGAAGGAGTTTTTCTTTTGGTTTCCAGTAGATGGCATTTAAGCCTCTTGGATCCCTGCTTCATATAAAGTCTTAATAATGCCTTTTTTTTCTAGCAGATGGCCAATCATGCTTGCTACCCTCTGTCTCAGTCCTTGTCAATGTTAGTGATATTTTCAGTAGCAATTTGCTCATATTTCCCTGGGTTCCATGTTGTTTGTTCTTGGAGGATGTGGGGGAGGGGCTCTCTGGGTTGGGGGAATTGGGGCTGTGGCTCAGCCTCTCATTTTGCAACTGGGGTTGGTAATATTCAACTGTTGTTTCTCTGCCATCCCCACTTCTCTGCTTTCTGCCCTGATGCCTGGGCACTGCCACCGGCCCTGTGGAGCTCATAGCTCTCCCAGGCTGGCCTGTTCAGAGAATCCCCTGCACTTTGTCCCCTCCCCCTCCTCCTATAGGGAGCTCTGTGTGCAAGTGGCAGCTTCTTTGTTTCTCACAATCTATTTCCTGACTCCCAGTTTTCTGATCTGTGGTAACTTATGCACAGATCCTACACTCAGACGTGCTGGTGTGCAGTTTGTGTGATTTTTGTTGAGTTTTAGATGTTCCACTTATTGTTGTTTCAAGGGGAGAGATTTGGGGACATCTCTCACTCCTTCAAATTTCTGAAGTCCTGAAAATGGTTTTAGAAGTAAGTGTAGAGTTCCCCCAACTCAGGCCATTTTTAAAATTTTAAAATGCCATGGATGATGTACTTAGAGAAGAAGGTTGACATAATTAACATATTATTTATTTATTTATTTATTTATTTATTTATTTATTTATTTATTTTTTAGGTGAAGCAATCCTTGGTTGACCTCACAGATTGCAAGAACCTTGTCAGCTTACAATCCCTTATTTTTTAATTTATCTTTTACACCTAAAGCACCTTGTCTTCCTAGGTGGTCTTTCATCCAAGTACTAACCAGGCCCGACACTGCTTAGGCATATTAATTTTTAAGTGCTTCTATAACTTGGAAAAATCACCACTGAGGAAATGCAACAAACACAGTGCTTGCATATGCAGTGAACCCAAATAAACCAAAATTTTATATTTTTGTGAAGTATAATTTAATGGTGTTTTTCAAAATAATTTGTGCTTTTTATATACTGCGTGAGAGCCCTTTGCCTAGTTCTAACTTGCAAAGAAGTCCTATTTTATTGTCTTCTCTAATGTGGTCAGAAAACTTTTCTTAAAAGGTCAAATAGCAGATGTTTTAGGCTTTTAAATCTACAAAGGGTCTCTGTTGCATATTTTTCTTCTCTTCATTCTCTCCTATAAAATATAAAAAAAAAATCCTCAAGTTGAATACTGTACAAGAACAGACTATAGGCCAAATATGGTCCATGACCATAATTTTACATACATCTATTTTCAAAAACTTATAGCTTTAGCTTTTATCTTTAGGCCCATGACCTACAAAAAAATAATTTTTGTACATGGTGTGAGATAAAAGGTGATGTTCATTTTTTCTTTTTAAAATTTATTTTTCAATTATAGTTAACACATAATATTGTATTAGTTTTAGGGGTACAACATAATGATTACACATTTATATAATTTATGAAGTGATCACCCCATAAGTCTGGTACCCATTTGACACCATATGTAGTTATTAAAATGTTATCAATGATATCTCCTATACTGTATTTTACATCCTCATGACTATTTTAATAACTGGCAATTTGTACTTCTTAATCCCTTTCACCCTTTTCACCTCTCCCCCCCGCCCCCCGCCACTTGGTGATCATCAATTTGTTTTCTGTATCTATGTGTTTGTTTTTGTTTTGTTTGTTTCCTTATTTTGTTCTTTACATTCCACATATATATGAAATCATATGGCATTTGTTTTTCTCTGACTTATTTCACTTAGCATAATACCTTCTAGGTCCATCCATGTTGTTGCAGATTGTAAGATTTCATTCTTTTTTTTATCCTTATATGTATATCTAAGTAGTATGAAAAGATTTGGATTTCCTCAGTGAGTTAGTTTGGCAACTTGGCAAAAATCTACTGACCTTATTAGTGTGGATCTATTTCTGGATTCTCAAAGCTATTTCACTGATCTTTATGTCTAGTCTTAGATGTATAACATACTGTGCTAATTGACATCTTAACAATACTGAATCTTTCAACTATATTCATAGAACCTATCTCATTCGCGGTATACGGTGGCTGATATCTCTTACATTCTTAAGACTTCCCGTAATTGATTTTTTCAAAGCTTGGCCCCTCAACATTCTCCCCTGTACATGGATAATTTTGCAGTCAGTTAATGATTTGAGCAGTTTTAGCTTACTCTATCTGTGATTTCCTTGCTTTTAGAAATTGACTCTTAATATTGAACTACTCTGTTGACCTCCATCTCTGTCCTCTAACATGAAGCCCATAAGGCTTTAGCTTTCTGCTACTAGAGCTACACATGACTGGGAATATCTTTCTATTATTGAGTTATAATTTAATTATATCACGATTAGAGAACGTTGTCTTTAGAATTTTACTGCTTTGTAATTAATTGAGATTTTTTTTTTTGTGGTTCAATTTATGACTATGCCATGTGAACTTAAAGCTGTTATTCTCTTGATTAGTAGCATTCTTCAAGACCCCGATTTGGTCAAGTAGATTTTTGTGTTGTTTAGACCTTCTATAGTCATTCTGATTTTCTATCTGCTTGATCTCTTGATTACAAAGAAAGGAATTTTGAAAGTTCTAACAAGAGTTTGGGTCCCCCCCCTTATTCAGTTCTATCTTGCATTTTAAAGTTCTGCAATTAGGTGCATGCACACATAGGATTGTTATATTCTCTGGGTGAATTAACTTATTATTAGGAAATTTTCTTTCCCTTGGTAATATTTTTTGTCCTGAGTCTAATTTTTCCACTCTTTATATTATGAATAGTGTTTTCATGGTGTTATTTTTCTTCATTCTTTTACATTAAAATTATCTGCTTTTATCTTTAGAGTACATGTCTTAGGTCATATCATTTGTCCTTTTAAATCCATTCTGACTATCTCCCTCTTTTAATTGGAGTATTTAGACTATTTATTTTTAATGCAATTAGTAATATAGTTTGATTTAAAACTACCATCATGTTTTTAATTCTAAGTTTCCCAAATATTTTGTTCTGTGGTTTACAATATGTATGTTTACATTTTCACAGTCTACCTTTAAATACTATTATACTATTTAATGGATAATATGAGATCTTTATAAAATTATGCTTCCCACTTCAACATACATTATGAATAGCACAATAGTTTGATATTATTTTTACTTCAAACAATTATATTTTAAAGGCAAAAATGAGAATCTTACATTTACCTATGTATTTACAATTTCTGTAGCTCTTCCTCATTCTTTATTGTAGAAAACAGGTTTCCATTAGGTATTATTTTCTTCTTTTTGAAGATTTCTTTCAACATTTTAGTAATGAAGATTTGATAACTGGAAATTATCTCAGTGGATTTTTGTCTGAAAAGGTATATTTTTCCTTTATATTTGAAGGCTATTTTCACTGGAAATAGAATTCTTGTTTAATAGTTTTATATCTTTCAGTGTTTTAATATCATTCATTGTTTTCTAATTGCAAAGATCCTGATCAAAAATCTGGAATTATTCTGCCTTTATTCCTCTGGTTAGATCTTCACTACAAAAAAATATCAGAGCAAGATTTTTCAATTACATGTAGTTTACTTTGCTGGATATTTTTTTCATGTGTCACTAAGGCTCAGTTCTGTGTTTTCAGTGTTTTTTTTTTCTTTCTGTGCTTCAAATTGGATAATTTCTATCAGTATGTCTTCAAATTCACTGAACTTCTTTTCTGCAGTATCTAATTTAAGCCTGTTCTGTGTATCTTCATTTTAAATATTGTAGTTTACATATGGCAAAGTCTCACTTGATTCTTTTCTTATCTTCCATTTCTCCCCAATTGTGTTTATGTTTTTCTTTTATCCTTGAACATACTTATAATAGTTATTGTACAATTCCTATTTATTATCCCATCATGTCTGTGATTTCAGATTCCGTTGTTATTGACTGGTCTTTCTCCTGCTTATGGTCATATTTTTCTACTTCACCTGTCTCTTAATTTTGATGGAATGTGGGTCATTGTAATTTTGCATTGTTGAGTGGTAGCTTTTATCTTATCTTAATAAATGTTTGACTTTTTAAAGTAGGCAATTAAGTTACTTGTGCAACAGCTTGATCCCTTTGAGTTGTTCTCTTCTAAGCTTTGTAGGAGTGCTTCTAGTTATAGCCTTTACTGCTAGTTTAGCCCTCCTACTAGAACATGACATTACTTTGGTCTCTACTGAATGCCTTGGCTATTTAATGAGGACTATTCAATCTTGCCGGTCACAATTTGAAATTCTCCACAGTCTGTGTGAGCTCCTCAGCTGACAGCTTCTCAGTAGTTATTTGTCTCTCTCATGTTGTTTCACTCTGTGTATGTGTAGCTTAATATTCAGCAACAGACACAAGTGCAAATGTTTGGAGCTCCTTTCTGTGTAACTGTGCCCTCCAAGACAGGGCCCTGCAAATTCTAGCCCCAGCGATCTGCCAAACTCTGATTTCTGTCTCCTCAATTCAGTGAACCTCTGCCATGCTCTACTTAAGTTTTCTTTTCATATACCCTGGTTTGGAAAGTGCCTCTTGGCATAGACACAAAATGATCATTAGGTACCATCTTTCTTTCTTTCTTTCTTTCTTTCTTTCTTTCTTTCTTTCTTTCTTTCTTTCTCTTTCTTTCTTTCTTTCTTTCTTTCTTTCTTTCTTTCTTTCTTTCTTTCTTTCATTCTTGTTTCTTTATATTATGTTGACATTGGTTAACAAAATTCAGTAAGTTTCAACAGTAAGGCATATATATATATATATATATATATATATATATATATATATAGTGTTTTCAACACCCAGAGTTAGATTTCTTTCTGTCACCACAAATTTGACCCCTTTTATCCCATCTACCTCCTCTCTCCCCACACTCTCTGGTAACCACTAGTCTATTGTCCATGTCCATGAGTCTCTGTTTGTCCTGTTCATTTGTTGTTTTTAGGTTTATATCCCACATATAAGTGATATCATGTGTTTTTTTTTTACTTTTTCTGTTTTTTCTGTCTGACTTATTTTGCTTAGCATGACTATCTCAAGGTCTATCCATGTTCTTGTAAATGGCAGCATTTCATCTCTTCTTATGGCTGAGTAATATTGCATTGTATATATGTACCACAGCTTCTTTATCCAATCATCTATCTTAGGACACATTGGTTGCTTCCATGTCTTGGCCACCGTGAACAATGCTGCAGTGAACATCAGGGTGCATATATCATTATGGATAAATGTTTTCAAATTCTAGGGATAAATACCCAGTAGAGGGATTGCTGGTTCATATGATAGATCAATTCTTAGTTTTTTGAGGAGTCTCCATACTGTTTTCTATAGTGGCTGCCCCAATTTGCAGTCCCATCAGCAGTGTATGACGGTTCTTTTCTCTGCATCCTCTCCAACATTTGTTATTACTTGTCCTGTTGGTAATAGCCATTCTAATAGGTGTGAGATGATATCTCATTGTGATTTTGATTTGCATTTTCCTAACAGCTAGCAATGTTGAGCATCTTTTCAAATATTTGTTGGCCATTTGTATGTCTTCTTGGGAGAAGAGTCTGTTCAGGTCTTCTGCCTACTTTTTGATTGGATTGTTGTTGCTGCTGTTGTTGTTGTTATTGAGTTGTATGAGTTCTTTGTATGTTTTGGATATTAGGCCCTTATTGGAGGCATTGCTTGCAAATATATTTTCCCATTCAGATGGTTGTTTCTTTACCTTGTTGACAGTTTCTTTTGCTGTGCAGAAGCCTTTTAGTTTCATGTAGTCCCATTCCATTATTTTTGCTTTTACTTCCCTTGCTTTTAAGGTCAAATTCCTAAAATCTTCTAAGGTCCATGAGTTTAGTTCCTATGTTTATTTTTATGCAATTTATTGTTTCAGGTCTTATATTCAAGTTCTTAATCTATTTTGAGTTAATTTTGGTGTGTGATGATGACAACAGTCTCATTTCATTCTTTTGTAGGTGAATTTTCAGTTTTCCCAGCACCGTTGATTGAAGGGGCTTTCCTTTCTCTAGTGTCATCTTTTTGTTTCCGTTATTTCTTGGATCCTACTCCTGTGTTACCTTTAGACGAGTTCCTAAAAATTGTGGTTTCATATATATTGTCCAGTTTTCTAGTTGTTTATGTTAAGAAGGCAGTGTGGTTCTTGTTGTTCCATCATGGCTAGAACTAGATTTTCTCATGTTTTTTACTAGTGTTAGAGCACCTTGCTATGGAACAACAACAACAATAATGACACAACAGAAACATCTTTCAAAGCAGAAGCCGTAGATTGATTATTAAGATTTCTCTGCACAACATTTGATCTGATCACCTGGAAATGAAAAATGACTACAGGAAATATTAAATTTATAATCGTAGTCAACAATGAATGTGAAAGAGGAAGCATTTTTGAAAACCAAAGTAAAAAGTAGGGAGAACAAAGTATTTGGTCATTTTCAAACCAAAATACCACAATTTCTCACAGAGGGTGAAAACGGATTCTACAATACAAAATGACATATTAAACTTGAATAAAGTGTCTGAGTCCATGAGGCTTTAAAAAAAGTAGCTGGTTTTGGTCTTTATTTTCCAAACTTTCATAATTGGATTTTTAGTTTCTTGTATTATGTTACTTATGATATTTTCTAGGTCTAATATTTTGTAATTGTATAAAATTTTTTTGAGTTCCCATTATGTCCAAAACTGGTGTAGATGATTTGTGGAACAGAAATAAAAACATGCAGCCTATGCAATGCCTTCTGTGAAATTTTTATAACTTAGTATGGGAAAAAAAGAGAATCACGCACATATATGCAAATCCATGGTAAGAAGTAAAGTAGTTTGAGTGCTTAAAATATGAATAAGGAAAGTCATGACAATTTATATAGATGACATTTTTGTGAAGGAATTTGGGAAGGCATCAGCAAGGAATTGGCTTTTTATCTGGGCCTTAAGGAATGTAAGAACTTTTGTTAGATAGGTATAAATAAAAGGGTATTTCTTATGGGGAAACTTTGTCAGAGTCTTTGATGCTATGAAATTTTGTGCAAAAATTGCAAAGTTTAGCATTGTATCTGGATATATATATATATATATATATATATATATATATATACATATATATATATGTATATATATATATTTGTACATTTTTAATGATGAAATTAAAAATCATATGGGCTTACAGGTGAAATTGGACTATTAAAATATATCCCAAGGACTTTATTAATAAAGATGTTAAAATAAGACAAATGTCAGTGCTCTTTGATCTTGCTCTTTGTTCATTTTTTCCTCATTCATTAAACATTAACTGGAAGACTTTCCATAGAAAATAATCTCTGTAAAGTACACACCTTTTTATTTTTCTTAATAATATTAACAGTTTGATTAATCACAATGAGGATTTTCCCATGTTATTTGGCTATATAGTCTGAAAGACTGTAAGAATTAAAAAAAACAAGAACAAATTATTGAGTGCTTACTATGTCCCAGCTGCTCGTTTAAATAGTTTACATGGATTATCTCATTTAAATCCTCACAACAACCTTATGAGATAATTAGTATTATTATTTCCATTTTTTACATAAAGTAGCTAAAGCAAAGAAAATTACAGTGAGTTGTCCAAGATCACAGAGCTAATAACTGGCAGAGCAAAGTTTTTTTGATTCAAAAATCAACATTTTTAACAACTGCCGCACTACAGACTGCTATGCTTTTATTAGTTAGTTAATAATATTCAATTAATAATATCTATTATTTATTAAGAATCTGCTATGTAGCAGCATTATTTTAAGCTCTTTGCATCCATTATGTTATTTAATTGTTACAACTAACTGAACACAGAGATTATAATATCCCTTTTAGAGATGAAGCAAATGAAATATCAGAGGAGTAAAGCAATTTAGCTAAGTTTACAGAGTTAAGGAGTTCTTTAATAACATTAAAAACTAGATCAGTCTCCTAAGGCTAGTGTTTTTAAGTACTTATATTCATTGCCACATGTTTTAGTATTTTGATTGACTTAATGCAATTTTTAACGGTGCATAATGTATAGCATAAAGCTTTCTTATAGGAATTAAAAATGAAAATAAATCAATATTTGAGGAAGACTGGGATAGAAAGTATACCTATCAGTATTACCATCACTATATCCCACCTCATAAGAAGTCTAGGCATGTCAAATCCCAGCTGATTGTGTTATGATATACTTGTGGAAACAGCTCTGGGGAAATCCTGAAGTCCAGTCATGGTGAAACAAATAGTGGTTACTCATAGAAATCATTTTAGCATTTTGTATTCTTATACCAGAAGTATTACTAAAATTAATTACATTTAACCAAGGGCAATAAATCAAATGATCTTATATTCATAACCAATAGTTCGAAAACCAGGGTTCAGTTTATAAATAATTATTTCTTACAAAATTTTCCACCACAAGAAATGAACTAACATACAATTGCATTGGTAATCCTTAGGCATCATAACCCCTAATTTTTAAGATATTGTAAAACAAAATTTTCTTCATTTGTTATGTTGGCATTACATATAGTTGGTACTTAAATTTCATTCAGATGTAAATTAATTTAGTATTTGTTAAACATTATGAGAATTTTGTGTAAAGAGCAAATTGCCACATGTAGATTTACTAAGCAGGATATCTCAGAGATTTGAAAAGTTTTTGAACAAACATAGTTTGAGTATAAATTTTATTATGTTATATGACAGAATGTTTATTTTTATTTTAGCCTTTAGGCTGATTAGTACAAAATTAAAAGTTTTCATAAATGTTTGTTTAAAAGAAACCACAGCAAGGAGAAGTTTTCACCATTAGACATGATGTCTTCTACTGAATATGTGCTTCTTTCCTATTTAAACGATGTAAATTTTAAATTTATTGGACAAAATGTAATTATGAGTAGAAATTTTAGTGCACTTTGAATGGATAATATTTAGCACATATGTAGAATACATATACATTGCAATTCTAACAAATTAGTATATTATGTCAACTGGAAAAAAATAAAACGAGTAGCTTATTTACACGAAAAAAAATAATGTAGTAAAGTCCAATTTTAATGTAGCCATTTTAAGGCATTTTAATAATAATATGAAATTCAAAAGAAAACCATATAAACACACATCAAAACTCTAAGATAGTTCAAGAATATGTCTCCAGATTAAATTTTTAAAATAAAAAGTTCAATTTTATAGTCACCTTCCCACCTCTCCTTGCTTCTTACATGGTAAAACATGAGTATTTTAAAATGATGATCGCTGAACTACTTAAAGAGATTTTCCCTTCTAAGTAGATATCTTTATGAAGAAACAAACTAACACTTTTCTCAGTCAATATTTAGATAAAAGTCATGAAAGAAAATATAGGTAAAGAAAGGATCAAAATCTCTTTACTTGATAGTTTAAAAATACATAAGATTTCCTGTATACTCCTACAAAATGTCTACAGTTTTAGAGCTAAAGAGTTAGCATCAGAATGTATGGGGACGGGAGGGAGACAAGGGGAGTGGGGAAGAGGAAGAGAGAAGAATGAATTTGTATCAAATTTGCATTTTAGCTGAGAATGTTTTAAAGCCAGGTAGTTAGTGTTATAGAATTCTAATTTATGATCGATCTGCTGTCTTCGCATATCCTAGCAAGACACCTTAAGTCTGATTGATGAGAACATGCTTAAGAAAAACATTGAAAAATTAAGGGATAAAATCAAAAGTAACAATGAAATATTGACTGCTTTAAAATAAACTTTCTTCTGACCCTCAGATATGCCACTTTGTACACAGACTATTACTGTGTCTGGCAAATGGCCATTTTCACATGGTAAGTTGGCAATGTATAATTTTAAAGCTCATTAGCATCTCTCTCTCTCTCTCTCTCTCTCTCTCTCTCTCTCTCTCTCTATATATATATATATATATATATATATATGTTATTATTATTTTTTGCAGATTCTTTCTTCCATCATTTGATCGGGCACATTTTTGGTATGTGAAAATTGTTTTACTCACCACAGTTCATATATTTATTCTGAGAAGAGGTATATTGATTTAATATTAGCTTTAGGATAAATAATGATGTAACATTAGCACCTTTTTAAATGTCGTATGTGGATTTACAGCCTGGTATGAAAAGCCTGGTACATAAAGATTGACAATGGAAGAGGTCCTCTTAGTAATGTTTTTCAATTCCTCAATTCCTACTGGAGTGCTAGGAAATTGAGTCGTTTTTGTTCCTACAACAGTCTGTATTTTCTATTTGCATTTTTCATATAAAACATGTTATTCATGCACATTTATAAAATTTATCATTATTTAGTTATTTGTTTGCTTACATGTTTATTGTGTATCTCTATTTTGGTTTGTAAATTCCATAAGATCAGAGATCTCTCCTTTTCACTGTTGTATCCTTTGCACCTAATATGATGATGTTACATTATAGATATTGAATAAATATTTCTTAAGTAAATGAGTGCATGAATATAAGATACAATGAACAAAAAAAAGACAAGTTGTGTTTCAAAAGCAAGATTACCAATAGTAGCAATTTAACTAGCTTGCAAAATGAATAAACAGTTATGCTTGGTTCATATTTAATGAAATATGTAGTCCAAATATGGAGATATTTGTTTTTGCTTCTTTGCAGGATTAAAAAATTACACATACATGCACAAGGTATCATAATAAAACCTCTATCCACTTGCTTGCCTTTTCAACATTCAAACAAAATAAGCATTTCAACATTTATTTGGAATTCCAGAGAAAATAGCTAAAACCAATAAGATTGGCAATTAAATAAATAATAGAAGAAAAATTTCTAGAGGAAATGGTCTCAGATTTAAAGCAAGACCTAAGTTTGCAGATTGAAATGGACAACAAAACAAGGAAAAAATTCAAACATCAAGATTGAAGAAAATATCCTAAATGTGTGCCAAGATGAAAAGATATATCATTTACAAAAGAATATAAGTCAAATTGGTATCAGAGTTCTCATTAGTTACACTAAAAGGTAAAAGAGAATGGGAGAATGCATTAAAATTCTGATGAAAAGTGATTTTGAACTTGGAATTCTGTACCTAGGTAAACTAGCATTTAAATACAGGGGAAAAGAAGATATTTTCAGACATATATCAGATATACATGGCCTATGGTATTTCCTATTCTCTCATGGAGTAAGAAAAAATTGAGAATTTACTGTTTTCCTGGGGACAAAATGAAGTTAAGAAAGATTTGTCTTCTTTTTTCAAGAATTTAGAATGAGATTTGAAAAACAATTTAATAAATGGTAAGAAGGTATTTTGTGCACTTAATTACATAAAGCCAAACCAGTCTACTTGTGTTGTTTTCCTGGTGGGTTACTTAGCTATTTTTCCTTATGTAAGTTACTTATTTGTACCTTTATTTCCACAGCAATAATATGAGCAATAATAATAACCTGTTATTAATACAATATTTTGACTAAATACCTGTTAAGTTTTGTGATAATTCAATAATGTAATCCACACAAGGTAATTGAAAGAGTCCCTAACTCAGAGTAAATGCTCAACAGAGGTTAGCTATTATTATCCATTTTTAAGGTAAGCTCAAACAACAAAATTATTTTTATCTTAAAATTGTTGAGGAATCAAGGCAATTATGGTGATGCTGTATTCTTATTTTTTTCTGATGTGTTTGTAAGTATATTAGCTAGAAATATATGTGTGATGAGTGCCCGTGGAAAACCTCATGAAGATAAGAGCTCCTTATATTTTGGTATTGGTCATTATTTTTTTCTTTTCTGATATTTATGACTCAACCTTACTGGATATTTTACTACAGAAATATAGCCTTGTGTACTTCCTTATTATTTTAATATAACTGATACATTTATAATTAATCATATTTTGTGTTATACCTAATTTTTCTCAATATAATACTTTTCCGAAATATTATTTAATTTTTAATCAGCTATTGAGCTGTATTTATTAAGAGATAATATGTTTTATAATTATTTAAATATGAACCTACACTAATTGTTTAAATTACATATTTTATTTTTTAATTATCAGCTAGGAACCTTGAGTTATCAAATCCAATTCCTAAAAGTCTCAAGGAAAGAAAATCAATATTCCAGGCAAAACTGTAATATTAAATCTTATGTGAACTTAAAGGATTACATCTCATTTTCTCTTCCTGTAAAGAAAGGCTTACATCAAATTGATCCAAAAATTACATTAAATTGTTACTGACATATTCCTAGAAAAAATGCTGCTGTTGAAAACAGGACTGGGGATGGATGGCTTTCATTATTTAAAAAACAATCAATTTAATGACAACTTATGAATGACTTAAAATATTTCCACCATGTATATTTTAATTCTGCATGTGGAAGAGGTAAACTGCCAGTGAGTATTACCCTCCGTCTTTTAAGAGGGAAAGTACAGATGGTGAATGGAAGGAAGGCAATGAAATAGTCAAATAAAGCAGCAAGATTGTGTCAAAATATAAAATGAATTTGGTGGGAACTTATTTTTACTGGAGAAAATTGTGTCAGAAGTGTATTTTAAGTACATATAGTCAATTTGGTACCAAAAGTTTAAGTGTTACCTTGCTGTTGGTCTAAAGAAACCATTGATTCAATTGGAAGAGTTATACCACAAAGTATAAACTTGTACTGTTAACAGAAATCACAAATAGTGTTTAAGCAGAACAAAGAGATAGGACTATTATGTCATTCAAGTAAAGATTGAAAAGACTGTTGTACAAAAGGCAACATACAAATAATTATTTAGAGATCATGGAGAAAGCTAAAAAGATTAGCAAACATAAATATTTCCAGAAAGGGAAAGTCATGGTATAATAGAATGAGTTGTAAACACTGAAAATAAATACAACACAAGCTTATTTTATGCATATCATTTCATGAAAGTAAAAATGTAATTTGCAAAAGAAAATATTAATAATATCAATAATAATAATACTTAAACAGATTGGGAAAGCCCCAATTTTCTAACATAAAATGGGTATGGTTGGTAGGAGGCTTAAGAGAATTAAATGGTAGGTAGATTTCTCATCATACAATAGAAGAGAAAAATATAGGTTAAATAATAGTTTCAGATGAAAAATAGCAAACGTTTATGTATCATCTGTTAGATCTGAAAAAACACATGATCTGGTACATTTGAGATGCAATGAAAGAACTGGGAGAAAAATAAAATGGGAGAGTGCACAGATAAGATTTTTGAGTAGGAAATAATAAAAGGAATACAGTTTAAGTCAACACAAGTATGTTTAGATCAACACTAATTTTTATTTTTACAAAAGGTCTATATAATTTTTATTAAGTTGTTGAGTTAATGTGCGATAATCTTGAAAATTGGTGTCTAATGATTGCTGGAAACTGGGGCATTTATTTCAATAACATTATTTTCTTGACTTGAGATACATTGAGCAAATATTTTAATTTTCATGCATTTTTTTGTTTTCTTTAGTATAATTTTAATGACATTACATGATGGCCTATGGTGCCATTACTATATTTCATATATCTATATTTCATTAGATGTATTCTATGCCACTATGATGGTGGCTGGGATGCCAAATGTGTAACATCATTGAAATATCCATGAATAATATAATTTAAAAATAATAAATTTCCTGTTTAGTCTTTCAAACGAGACTTCATGTCATTACTGTTAATGATCTTTTCTTTCACCCTAGAGTGTTAGTATACTTTTTGAATTTTGAATAAGTGAAATTTTGAATTTTTTTTACCTTGATACAGGGCTTGTTAGTATCATATATGCACTTTTTACAGGTATCCTTAGAGATTTGATTTTTGCTTTCCTTTCTGCTGTTTTGAGATTATTTCTTCTCAGCTAGTGGTGCTGTCTACAGTATTTTGGTATATGCTTTCTCATTAGTGATACTAGTCTTAGCTTGCCGTGTTATTGCATTTGCAGCAAAGTTGACTTAACTGGAACTCTCCTGATAATTAAAAGACTCTTCCACCCCATCCTTCTTTTGCTTAACTTTCCTGGAAAGAAATTGTTTATGATAGGGAAGTGCTTTAGTTCTCCTAGCTAATAATTTGGCATAACCCATGAGTAGTGAATTCAGAAAGTTTAATTAAAGTTCATTGCAGTTATATAGTTAAATATCTTACACTCAATATTTTAGGTTCTTTAAATTAAGGCTATTATAACAGTATGTAGCTTTGTGCCTTTATGAGTTCAGGTGTAATCCATCATGGAATTAGGGTTAGGATTTAATGTTGGGTTTCAAACTACCTGAAAAGCGCAATAACATAGTATAAATTGGTTGTTTTAAAAAGTAATAATGACTTCTTTTTTAAAAAACTGATGCATGGTAATTATTTTAAAATTCAAGTAGTACAGAAGAGTATGAAGAAGAAAAGGTAAACATTTTTATAAAATCCCATGATCTTTCAATAACTATTATTAATAATTGACAAAAAATATTCCAGATATACATCTCATTTATGCAAATATACAGATTGAAAAATAAACAAAAAGATAGAAATCTACATAGAAGGATAGATATAGAAGGATAGAAGGATGAATAAATGAATTTATGTATGAATAAGTGGATAAATATAACTATTTTTCCAAAATGGGATGCATCTCTCTCTCTCTCTTTAGCTCTCTCATCTCTTGCTCTCTCACTCTTTCTCTCTTGCTGTCTTCCTTTGTGATTTATTTTTTCTAGTGGTATACTCTAATTCCTATCTCTTTATCTGTTGTGTATCTACTATAGACTTTTGTTTTGTGGTTCCCATGAGGCTTTCATAAAATGTAACAGTTAGTTTTAATCTGATAATTTACCTCAGTCATGTGTGTAAGTTCTATACTTTTACTTCTTCTCACCCACATTTATGCTATTGATGTCACACTTAAAATATTTTCATATCGTGCCATATTAAATTATTGTAGCCACTATTATTTTTAATACTATTTTTAACATATTAGAGATAAAAGTGAGTTATGTAGCATCATTATGATATTAGATTTTTATTAATTTGACTGTGCACTTTCCTTCACCAGTAAGTTTATACATTTATACATATTTATGTTGTTACTTAGTGTCCTTTCATTTCAATTTGAAGAACTCCTTTTAGCATTTCTTGTAAAGTCAGGTCTGGTGATCATAAATTCCACAGCTTTTGTTTGTCTGGAGATGGCTTTATCATTCCTTCATTTCTAGACAGTTTTGCAGGGTATATTACTATTAGTTGGCAGATTTTTTTTTTTTAATTTCAGTGCTTTGAATATATTGTCTTACTCCTTCCTGGCTTGTGAGATTTCTGCAGAGAAATCCACTGATAGCCTTGTAGGGGTTCTTTTGATGTGATGAGTCATTTTTATTTGCTTCTTTTAAAGTATTCTCTTTGTCTTTGACTTTTAACATTTTGATTATAGTGTGTATCATAGTAATCTGCTTTGGGTTGATCTTACTCTATGTCCTTTGATCTTCTTGTACCTGGATGCCCATCTCTCTCCCTAGATTAGGGAGGTTTTCAGCTATTATTTCTTTAACTATGCTTTCTGCCTACTCTCTCTCTCTCTTCTTTCTGGGACTCCATGATGCAAATGTTTGTGTGCCTGATAGTATTCCATAATGCATGTAGGCTTTATTCACTCTATTTCAAAAATTTTTTGTTTTTGTTTCTCTAACTAGTTAATTTAAAAAAAAAACTCTCCTTGAGTTTGCCAGTCCTTTCTTTTGCATGATGAACTCTGTTGTTCACACTCTCTGTTGAAATTTCTTAGTTTTGTAATTGTATTCTTCAGCTCTAGGATTTTTTTTGTTTCTTTATGGTTTTTATTCCTTTATTAAAAGTCTCATTTTATTCATGCTTTATTTTCCTGATTTTGTTTAGTTGCTCTTATTCTCTTGCATTTCATTGACTTTCTTTAAGATTATTACTTTAACTTTTTGTCAGGCAAATTCCAGATCTCCATTTTTTTGGAGTCAGTTAATGGAGCTTTGTTACTTTTCTTTGGTGGTGTCATATTTGCCTGATTCTTCATAATCTGTGTAGCCTTTCATTAGTGTCTGTGTATTTGAAGGAGCAAACACTTCTTCCCAAAATTATAGCTTGGGTATGCAAGGTGAAAATCATCTCCTCTCTTCCCTGGGCTGAGGGGATTACCTCCAGAATCTCCATCATGCTTTATTGGCACTAATTATGAGGCTGTTGCTGGGTCTGCAGTGAGGTTCACGTTTGACAGGCGTGTTATGTAGGGCTTGATGTGCATGAATTCTGTGTGGTCCTTGGGTGGGTATGACTGCCTCCAGTACCTTCTTCAGTAGGGTGGCACAGGAACAAGGGTTTGCTTCAGGGTTCACAGTTGCATCCTCAGTTAGTGGGCCTATTACTAGGTATGCAGATGGGTATGGCACCTGCCAGGTCCCTGGGAGAGCTTCTGCTTGGTCAATGTGTAGGTCCCTGAGTAGGCAGGACTGGCCCTGGACTGTGACTGAAAGAGGCTAGAGGCATGGGCTGAAATCCACGGCTGTTTTCATTTCCACAGCCAAGATAGAGGTCTATATAAGATGGATAGCTGTGTCTCCTATCATGTCCCTAAGTACACTGGACTACTCCCTGACTGTGACTGGAGGGGTTGAAGCTAAATACATGGCCATTTGATGATCTCCCAAGGTGCAAATATGAGTGTCTCCTCAAGAATGTTCACAGAATGCAGCTAGCTGGAAGGGGCTGCAACCAATTATAGGGCCCTTTTAGGATCTCCAGGGAGTGTCTTTCACTGGTTCTTGTGCCAGGAGTACTGCTTGTGGATTGTGGGTGGGAGGGATTGGAGTCAAGTTTAGGGCTTTTCAGAATCTCTAGGGGGTACAGCTGAGAGTGTCTCCTTATAGGTCCTTATGCCAGCAAGACTGTTCATGGACTGAGACTGGGCCAGGTCGGAACACAGTTAAAGGACCCTTTCAGAATCAATAGTCTGAATGAGTTTGACGGGCTTACCTCAATGGGTTCCCAGACTGCTGCTGAAGGGGGCTTAAGCTGGTTCACAGGCCACTTTAGGATCCACAGCTGGGACCATGGTCTCTATGCCCAATACATGGATGTGACTTCTCCCATGTTTCTTGGCAAGATGTGTTGGTGACAGACCCATAGCCAAATAGGGCTGTAGCTGACCTCAAGGATGTGGAACTGTTTCTGGGCCTGTAGCCATGACCACGGTCAGCAAGTCAGCTGTCTTAGTGCAAGTCTGCTTTCTCAAAATGGCTCTCTTAGGTCTTGGATTGCACTGAGTTTCATAATCTTTCTCTGGTTCCCATAGCTTTTACAAGGCACTTTTGTCCTGGATGGATACCAAATAATTATTATTGTAGGGGGATACAAGCAAGGGACACCTTATTTGACCATCTTGCTGATGTCACTATATATATATATATATATATATATATATATATATATATATATATATAATGTAATGCAAAATGTTTTATGCCTCTTTTACTTGAGTTTAACAAAGAGGAACAGAAACACAACTGAAGAAATTGATTTACTTCAGATAAATATTTCTTCATCACGATAGAAATTAGTACCTAAAACATCCTCTAAAGAAGAAAAATGATTTGGAAATACTTTAAGTTGGAAGGTTTTTATTGTTGTTAATTTGATTAATTTCAATCTTAGGTTGTTTCTATTGAGTACCTCTAAATTTGTCTCCTCCTAACTACTAACTTGTTATTTAAGTTTAAATTTGTTATTAAAGTTTAAATTTCCAACAAGTTTTGCTATACTTTGAAATTGCTTGATGACCACTAGATAAAGATAGCCTTCTAATTAAATACATCCTTTTCCCTTGGCCACTGCATCTATAGTGGACAAAGGATAGGGGAGGGATGAGGAGGAAAAGAGAGCTGAAAAAGAGTAGACTACCTGTCCTCAATATCTCCAACCCACAATCAGACTAATGCAGTCAGAGAGAGATTTGAGCATCTAGAAAGAAGGGGAAGTTGAACTAGGTGGTGATAAATGTTAATATGTAATGTTATTAAATATTTATCTGAAATTAGAATCATTTAATAATCAAAAGTGACTGGGAAGTTATGAAGTTAAGTTATTTCCCATTGCCCAAGAGAAATTAGATGCCACAGAGAAATGTAGGTAGTAGTTACTAAAAAAAAAAGTTCCATGTGTTTCATAATACTTTAGTAAGTTGAGACTCTGAATCAAATTAGTTACACAGATATTTATAAGTTTTTATTATTGAAAATTTCAAATATACACAAAAATAAGGAGAATAGTCTAGGATCTGCCATGTAGCTATCATCCAAAGTCAACTAATGTCAATATTTTGCCATTTATTATTTTGTCTGATCTCTCATTTTAAATACAAATATTTCCTTTTTAATTTTTAATTCTGAAATAATTTCAAAGGTACAGAAAAATTGCATGAATAGTATAAACAATCTCTTAATAGTTTTCACCCAAATTTCTAAATGTTAACATATAACCAACTTTGCTTTGTCACTCCATCTCTAGATATTTATTTTCTTTTCTAAATCGTTTGAGGATAAAATATTGACATGAGGCCTCCAACCTATAAATACTTGTTTTCTTAAAAACAAGCATAGTTACATAACTACAGTAGATTTGCTAAAATCAATAAATTACTGTTGATATTATCCTAGTGTTTAATCTATAAACTTTATTTAAATTTTATCATTTGCCCAATAATGAATTTAATAGCAGAAGAAAAAAAAAATCTCTTTCTCGAATGAACCCAGCATCACACATTGCATTTAGTTATGCTTCTTTAGTCCTCTTTAATCTAAAAGTGTTCTTCAGTCGTGTTGAAGACCTTGGTCTTAAATTTTCATGGCTTTCATATTTTTTAAGAATTTTGTCCCTCAGTTTATATTTGGCTGTTATTTCTTCATGATTATATTCAGCTTATGCATCTTTGGCAGGAACACCACAGAAGTGACACTGTATCTTTTCAAAGTCAGGAAATATCATTTTCTATCAGGAAATATCATTAGAGGTTATATTAACTTTGGTCTTTTGGTTAAGATGGTATCACTAGGTTTCCCAATTTGAAAGTTACTATCTTTTGTAATTAATATTTTGGAGAGATATTTTGAGATAATTTAATATGCCAATTTTTCTTTTTATCAAATTTGCACCCACTAGATTCCTACGATAGTTAAAAAATAGTGATTTTACAATTTTATAAATCCTTTTATGTTGACCAGTTGACATTTTACTATAAATAAGAGCTTTTCCTATTCCTACATTTATGTATATGTATAGCAATATGAAGCTTCACATTTTTACTTGATTCAGTGGATTATTAACTATTTTGTCATTATTTGATGCTCAAATTGTCCCAGATTTAGCCATGAGGAACTTCTTCCAACTGTCTCCTGTGTCATTTTGACATGACCTCATCATTACTTTCTCACACAACAAGATGCTCCAGGATCTTGTAGCAGACCATTAATCGGTCATTTCTTTAAAAGGTTCTGGAGATTTATGATAGAGATTAATATATAAGTACCAAAATCTAGACAGTAGGTGCTCATTATTTCTGGGATGCCGTTACTTTATATCCTTTCAGTAGACAAAGCTAGAATGTGTTTGCATGTGTGTGTGTGTGTGTGTGTGTGTATACACACACACAATGCACATGTATACATATATGTACACACATGTGTATATACATATATACAATATGTATATACACATGTGTGTATGTGTACGCACACTTCTATACATATATACATATTTAAAATCTATCTATACATATATGTCATCTATCTGACAAATCATGATCTTATACTGTTAACTCCAATTCTGATTCTGATATAAAACCACAAAACCCGTTTTAACCACCACTGTTTCTAGGTTTATAACTCCCTCCTCAGAAAGTAAGAAATTTGTCTCCCTTTCTCTACAATATGCTATACCCATTGCTCAATCTTAGGATATACACACCCACAAATATTTCAGAATTGCTAGCCCATAGCACTGGGAAAAACAAACCTACTTAGAATTCAGTATTTGTTCAGTGTGGATTTTTTGGACTGTAGCCTGAGGGTATATAGAAAAATATTGTGTTAATAAGTTAGTCGGGTTATTCTTCTTCCCCTTTAGTGTTGAGAAGTTATTTATTTGCAATACCATTAACTTCTTTGTTTTCTTTTCCATTTATTTTCCACTTTAGTTTTTATTTTCCTTATTATAATTCATTTTATTTTTATAGATATATGAAATATTGACATGATTCTAAAACTGTGAACAAAAATGTATAGTAAGGGAAGTGTTGCCCCAAATCCTCTACTCCATTATCATTCCCAGTCTTTTTCACTCCCCACCTATATATTTCCTGGAAGTAACAAATATCATTTGCTTCTGACTTATCCTTGCTAGATCTCTTTTTATACAACTGAGTAGATGATTATATATATTGTTTTAATTGCCCTTTGCCCTTAAACTAAAGTTAGCATACTATAGATATTCTTTGCACTTTACATAGTTTATTCAACCACTTTCCTATGAATGAACATTAGATTGTTTCTAATATTTTGCAATTGTATAAAACATTACAATAAATAACCTTAGGCATATGTATTTCCATTTTTTTGGAATTGTATCTTTAGGGTAAAGTCTTAGAGGTGGGATTTTTGGGACAAAATGTGCATTCATTTGTAGCATTTGTTAGATATTATCGAATTCCCCACTCTAACTGTTCCATGAGTTTGTATTCTCACCCACAGGAATGAAGGTTCTGGTGTTCCTATAATGTCATCAACAGAATGCATCATCATAATTTTTACCAATCTGAAAGTGAGGCCAGCTGCTACCAGTGTGAGTCTAGGCACTGCTTACCAAGGAACACCTGACTCACCAATGACATAATTGGATGTGATTTGGGTAGGGCGGCGAGTTGGGAAGGCAGAGTTTCAGGGAATCCTCTGGGTAGAGTGACCTCTGTTATCCAGTTCAATGATGTCTCAGCTATGGAAACACTGTGTTCACACACTGAGACAGGGGAGGGCTCAACAGAGGAATAATGGATACCATTGGCACTTCTGTATAAAGGAACCTCACCTCCAGCCCTAACTCTGACAACTCACTGTCCCTCTGTAAGTCCCTGGTGCTCCCTGCACAGTTGATCCTGGCGCTGGTGCTCAGAGCCAGCCTGTCTGTCACCGCAAAAGTCCACTCACAGGCACGGCCCCTTTAAGAGGCATCTGCCACTGCTATGGCCTCTGTCCCCCTCAGCCAATCGAAATCCAACAGCCTCACGTCCTCACCCCACCCTGCTCTGCCATTGCAGGGTGATTTCTTAGATCTCTCTCTAGTTGTATGGCTTGTTCATCTAAATCCCAGGTGATTTTCCTTGTTGTTTGCTCCTTGCTTCTATCACAACTTTGATTTGGTCTCCAGAGGGATGAACAAAGCCACTATCATCATTGCCATTTTTTCTCCCTGAAATATTAGTTCTTTAAATGTGATATATTTTGAAAATTTTCTCCTAGTTCATGGGTTATCTTGATTTTACTTTTGAGTTTTTGTGATGCCCTTTAAATATTTCCTATATTCAAATTTATTAATATTTTATTTTCTTAAATCTAGATTTTGAGTCACAGGTAAACAGTTTTCTCTATATTCAGAGTTTTTTCTAATAATAGTTTCAATTTCATTTTTAGATCTTTGACTTATTTGGAGTTTATTTCTGTATACTGTGTGAAATAAGTTCTCTTTTTATCTTTTTCTAAAATGGTTTTTCAAGCACCATTTAAAAAAATAAAGTCTGTCTTGTCCCAGTGATCTGAGATGCCACCATTACCATAGACTAAATTTCCATGTATGCTTGGATCAATTTCTGGACTTTTCATTCTATTCCACTGGGCTGTTGAGTTATTTATACACCAATACTGCATTATTTTTATAATAGAAGTCCATAATCTGTTTTAAATGTGTGATCCTCCCTGATCTTCACTTTTAGATCTTTTTTTCTGTTTTTATTGTCTATTTTTTGGACTTTTTTTCCATATGAACTTTTAGTATCAAGTTTTTAGTTCCGGGATGAAGGCAGTGAGATGGGGACTTGCTGACTTTTTAAATTGAGATTGTTCTTAGTTTAGAAATTAACTTAGAGAGAACTGACATCTTTATGTTGTAGAGGCATCCTATCCAACAACAATGAATGATTTTCCATTTGCTTGAGTGTAATTTGTTGTATCATTTAGTAGTGTTTTAAAATTTTCCTCTAATAGGTTCTGCACATTTCTTGTTAATTTTATTCCTAAGTATTTCATCTTTTTGCTTCTCTTATAAATGGATATTTTTCTACCATTAGATTTTCTAGCTGTTATTGTTTGTGTTTGTAAAGGTTATTAATTTCTATATGATTATTTTATATCTTGTTATCTTACTGAATTATTTTATTGTTTGAGTTAGTTTTAATGTTGAATCTCTAGGCTTTTCCAGATATGCTGTCATGTCATCTTCAAATACAGGGGTTTTTCTTTCTTATATTGCAATTCTTATTATTTCTAATAAAATTTTCTTTTCTAATTGCATTGAGTAATACCTCTGTACAATGCTGAATAGTAGAGGAAGTAGTGTGCATCTTTGCATTACTCTTGATTCTATTCAAAATGATTATAATGTTTCTCTATTAAATAAGATGCTGGCTTTGGGGCTAAAAAAGCAAGGAGACCAGTTATAAGCCTATGGCAGTAGACCAGGTAGAGGTCACCTAGTCAGGATGGTGGTAGTGGAGATGCAGAGAAACATATTTGAGATATATTTCTAGGTAGCAGCAACTGTGCTTAGAGATGGATGTGTCATAGGAGAAAAAAAGATGTTAACGTCAAGTCTTTTAATTCAAGCAACTGGGAGTGTGCATATATTGTCTTCTCATATACATTTTAGGATTGTTGATAGAAAGCAGCTGTAGTATAGTGAGTGAATTTTTATGTTTTGGAATCCAATCTCTTTTATTTAAATTCAGGCTTTAGCACTTACTATATGGTCTTAAGTTGCTTAATCATTCTAAGCTTGGTTTCCTTCCACATATGTATAAAAGATGATAATACTAATACGTAGATTATAAGGGGTTTATGAGCATTAAATAAAATAAGAAAAAAACAAACATAAATAACAACAGAAAAAAACTCTTAGCTTATATACATGGTTTTTGTATATAGAAGGACTCAATACTGTTAGGTACGACGACGACGATGATGATGATAGTTCTGTAGGATTAATATCGCCTGGTGGCTATCAAGTACACCAGAAAAACCATTCAATCAATGATTGGGCCTAATATTGCCTCTCAGTGTAAGAGTCCATTTTATGTCATTGTCTCACATTACAAGTTCCGGTGAGTATTCTGCCTTATATCAGATTAATGTTTAGTTTTAGAACAATGAAATTTTTAAGGTGCAGTAAACTAAAGGTATCCTAATAAAATATCAGAATATATTTTTCTGCTGAGACCATATATTTGATAAATATACCTGGTAAATCTATGAGTAAAACAGGCAGGTTAATCAATTCAAAAGCTTTCTTTATGTCGATGTACACCATTTTGCCTGAAACAGACATAATTTTTATTTGAAAAATGGCAGAATTTCTCTGGCACCAAATCAGCAAGGTAACTGCCTTTTAATGTATTCTCATTTGCATTTTTGGAAGGTAAGAATGGATGTTATAGTTATGTATTTTTTGTGAACTTTGATAATTCTATTTCTGGGCAGCTGGTTACATTTTGTTATTTACTTGGTTAAATTCCCATGAAGTAAAGAAAAATTTACTGTATGATATTCAGAATGCACTTTCTGGGAAGAATTTTTTTACATTTCTTTTCCCCTTTTTTTAATTAAGTTTATTGGGGTAACATTGCTTACTGAAATTATATAATTTTCAGGTGTATATTATAATTTGACATCTGATTATTCTATTGTGTGTTTATCACCCAAAGTCCACTTTCCTTCAGCTACCATATATTCGATCCCCTTTACCATCTTCATGCTCCCCCTACCCCTATATTTGACCCCCTTTAACCATCTACCCACGCCTTCCACCCCACTCCCTACCCTCTTGTAACCACAAGTCTAGTACATGACTCTATCCTGTTCATTTGTTGCTTTTAGGTTTATATCCTACATATAAGTGATATCATGATATTCAACTTTTTTCTCTCTGGATTATTAGGCTTAGCATGATTATCTCGAGGTCCATCTATGTTGTTGCAAACAGCAGTATTTCATCTCTTCTTATGGCTGAGTAATATTCCATTGTATATATGGACCACCACTTCTTTAGCTAATTATCTATCGAGGGACACTTTGGTTGTTTCCATGTCCTGGCCACTGTGAATAATGCTGCTATGAGCATCAGTGTGCAGATATCTTTTCAGATATGGGTTTTCAAGTCTTTGGGATCCCAGTAGAGGGATCAATGGATCATATGGTAGATCAATTCTTAGTCTTTCGAGGAAACTCCATACTGTTTTCCATAGTGGCTGTACCAATTTGCAGTCCCACTAGCAGTGTATGAGGGTTCCTTTTTCTCCGTATCTTCTCCAATACTCATTATTACTTGTCCTGTTGATTATAGCTATTTTAACAAGTGCGAGATGGTATTTCATTGTGGTTTTGATTTGCATTTTCCTAATAGCTAGCGATGCTGAGCATCTTTTCAAATATTTGTTGGCCATTTGTATGTCCTCTAGGGAGAAGTGTCTGTTCAGGTCCTCTGCCCACTTTTCGATTAGACCATTTGTTTTTTTTTGCTGTTGTTGTTGTTATTGAGTTGTATGAGTTTTTTGTATATTTTGGTTATTAGGCCCTTATTGGAAGTGCTGCTTGCAAATATATTTTCCCATTTGGTTGGTTGTCTCTTTACCTTGTTGATGATTTCTTTTGCTGGGCAGAAGCTTTTCAGTTTGATGTAGTCCCATTCATTTATTTTAGCTTTTACTTCCCTTGCTTTAGAGGTCAAATTCATACAATCTTCTTAAGTCCAAGGTCCTTGAGTTTAGTTCCTTTGTTTTCTTCTATGCATTTTATTGTTTCAGGTCTTATATTCAGGTCCTTAATCCATTTTGAGTTAATTTTGGTGTGTGGTGATAGACAACAGTCCAGTTTCATTCTTTTGCAGGTGGCTTTCCAGTTTTCCTAACACCATTTATTGAAGAGGCTTTCCTTTCTCCATTGTATGTTTTTGGCTTTTTTGTTGAAAATTATTTGCCCATATAAATATGGGTTTACTTCTGGACTCTCAATTCTGTTCCACTGGTCTGTGTGTCTGTTTTGCTGCCAATACATGCTGTTGTGATTATTGTCGCTTTGTAGTATAATTTGAAGTCAGACAGAATGATGCCTCAAGCCTCATTCTTTTTTCTCAGTATGGATTTGCCAGTTCTGGATCTTTTGTGTTACATACAAATCTGAAGATTTTTTGTTCCATTTCTTTAAAAAATGCCAATGGGATTTTGATGGGATTGCATTATATCTGTATAATGCTTCTGGTAATATGGTCATTTTAACTATGTTGATTCTTCCAATCCAAGAACATGGGATATCATTTCATTTCTTTGTATCTTTTTCAATTTCTTTTAAGAGGGTCTTATAGTTTTCATTATCTAGATCCTTCACATGTTTCTTTAAATTAATTCCTAGGTATTTTATTATTTTTGTAGCAATTGCAAAATGAATTATTTTTCTCACATATTTTTCTGGCACTTTATTATTAGAGTATAGGAAAGCTTTGGATATTTGAATGTTGATTTTGTATCCGGAGACTTTAATGTATTTGCTTATTGTTTCTAGTAGTGTTCTTGTGGAGTCTTTAGGGTTCTCTATATAGAGAATCAAGTCATCCACAAATAGTGACAGTTTGACTTCTTTGTTTCCTATTTGAATGCCTTTTATATATTTCTCTTGTCTTATTGTACTCACTAGGGCCTCCAATGTTATATTGAATAACAGTGATGTTAGTGGACAGCCTTGCCTTTTTCCTGATCTTAAGGGAAGGTTTTTAATTTTTCACCATTAAGTATAATGTTGCCTGAGGCTTTCTCATATTTGGCCTTTATTATGTTAATATACTTTCCTTCTATACCGATTTTATTAAGTGTTTTGATCATACATGGATGCTGTACCTTGTCGAAGGTTTTTTCTGAATCTACTATTATGATCATGATTCTTATTTTTTAATTTGTTTATGTAGTGTATCACATTATTCGATCTGTGTATGTTGAACCATCCCAGTGCCTCTGGGATGAAGCTCACTTGATCATGGTGTATAATCTTTTTAATATGGTGCTCTGTTTGGTTCACTAGTATCTTATGTAGGATTTTTGCATCTGTGCTCATGAGAAATATTAGTCTGTAGTTTTCTTTTTTGTGTGTTATCTTTACCAGGTTGTGGTATCAGAGTAATATTGGCCTCATAACATGAGTTGGGAAGTCTTGCCTCCTCTTCAATTTTTTGGAAGAATTTGAGGAGAATAGGTATTAAATCTTCTCCAATGTTTGGAAGAATTCACTAGTTAAGCCATCTGGTCCTGGACTTTTACTTTTTGGTAGGTTTTTGATGATTGTTTCAATTTCCATACTGCTGATTGGTCTATTTAGCTCTTCCAATTCTTCTTGATTCAGTCTAGGAAAGTTGTATCTTTCTAAGTAATGGTTCATTTCTTCTAGGTTATTAACTTTGGTGTTATATACTTTTTCATAGTATTCTTGTGTGATCCTTATTATTTCTGCGATTTCAGTCATAATTTCTCCTCTTTCATCCCTGATTTTGATTCTTTGTTTCTTTTCTTTTTTTTCTTTAGTGAGTCTAACCACGAGTTTTTCAATTTTATTAACCTTCTCAAAGAACCAGCTCTTTGTTGCACTTAATTTTTCTATTTTTTTTGTTTTGTTTTCAACTTCATTTTATTCTGCTCTAATTTTGATTCTTTCCTTCTCCTGACCTTAGGCTTCATTTGTTCTTCCTTTCTAGTTTTTTTAAGATAAAGCATTAGGTTGTTCATTTGGGCTCATTCTTTTTTTGGTGATAGGCCTATAATGATATGAACTTTCCTCTTATGACCACTTTTGCCATATCCCAAAATTTTGATATGTTGTACTATCATTATTATTCATTTCTATGTATCTCTTGATCTCTCTTTTTCTTTCTTCTCTGACCCAGTTATTCTTCAGTAGCATATTGTTTAATCTCCATGTATTCGTGGTTCTTTCTGATTTTTTTTTGCAGTTGATCTCTAGTTTCAAAGCATTATGATCACAGAATATGGTTAGTATGATTTCAAACCTCTTATATTTGTTGAGGCTATCTCTGTGTCCCAGTATGTGGCCAATACTTGAGAATGTTCCCTGTGCACTAGAGAAAAATGTATAAACAGCTGTTTTGGGATGGAAGGCTCTATAAATGTCAATTATGTCCAGTTGGTCTAATGTGTCATTTAAGGATGTTATTTCCTTATTGATTTTCTGTTTGGATGCTTTGGATGGCAGTGGGGTATTTAGGTCTCCTACTATGATAGTGTTTTGGTTTGTTTCTTTAGTTCTGTTAGTAATTGCTTTACATATTTTGGGACTCCATTATTGGGCACATAGATGCAAAGAAGTGTTATGTCTTCTTGTTGCATAATTATGAAGTATTCCTCATTATCTTTATAATTATGAAGTGTTTCTCATTATCTTTCTTTACCTTTTCTATTTTGAAGACTATTTCATCTGATATTCTACCCCTACTCCTGCTTTTCACTGAATGCCATTTGCTTGAAATATATTTTTCTACCCTTTCACTTTGAGTTTATATTTGCCTTTGGAGCTGAGATGTGTCTCCTGGAGGCAGCATGTGGTTTGGTTTCATTTTTTGAAACATTCTGTAACTCTGTGCCTTTTTATTGATGAGTTCATTTCATTTACATTTAGGGCGATATTGAAATATGAGGCCTTCTTATAGCCATTTTATCTTTTGTTTTCTGGTACCTCAGTATTTCCATTACTTCCTTGTCCCATGTTTTCTGTTCTTTATTTTGGTTGGCTTTTGTGGGTTGTCTCTCTGGTTCTTCTTGTTTTATGTTATATACTTCAGTTCTGAATCTTTGGTGTTTGTTTACCATTAAGAATATGTAAAGGGTAGTTATATATACATATATATATATTTTTCATCCATTTTCTTCGGTTTGTGCCTTATCTTCATTCTCCTTTGCGATTTTAGATCTATCAATCCTCCCCTTTTTAGTCATTGTTATCTCAGTTTGTCTCTATGTATAGTGAACTTTCATTACTATCTTGCTATAGCAATTCTCTTCTTATTATTTAAGGTTATAATGCCCTATTCTAAGTAAGGGTTGCACTCCTCTGCTTTTATTTGCCTGATAGTCACTTTACTCCTTATTATGTTTTTTTTTTTTTTTTGTCATTTTGTTTTAGGTGAACTGACACCTTTCAGTATTTCCTGTAGTGCAGGCCTCGTAGTGGAGAATTCCCTCAATTTTTGTATATCTGGAAAAATCTTAATTTTTCCTTCATATCTAAAGGAGAGCTTACCTGGATACTTCATTCTAGGCTGGTTGTACCTTTCCCTTAATAGTTTAAATATTTGATTTCATTTCTTTCTGGTTTGTAAGGTTTGCCCTGAGAAGTCTCAGGATAATCTAATGGGTTTACCTTTATAAATTACTATCTTCTTTTTCCTGGTTCCCCTAAAATTTCTGCCTTTGTCATTGATTTTTGATAATTTTGATACAATATGTCTTGGTGAAGGCCTTTTTGGGTTGAGATAATTGGGTGTTCTGTTGACTTCTTGAATTCCAATATCCAGCTCATTCCTTAGATTTGGGAAATTCTCATCAACTCTTTGTCTGAAATGCTTTCTAGTCCCTGTTTCTTTTCCTCCCCATCGAGAATGCCCATTATTCTTATGTTTCCTCTCCTAATGGTATCAGCTAGTTCTTGAATTTCTCTTTCATTATTTTTTATTCTTCATTTTCTCTCTTCTTCCTTCTGATTTATATCAAGATTTCTGTCTTTGATATCACTGATCCTTTCCTCCATTTGACTGACTCTATTCCCCATGCGTTATTTCATTTTTCAGCTCTTGCTGTGTGTTCTTTATCTCCAGAAGTTCTATTTGGTTCTTTTTGAAGATTTCAATCTCCTTGCTGTGCTGATCAAGTTGTTCTTTTCAATCCTTGAAATTGTTGGTATGTCTCATTTCAGAACTCACTGAGTGTTTTCAGAAGTGACATCATAAATTCTCTGTCTTTTAAATTGCATATTTCTATGTCTGTAAGCTTATTTTCTGGAGATTTTTCTCTTTCTTTTTGAGATGCCTTGTCACCTTGGTTTTTCATGGTGTTTAATGAAACTTTAACCTTTTTTCCACCTGGGCATTAATGGAAATGTATTCTGTTTTTTTTTTTCCAGAAAGATTTAAAGGTCTCCATTTAGCCTGTTGCAAAGAAGGTGTTTTATTTTTGTTTTCAGTAGGTGGTGACTTAGCCTCTTGGATCCCTGCTTTATATAAAGACTTACTAACGCTTTTTAAATTTTCCTGTATATTTTTAATCACTCTCACTACCCTCAGTTTCAGTCCCTGTCAGTGTCAGTGACAGTGTTGGCAGCTTTTGCTTAGATTCCCCTGGGACTCCGCTGTGATCATTCTTGGAGGGTATGTGAGGAGGGGCATTCTGGGTTGGCGGTTGGGGGCTGCGGCTCAGCCTCATTTTTACAACCATGGCCAGTAAAAACCAGCTGTTGTTTCTCTGCCAGCCACTCCTCTGTTTTCTGCCCTGATGACTGGGCCCTGCTACTCGCTGCATGGAACTGAAAGCACTCCCAAGCAGGGCTGTTCAGGGATGTCTCTCCACCTTCTCCCCTCCCCCTCCCTCTACAGGTAGCTCTGGCAAGTGGTGGCTTCTTTATTTCTCACAGCCCACCGCCCAACACTCAGGGTTCTGACCTTGTGGTAGCTCTTATGTGCAGATCCCACACTCAGACGTGCTGGTGTGCAACTTGAGTGTTTTTTTTTGTTGTTGTTGAGTTTTAGATGTTCAGCTTATTATTGTTTCAAGGAGAAAGATCTGGGGATGTCTCTTACTCCACCATGTTTCCCCCTGGGTAGAATTTTAATTAAGAAATACCACAGAAATCTCTCTTTTTTTTGTCTAGAAACAGCTCATTATTTATCAAAAAATAAAAATGTAAGTTGTTTCTACTCATTAAATTTTGAATCTGAATATCAACTTTTAGCAAGTTGTTCTCTTAATGCGTTGTACTACTGATGCCTTTGTAGCTCCAGAAAATATGTTCCTTCACAGTTATATTTAATGTTGAATATTTAAAATATTTGCCCATTCTTTTATATAGAAATGAAAAGATGCAAATTCATTTTAAATTTGACATATCTTTATAATTTATCTATGTAATATAGCTAATTAAAAGTGTGACTGTTTATTGCTTTTAAATTGATAGTCCTTAAATTTAGTGTTTAGAAAACAAAAAGAATGAGAGTCATATCCTGCTGTGGTTTTGCCTGTGATGCTTCAGATTGAAGCCAGTAAGTATTTGGTGTATGACATGATGACAGTCTATAAACTTTGATAATTTAATTCAACTATAACCTCAACTTTGTCTTCTGAAGTATACAGCAAGAGTGACATCTGAGAAACATTTTCAATGAAAAACTACATTTTTCAAATATATTTTACCTTATACATTCTTGTAATAAGATTATTACTCAATCATTTTTTTCTTTGATCAAGAAATACATTAGCAATGGACTTTGTTATTCTTTTGCTTCTCATATCACATTGTACAAAGATATTGCATTTCATTCTGCTTATAATATAAACATCCTTGTATTTATCACTGAAAGTATTATGTATCAGAGTTTAGAGTGGTTATCTCTAGCAAACAGAAAGCTATTTCTCCAGCTATGATTATGCTTAATGAGTCATAAATGTCTGCATAATAATACTCTTGTTTACTTTTCCTCCTTGTGTATTTTCATCCTCACTAGTTATTCTTTAAGGCCTTTTGTATAATGGAAATTCTTCATTCTATGTCCCTAAACTGGAGTGTTGAATTTACATTAGATTATCTTGCTGCTTATACTATGATCACTTTTCAGATGTATTTTTTTAAATGGCCTTGTTTTCAAATGGATTCTAGTATAACAGTTAAAAAGAAGGGTATAGATGCGTATTTTCTTATTTATATATTTTGAGCATGGAAGAAACATGTATTCTTAAAATTAAGTAAAAACAATAAATGTTATTTAAAAATAAAAAGAGAGGGCAGTGTTTTACAAAGCAGTTTCATAAAAGCTATCTTTGATGTCATTTTTAAAGCAAATATAGTGAATGTCACAATTACCTAGCAATGGGAACCTTGCCTTTTTGATGTTGCTATTGCAGAAAGGATCCAGAGAACAATTGATTCTAGAAACAAAAATTAAAGTTTTGACTTTGACTTCTCAGTTGGGGATAGGAGGATTTGGGGTTCTTGAGACAGATTGTTACAATAGAAGATAGATCCTAGTACAGACCTAGTAGGTTATTATCATAGTTCAAGGACCTAGATATGGATGGAATGAAGAAGAGAAATTTATATAAAACTAACATTTTATGTGAAATTGATTTTGATGCCAGAAAACTTGAGCATATGGTTGAACACATTACCAGGAAATACAGAGACACCCAATTTGAAATCAGTAAAGCAAGAATCAGAATCCAGATTTCTGGGACAAAACATCGACCATGAAATCTTTCTGCTTTCAGTAAAGCAGATATCATTTGCAGTTTATACCAATCAAAAATTTCTACCCTCTGTTCAGGGCATGTATCCTAAGTAGGCTCAATCAAGAGGCAGTGCCTTGACAGAAAAATATGTGTATATTTTTTGTCTGGAAATATGCTATGCATTGTGAAGACTGGAATTGCGGTAACCATTACACCACCATTAAGTCAGCCAGCCCGAGGATGAAGTCAGTGCACAAAAAAGAGCAGAGCTTGAGATAAAACATGATCTAATTATATCTGAAGTCTATCCTACCTTTGAACTTTCAGTTATATGAGGAAATAAACCCCCTCATTTGCTTAAATATTTTGAATTATGTTTTCTGTTGCTTACAACATAAAGAGTCCTAACTGATTCAGAAGGTGGAACCTCATGAAGTTGGTGAATGATGATTTTCCTGATGATGAGATATGGGAAGAATCAAAACTACAGTAAGCTTAGTTTTCAGAAAAACTACATCATTGTTTCATAAAGAATGACATGCTGGGGTCATTTGCATATCTTCAAAGCAACATCACCATTACTACAAATGACTGGAGGGATAAATTAGGAGGAAAAGGAGGAACAAAAGACTAGAAATGCTTTGGAAACATGAAGTTAGATTTTAAAGTGAGAATCCTCCACCCTACCCTAATAAAAACTATCACCCTTTTTGTGACCCGCTACTACAGTTGTCAGAGCTACTGCTACATCCTCTTGCTGGACTTTAATTTCAGGCTTTTCAGTTCTATCTTTTATGAGATTAAATAGCAACAAAACATTATAAGCTATTTTAACAAATACTTAAGACACTTAGAAATGGCATATAGGCAGTGGAATATATGAGTGTTGAGCAAGGGTTTTCAAATTCATAAGAATCACCTATGAAGCTTTTAAAATCCCAGACCTTACACCTAGGAAAATCAGATGCAAATAGTTATTTCGATTTTGGAAAAAGTGACTTAGGGAATTTCAGCTCCTATTTCTCATGTATTTTCATGGATTTAGATTCCCGAAAGCGGAAAATCTTCACTCTAATAATGTAGTATTTAAAATCAAGTAATGATATGAAGTTATATTTTCATTTAAAGCATTTGTGCAGCTAGTTATATTAAGTCTTGATTCACCAGCATGGCTTATACTTCTATGAACTGACATTTTAAAGCAATATCATGTATTGAAAATGTCTGGGATTTGACTTAAGATAGATCTAGATTCTAAACCTGATCACTTAAACAGTCAGTTAAGTTTATTCTACCTCAATTTCCTCATTTATAAAGTATAAATCATTATGCCTTCTTCAAAGGATTTTTGTGAGAAATAAGATAATGAAAGCATAAAAAAACATCACAGAATTTGGTATAGAGACTAGTAAATTATAGCTATTGTTATTTAAATTCCCTATTTAATTCTTTTATGTATGTATTTTTAAAAATAATACATAGAAAATACTATTTTTCTTAGGATGGTCATATAAAATTACCGATTTGGAGAGACTTGATATAGCAATGACAGATCAATCAGTTTAGTTCTTTGAGCCCCAGAGAGGCTGTTGATGAAAGAAAAGCTAAAGGCTCAGTGCCTTAAAGCTCCTGAGAATAGCATAGTTATCTTTAAAAATGATTTATATTTATCCTGAAACAGAAATTATGTGAAAAAGAAAATAAAGGAAAGGTCATAGTTGTGCATTATGCATATGTTGTTGACAAGGCAAAACATTACTCACACTTAATAAAGTACTAATACTGAATATGGCAATGATCAATTAAATAACAGTGTAAGCATCAGTACAGTAAGGGTCTAAAGATTTCAGGTAAAGTTATAAAGTTATATTTATTTTAATCTGTTGTTTAATATAACTATTATTTACCATGTAATTATACCCCAGAGAGCCTTGATTACAAAATTAAATAATGAAATAGAAATGTGGTGATAGACAAAGGAAATATTATGCCACAGTAACTTTTCACCTTCTACATGATAATGTGAAAATAACTTGAATGAGAACCAAAGAGTATTAAGCTCAGTGTGGTTTTCTTGAATTATTTTTACCCTTTTCTTTTAATGCCACTGCTATCTGTCCAACATCTCTGAAGCACCCTGAAGGCTTATGAGTCTTATTAGTACAGGAAAAGAAAGAACTTGTGACTAAAGAAGATGATGTACTGGATCATAATATTAATTCAAATCTAGTGGAAGGGAAGGAGAAATTCATATATTAGAGACAGTGGTTGTGTCTGGTCATTATTTGACTATTAAAAATTCATAGTGGATAAAATAGATTTTCTTGGGACCTATTTTTTTTAACTTATGAGGTCATTAGGGAATCAGTAAGTTTGGCACATTTTAGTTGACTATTTCCACAAGAGTTTTTTTTTTTTTTTTTATCTCTACTTTGCTATTTTCATCATCCACTTTTCATTAGGTTGGTGACATTAATGTCAATCACTGCCTATTATTTTGTGCTTCCTTGTTGATAAGTTCTTAACTATAATCCATTAACATTAATTCATTTCACCTAAAGTTTTTTTCAGTATCTATTTATAAAATATATTTTGTCTCCTTTAATTTGTTCTTTGGTTCAAAGAGTAGGGAACTTAAAATTAAAATTAGTATTCAATCTGGAAAATCACACTAGTTATATCAAAGAGAAAGAGATTTAACATAATTAATGAGATACTTACAAAAATCATTGGAAAGAGGGAGGACTGAATGTTAGGGGTTATGTCACTAGTTTCAGGCACACAACCACAGAGTCAGAGAGTTAATACCATGCAGAATTAGGAAACAAAAGGAATCCTCTGAAGACTTCATAGCTTGTCTTCAATTCTGAGAAGGGTGAATAGCAGGAGAACACAGAAACAACTTCAAATAACTCAAATTAGGGAAGTCCAAACATCTGCCTCCCACTACTGTCAGTGGAAGAAGAAGGCTTTTGTTTCCCTTCTCCCAAATCTCATGTGAAAGCATCTCATTTTTAAACTATAAAATATATATAGAAAAAAGGTGGAGGCTTGGTAGTCTGGAAAATGTTGTTCCAATGTTTCAAGCTCTTGCAATGGAAGGGATATCATAGACGGTAATATAAAGGTTACCAGAAATCAGCATACAATATTCATCACAGTCCTCTCCTTTGGCAGATAGCACCCATATACAGGCTTCTGTTTAAAATTCTGAGCATCAGCAATAGCAAACATCTTTTGCACCTAACCTTTTGCAGCTATCCCTCATACAAACAAAGGGAGACTTGAAGTCCTATCTGTCTCCAGAGGATCTTAATTCTTCTACTGTAGCCACATGCCACTTTTGATTTCCTGTAGCTTAAAGATTAAACTATAAGGTTAACAATCAACAACTAATACTTCATATAATAGGGAAAGGAAAGAATAAGAAAAAAAACATTTCCCAATTATACAAATATATATGAAGAAAACAAGAGTGAGACTATGTCAACTGCAGCCTCATTTATGAAACTCATAGTTGGAATTTCAAACTTCCTTTCTTTACTACCCATTTCATAGTCATATGCTGTCAACAAAATCTTTTTCTGGCCATGGTTACTTGGTGGTGTGGAAAGCCAAGAATTTATAGCAGAACAGTCTCAGCTCTTAGTGGTGTTACTGATATTGGGTTTTTGGTCATCATAACACTGGAAGAATTACAGGAATCAAAGTATGTGTGGAGAACAAGGGGGAAGGCTATGAAGAAGAGATGTTGAAGAGGTAAATTGGATCAGTTTTTTAATGCCCTTGTTTTAAAAAAAAGGAATCTGTACTATGGCAGGAGCATGAAGAATATATTGGAGGGAAGTAAGCCTGGGGGAAAGATCAGTTAGGAGGTTGACCATAACTCTTTTACTCCCACTTACTGATATGAATACATGAGCACATCATGCTCTCAATCCCCTACCCAAAACACAGAGATATTGCCCAGGAAACTAGCAGTGGTTTCCAATTGCTAGTCTATCTACAAATGGGAGAAAGCATGTGTTGAAAATACAGATTTCTGGATGCTATATTACTACATCAACATCACTTTTGTGAGGCCCAGAAACCTATATTTTAAACAAGTACCCCAAGATATTTATGCACAGACATATTTGCAAAACACAGTGGTGAATTCTATATAGAGCCTGGTCTTCTGATATTCATTTAATATGTGACTGGAAGACAAAAGAAAAATGTCCTAACCAGTGAAATTGCAAAGGATATTGGTTCCATTTCAATGATTTTCTTCCCCAATCAAGAATGAAGAGACTGAATAAAATGTTTTCTCCCAGTTATGGCTCTGCTCTATATAGCTGTGAAGGGAGAATCAAACAGAACCAAAAAAGAGAGTACATCTAAAATTATGACCTTATTTATAATTTTCCATTCTCTCTTATAGCAACCTCAACTCTTATCTTTATTCTTTTAATAACTTACTTTTGATTCTAAATGACTCACCATGAAATACTTTATGTATACTAATAATTCCATAATTAAATAGTGTTTAATGTGCTTATAGAAAGCATAGCAAAATAGGAAACTTTTTTGAGGAAGTTCAGAACCCAACTATTTTGTTCGTAGGGATTATAACATGTATCAGTTACTTTAGTTATATGTTGTTTATTATGATCAATGTTTGTACTTAATTATTAATGCATCTTAACCTTTGTTTTAATTATTAATTAAAGCTACCTAATGTGATCATAAAATGTATTTAACACATAACACTTTTTAAGTGTACAAAATTTGGTAACTGTTGAAATATTCTTACAATATTATTACCACCCAGCACTAAGCATTGTCATTTCATTAGTTACAGAAATTTTTTTAAAGTTCATTCTGTGTACTTCCCAAATTATTTGAAATTTAAGCAGGATGGGCATGAATTGCAGTTCCTGATAATGTAATGAGAAATGAGCTGGAGGAAATAAACACATGGCTAATGAAATGCAGCAGATATAAGGCTTTTATAGTGAGGGTGATTCTTTGGCTTTCTAAGATCATCTTCTAAACACTATTTTATATCTACCTGTTATAAGTGTGAAGCTAAAGGTATGTATTAAAAAGAAATCTCTGCCTTCATTTGTTTGTCATTATATAATTTTAAGTGCAAAGATTTTCCCTTGGTGTTCTAAAATAACAGAGCACTCAGAGTTGGAAAGCACAAGTAAGTGTTCACTATTATCAATATGGCTTAATAGTGTGGAAGAAGTTTTACTTATTTCAGTCTTACTATGAATTTCCACTTGTATCCACTTGTAAGTAGTCTTAACTAATTTTTCCATAAGTTTTAATTTTTTCTTTTTATATTTAGATCTACAGTCTCTCTGAAGTTAATATTTTGTGCATTGTGTGATGCAACAGTGTTATGCCAAAATCAGCTTGCAAGAGATGATTGGGTGCATCAATTACCAAATCTGCATTTTATGGCATCACAACAGTAGCTGGGTTACCCCTGCCAAGAGTCTTTACACCACAGAAATTGGCAAGTGTTAAATTTCAGGCCCTCAAGCCCCAAAGAATGGGTTGTTAATATTTCCTGTCACATCACTTGAAGTAGGGATCAAATTTTGTCTTATTTCCCACATGGAGAACCAGTTATTATTACATCATTGAATGAATAATTAATCTTCTAGTCATTGAGTTGTAAAGCACCTCAGTTACATACCAAAACTGTATTATGCACATATCTAGGTCTTGTCAGGAATTTCACTGAGCTGAACAGAGCTGAGGCTTCTAGGTGTTGTAGTAACCAATTAAAATAAGCCAAAGTGAAAGTAACAGTGAAGACTTTAATCTCTTCCTGTGACAGCATAAGCAAGATTCAAAACCCAAGCAAGTGACAATGCCCTTGTTCTATTTTCCTCCCATGGAATGGCATGCTGGTCAAGGGTCAAGTGGATCCGCACGGACTTGGAGGACTTCTTACTGTCAAGAGAGCCCTGAACAAAAAGCTCCTGCAGTTTTCTTGACCTAGGGACCAGGAGAGGGCAAGAAGAAGGGGCTGGTAGTGGAAAAGTACTGAATATTGACTTAGAGTAGAAAAAAAGTCCCCCCACTTCCTTCAAGAGGTTTTGACAGAGACGCTGGAGGAAAACTTTTGCTGAAGTCCTTCCGGAAAGAGGCTTTGGAATAAATACACCCCTGTTAGAAATGCAGGTATGTGTAAAGGAATGTCCAGCTAGCGATTTTGAGTCATTGACTACAACTTCTTCCAAAAACTTTAATACACAGGCTGTATACCAAGTCTGGGGTAGGAGGACAGCTTTACCCAGCGAGGCTTGCCATGTTAAGTTACTGTAATTGCCTATGGTTGGACCTTAAAAATTATACGTAGTATTGTTGGCCAAAAGTTGGGCTCCTTACATCTGTTTCTTTGTTCATTATTATGCTACTTTTTTCTATTTTTCTACCACTAGGCCATTGCTAAAAAATACAAATTTATATACCTTTATAAGTCTGGATATCTAGGGAGGTTATTCCCTTTTCTTCCTCTTCCTCTTATTCTTTTTTATTGAATTATGAACACGTTGTTTGGACTTATTTTCTTCTGTAGAAACATCATGGGAAAAGTCCCTCAGAGAGCTTTATGTACTTACATCTGCCATGTATTATCCCAAACCACAGTTATGTTGATTTCTGAGCTGTTAAGTCCCTGGGCTTTGCAGATAATATAAATTATAATTCTAAATCCAAATGAAGTAGAATCCTAGGGGTTTTGATTTGTCTGTAGAGACTTGTTGTTGTTACTCAAAGCCCAGACCTCCTGCTAGCTCCCTCTTTCGGTAGGTAGAGTTTTTCTAGTACAGTAGGTCTTCAAATAATGTAGTTTTGTTATAACATTGATGAGATGTGTAAGAACTTAACTCTTGTTTCTATCAATTAGCCTATGATAAAGTTGGTTTCATTAATACATTGTTTCTTAAGGTTGCAGATCCTATCAAGAACATAAGCAAGGATTGACTATATATCTATTCTCTGTGGATGCAGTCCTTTAAGAGTCCCAACTTTGTACACAAGTATTTCACTTTTAACTTCTTTTCTGTCACCCCAGCCCTGTCTCCTGCTCCTGTATGGATGATAGAACATGAATCATCTTTCCATACTATCATGTTCTACATTCTATTTTTATTTTTTGATTTCATATATGTTGTTGTATATTAGGTTCCTTAAGAGCAAAGACTCACATGGGAATTTGGCATAAAAATAATTTATTGAGAGAATGCTCTTTAGGAAAAACCTAAAAGAAGGAAGGTAATCTGGATAAAGAATGGGAAAAAACTGAGCAAGGATGTGGGGTCTCAGATACAGTCTAGCTTTGACTTGATCCTCAGTAGAGGGTATAAGGTGTGAGGGAGGGAATTCTGGAACATAAATCAAATTATAGAATTGTATGTCTTTGAGATAAGAGAGCTAAAGTTTTTGCCATTGTATTAGTCAGTCATAGAGATATTGGGACAAGGTGCATAACCTCCTAGGTGAGGCAGCTCTTGTCAGCCAAGGTCAATTCTACCAAGAATGGAGGCAGCTATGAGCTGTTAGCAATCAACATTCACAGCATCTGGGGGAATGGGTACACTAACCAGGTAAAAGGTATTTAAATGGTAAATAACAATATTTGCAATAATATATGACTTGCTTCACCAGTTTGGTGTACCAATACAGTATCTCTCAACTTTCATTTTTACAGTCGATTGCTCGTCTTCATTTATAAAATTTCTTATCTCCTTCCAGAGGACTCTTTCTCTGGTGAATGATTCACAAGGACTATGGACCAATCAAAGGTGTCTTGCTTGCAAAAGCCTCATAGATAGAACTGTAGTTTTACTAGCCTCACTGTTTTAGTCTCCATATTGTTAATCTACACAATCCTTTGGTACTACAGAACCCATTAAATATCCACTACTATAGTGATGCCTTTGCTCAGCCATATGCTTGCTAGTGCTGTGTGTGTCCTTTCTCAAACTCCAAAATAACATCTCTTTCAGCCCTCCATATGTGTTTTCTCATTGTTCCCCAAACATGTCATACTATAGTGGTGACTAGGTTCAAAGAGAATTCCAAATATAGTAACATGGCAAACTCAGCCTACTGTTCTAACTACTGGACTTATGTTTATATGATTATGGGAGGTAGCACAACTGAATTTTCTCTTAATAACAAAAATCTGATTCCAAAGTAATTTTCTGTCTCTACCTCTAGACTAGGGTTTCTCAACCGTGGTACTACTGACATTTTGAGCTGGATAATTCTTGGTTGGAGGAGAGGTTGTCTTGTGCATTATAGAATGTTTAACAGTATCCCTTGTGTCTATCCACTACATCCAGTAGTACTGCCCATCCATTCACCATTTGTGACAACCAAAAATGTGTCAAGACATTGTAAAATGTCCCCTAAGAATCAAAATTGGCTCTAGTTGAGAATCACTGTCCTAGATGTAAAGAAGGCTGCAAAATTATAAAAATCCCTTATCAGCAGCCATCCCATTAAATATTTTTTATTGTTCCCTTAATTAAGTAGCCACATGGGGGCAAGTGGCTATGTGTTCCTCATAATATTTAGCATAGTACCTTATACAGTCTAATTGATTACTTCATTGCATATGTTAATCTACTATTTATTATTGCTTATTCTTAACATAAAATCAGTCCACTTAATTATAAAATTTATTAAACATGTACTACTGAATGAATTGAGAGCGAAGTTTAGTCTGGAGAGAATATTTTATTCAAATGTTCTAATTCAAATTTTTTAATTCTAATAAGATGTGTTTCATAATTTTCTGCCACATAGGTAAATTTAACAAAATTAAATGTTTTAAATCAAAATCTTATTTAATTTCTGTATAGTTTTTCTTTCATGCAAGGAAAATATAGTTGAATATGCTTATCTATGTAATATAGACATTCATTCTTAATTGGTCTTATTCAGTTGATTAATTTGTTAGTGATCAGGGAATATTTGAAATTATACCAAAAATATTCTGGCATCACTCTTTCTTGGCAATTTAGGGACAAGGCCAACTTGTTGGTCATCATAAAGTATGTTAAGGGAGTGTTTATTAAAGGTGATAATTCTGAGAGGCATGAATTTAAAAGTGGGGGATGAGTTGAAGAAAAGAAGAGATGGTAAAGGGTGAGAGGTCTATGTTCCATTATAAAATGGTATATAATTTGTTTCATATTGAAATCTAAATTTTGTAGTATCATCTTCAGTTGAAGAATGGTTATATCAAAATAGAAAGTTTTTATCACTAATGAGTGTTTTGGATAGAAAATAGAACATGATTGCAAAAGTATTACAGCAATTAGAAATAATGAATAGAGAAATGAAAAATCACTATTCAGAATTTCTCTTTTTAAAAAACTCAGCAATATGGAAAAGCTTAAACTATAAAAATACAAGTGGTTTTTCAAATATTCTTTAAATTTTAACAAATCTATATTAAATGCTGGAAAGTTTGATGTAATTGTAATTTATATTACTTAATTGGTCCTTTATAACAAGTGTAGAAAAATTCTGTGATGGTTTTTAACTATTAAATTTGTCCAAGGGTAAAGTCTCACAAAATTATAGCAAAGATGTTTAAAAGGTTGCAGAAGTAAAGTAGCTTACAGACTATTCTAACTAAATACAGCAACATTTGATGTGCCTGATTAATAATGGAACTTTTAAATGAGAATCTTGAATCTCTTGAATTAATGAAATATTTTGTGCGGTATTTCATTGGAATTCTGCCACTGGCATTGGGACTCTAGTGTGGTAGAAAGAACATTTGACCAGTATTAAGAAAATAGTTTCTGGTCCATATTTGACACATATCGACTAATTATATGATATTGAACAAATTATCTTTCATGTCTTACTTTTCTCATCTGTAAGATTAAACATAAATTCCTTCTATGAACTATTTTTGATTAGGAATAAAACTTCTACATATTATACTGTCTTTCATCATTTGAGCAATCAACTTTATGTAGAGCTTTCTATGTAATAATTTATTCCATCTACCTGCTAGGAATCATAATGTCATTTTCATCTTTGATTGTATATCAGAATTACTGGTGAACTGTTTTAAAACTGCAGGTTCTGTAGTCTGACTCTGGATTTTCTGAATTAGAAAATCTGGGTGTTGCACTGTGGGACCTATATTTTAAACAAACATGCAACTCCCCAGGTGCTTCTTTCTTATCCATAACTGAGTTGAGTATAATTTCTGTAGGGTATGAAGAATAAGGAGCAAAGTATGTAAAAATTCTTACAACCTAGTTGGTGATATGAGTTCAGTACTGAATATAAAACAAAGGCCAATATATATATTTACTTATTTTCTTTGGCCTAAAAGAAAGGCCAAAACAAGTAAGTAAAGAATGTAGGGTTTGAATTGGGTTAAAGTTGGAAAAGGCAGAGAATGGAATGAAGAAAGTTGATTTCTAGAAAGGAAAAATTAGATTAGTGATTGCATAAAGATGAAACAAGAGCAGTTGGCTTTTACTGCTGTGAAGTCTGACCAGATGAGAGTAGAGAGAAAGATTAGCAAAAAACAGAAATCTGCTTCCTGACTTCTTACTTCTTTTTTTACAAACTAATTAATGTAGTTACACACAATGATTTAATCAAAAATGTTATAAATGATATATTAAAATGTTTCTTTTTCTATTTCATGAAATAATGTTATTGTAATCCTTCATATGCATCATTTGACATGTCTTTATCATTACACTTCCTTTTTAAGTCACTTACCAAAGTTTTCCAGAACACTTTTTCTTCTATTCTTTATAAATAGTTTGAGTTACTGCTTTCTGAATTATGTATGTTGCTATCAAGTTTTCTGAAGCACAAGTACCATTTGCATAACACGAACACAATTAAAATAATCTTGTAGGTATATATTTGTAATCTCCACAATTTTCCACTTATTGAATTACCTTTTGCATTTTAAAAACCACTTTATTGTGAAATATGATACGCACATTAAAATAACACAAAATATCAATGAACAGTTAGATGAATAATTATAAGGTGAATTTTAAAGTAACTATCACCAATATGAGGAACTAGAACATTGCCAGCCCAATCTCCCAAAGACACCTGTATGTCCCTTCCTGATTACAACTCCCTCCCTCCTCCAAAAAGTAATCACTATTATGTTTTTTTCTGACCAATATGTCTTTGCTTACTTTTTTAAATAGATTTTCCACTAATATATGTGTCCCTAAAAATTATGCCTTAGTTTTGCCTGTTTTAAACTTTATATGAAAGCTATCATATTGTATGTGCTTTTTTGGATAAATAGTTCATAGAATATTTATACATTTTACTGTTGATGGACTTTTGAATTGTTTTCAATTTTTGGCTATTTCAAACACCACTGCTCTTAACTTTATTTTAAATGTAACTGTTGCAGGAGGAAAATTGATGGGCCACAGGATACGAGTATCTTCAGCTTTAAAGAATAATGTCAGTCTAGATTCTAAAATGGTTTTTACTACCATAAGCAGTATGTGAGAATTCTGCAACACTGCTTGGAATTGTGAGTCTTTAAAATTTTTTCCAAGCAAATGTATTTGTTAAGGCTTGAATCTGTGGTTTAAATTTGTATTCCCTGATGACTAATAAGGCTGAATACCTTCTCAAATGTTTATTGGTCATTCAGATGTCCTCTTTTGAAAAGTGCCTGTTCAAGACTATTACCCATTCTTCTGTTAGGTTGTTTGCCTTTTTCTTATTTGTAAGTGTTTTTTATGTATCCTGAATATGAGCCTCTTGCTACTCATATGTGTTGAAAATATCTTTTGCCATTCTTGGTTTTCCCTTTTACTCTCCTAATGGTGTCTTTTAATGGATAGAAATTCTTATGTGTAACATAGTATAATTTATCCATCTTACCATTTAAGGTTAATGCTTTATGATTACTACTTAAGAAATTCTCTGCTACCTCAAAGTCATGAAAATAATCTTATATAATTATGATCATTGTTTTACTTCTCACAGTTAGATACACAATTACTTCCCTGCTTTGATTGTTATTATTGCTCTCTGCTGCAGCTGAGTTTCTCCTCTAATTGTACTAAATACTTACTGGTAAACAAAAACCTTTGAGGACAAAATTTGTCCTAAAAGAAAGAGTTTTCTGAGCCTTATGCTATCTGGAAAAAGACCAGGTCCTGGGACATGCAGTCTAAACCACCAGCAGCAGGGCTAGGTGGAGAACATATGATGTCTGCTGTCCTGGAACTGATGGGGCTCTTTTACACAATGGTTTGGGGAAGAGAGATGTAAGTCGTTTTGAATTTTCAGTGGCTAGATAAGGGGTTGTGGGAGAAGGTAAAGCAGAGACAATTTGGGGATAGTTGCATAGTTTGAAAGGAAAAAGTATTTAATGCCTCTGGATTGGTTATGGGCAACAGTCTGGAAACTTTATGCATACACAAGACATGGTAGTGTCTGGTGGTCAGCTTTTTCTTTCTTTCTTTCTTTTTTTTTAGAAAGCTGCCTGGAAGTTGATTCAGTTTTAACATTCATTCAGGAATGTGAGCAGTCTTTTGTTGGTTTGGGCCCATGGCTTCATTAAGTGATTAATCTCTTATTTCTTTCTTCCACCCTTCAGTCTGCTGCAATTTAATTTAAGACATCTCAGAATTTTTCTCTCGTCATTACTTTTCTAGGAACTATTTCTAATTCACTTGTATTATTTGCTTGTCTTCTCACTTTCCATCCTTTCTCAATCACTATAAGGAATTCGACATAAAAATTTATTTCTCTATTTCTTTAAATTGGCCAGCCAGTTCAAGTGAAGTGTTTAATTTGGTATTAGCTATTTAGACTCAACTTGGAAAAACTTTTATTTAATTCCCAAAGTATATAAAATAATTAACACTTCTATTTCCTGTTCATGAGGTACTTCCTTTTAATTTAATGAAGGAAGTGATGTTACTTAGTGAAGGTTACATATTTTAAATTTTACACAAGAGAAAATTTCATCCTTGAGCCAGAGGTGAATGACTAACAGTATTTGGGATGTTTAATAAGCCTGATCTATTACAGGACTACATATGTGAATTTTAAGCAAAATGATTCTCTCAATATTTGTACTAAGCTACCATCCTAATAGCCTGTAGATTTTGTGAATGTGTTTAATGGATAAATGACCATGCAAAAACCCTCTGCATTCTCTTATTCCCCTACTCATTTAATCAATGGTCATAATACCAGTAACTTTCCCTCTGTCATGGCCTTAAACAGAGTTTATGAATATGAGAATATTGAAAGCATTGTGAATTAAGGGGAAATAAGCCTTTCCAATTGCATACTTGGAGAGTGTTGTCTTGCTTATCTTTTTTGCTCTGTTTTGTTTTGATTGTGTAAAAATTATCATCATCCAAAATTCTGTTCTATTTCATGAAGGGACAGAGATTCCTCACAGCATCCTTCAATGCATTTGTGCATCCAATTGATTGCAGCTGTATCCAGAAGAAAGGGAACAAATGGTTTGCTGATTCTACTACCAAGAAGTAGATTAAATTTGGAAACATACCGTTGATGGACAATTAAAACTCAGAATCATGGGATTTGCTAACTTAAAGCCAGGAAGCAAAGATAAGAGATCTCACTGTTTTCAGTCATGGTTCTTGTTAAGGTGACTAGAGTCTGAACATTTAGATTTAACATTTAACGAAAAAGGTATATTTCTACATTTTTATTCATTTTCTAAAGACGTAATTACTTTCTATAGCAGCATTTTTAAATGTTCTTTATCAAAGCCACAATTATATATATTTAAAGCAAGAATCATCTGTTTGAAAAAGGTTTACATTTGAAGCCTACACACACACGCATACACACCAGCACAGTTGTATAGGAAAGGACGTTTTGTGAAATGAGAGTAGAAAGGAGGTTTTTTGAATAAGGTTTTGTGCTAAAAGGAAGAAAATCAATTTTATTTAAAATGTATATATCAGAATAATTTCTGAAAACAAACAGAAAATATGATCTGTTTGCTTGTTTTCTCATTAATTTAAGGACTTTGAGTATCGTTTATTTTAGGATAACTAGGTCTCAGACCTGGGACAAGTCCCAAAGGCCTCTTTTCAAGTTATGTTCTTGCCTTGATGATTTTCCTCTGTTGTTGGAAATTGACCTAATTCAACAGAATGCCATGAATATCTCTATTTGAGAGGCTTCTTCTCTAGTCAGAAGAAGGCTGCTATGGATCATCGTGCTGTCAGAAATCCATGCCTCTTGAACTTGACAAAGGCACTGGCAACATGACTGCCTTTGGTGTCAATTGAAGCTAGATGCATATCGTGGAGGTTTCTCAGAGAAAAATGACAAAGAGTTGGCAGAGTAGTTACCATTTCTAACAGATTTCATCAGCACTACTCTGTCAGATGGAAGAACATTTAAACACCAACTGGGTATATTGAACACCAGAGCTGCAGGGCTGGCAGCATTACATACATTTGTGAAAGAGCATTAGGATGAATTTGTAACAATCATCAAACAGCTGCAATCAACACCTATGTCATAGGAACACATTTTTTCTTAGAATGCAACATGTCAAAACAAAAACCCATCGCTAGAGGCCAATGAGAAAACTGTATGAATGCCAGAATTTAGATAATTAGGTAAGGTTTTAAGATTTCATTTGAAAAAAAAAATGTATTGAGTGTTGCTCATGTGTATGCCTGCAATGGCCCCCTCTTCTAAATAAAGTTAGTGGATAGCTTTTCAGTAAATACCTGTTTTTGTTCTCTTAATAGCTTACTTCTAAACCTCTCCTTTCTTTTCCAGTACCCTAGCTATTTTTCAAGGCCAGGCTGGCATAACAGAAGATAATTATATCTTCCCCCCGAAATCTGTGTTGTAATTTGACTTTTGTGGATTGACCCTGATATCGGTGTCAAAGAATAGTGCTATAGGGCTCTGAAGACACTGGGATTTGCTATAGATAGATTAAAGTTCATTTCCTGAATGAACTTTTCATATTCATTCTATCATCCCTTAAAATCTTATGCCAAATGTAGGTGGGGGAATTTAGGTGAATATCAAGATAATTCAAACAACACAATTCCAAACAACCTACTTCTGAGAGAACTACTTGAATAAATCAAGAGAAACTTACTATTTCGCCTGAGTTGTCCATCTAATTGCTTTAATTATATATCTAATTTATTTTTACTTTCAACAAAGATCTCCACCCTATCTTTTCCTCCTTTTTACTCCCACCTGTCTTCTCATCGTTATGTGCTTTCACTTTCCTAGTGATTCATGCAAAAAATATGTATTGAAGCTATTTAACCATGAAAAGCTTTTTTTATTTGCTTGCATTAGAGTGTTAGTTTTTTAGAGTTAACTTCTCTTTTAACTTAATTTTTGGTTCTGAAGAATCTTGTCGAATTTTGCATAAACATATTTTGTGTGTGATGATATTACTCCTACTTATTAAGAATGTTTATTGAAATATAATGTAATATGTTCCAATAGCTATAGTTCTAGTTAAACACAGAAATAGCAGTAACTAAGCATAAGAAGGCAACTAGCTATAATTTCTACTTGTTAAATAATAATAAAATCTTTTCACCAAACTGAAGTATATAATATTGATGACTATGTTTTCCAAATTAATGTATTGTAGTAGCATAAGAGATAATGAAGATAAATACTTTAGAAAATCTGAAATGCTATAAGATTGAGAAGACACACACTTATTTGCTATATCTGAATCTCAAAGAAAATGAGTATATTCACACACTAATAAACACAGGAAATGTTAATCACAAAAAAAATGAGAAATTATCTTCTATATTAAGTAGAAAACAGATATTGAACAAATTAATAGGAAAATCAAGACATAGACAATTTTTTTATCATTAGAAGTCATTTAAAATATTAAAATGGTATAAGGGAATGAAAATCTACTATAAATCTTATTTGAACTTGATCATAGATATTTATACTATAAGGAAAGCACCGTACTTAGGTAAAAGTCTCAACATTTAAGGAGTATTAACACAATTAAACTTGGAAAATACCAATAATTTAATGATAATGAGAGATATAGAATCAATTTCTTAGAAATGCTAATATTTTTTACCAGCAAAATCATTTTCAGATATGAACCATGACAAATGAGATTTTGAGGCAGTCCACTATTAGATGAAGACATTTTAGATGTGTTTAAGTCAAAGGAGCCAAGTAGAATTCCCGTGTTCAGTATATGCAAACAAGAATTATTCTGAAAAATTGATTTTTTAATCTATAATAAAGGAATTTATTAAACATTTAGTAAAATAATTAAACCAAGATTAAATTTTGTAGTTAATGACCTTACTGTGGTTGTTAAAGATTTGATATAATAGCAAGACCAATGTTAAATAATGGGCAATAAGATCTAGGAATGATATCTACCCCCTCACAAAAATCAGCACTTAAAAGTGGATCACCACTGACTGAAATCAAAGCTCTTTCTGAACTGTGAGCTATTCTACAACCATTCCAAATATTTGGAAGAAATTATTTGTTTGCTGATAACCTCTAGACATGATAAAATTTACAACTTGCTAAAACTGTATATGAAATGGTAAAATTTCTTCATGCTATTTAATCTTTGAAAATTCAAACTAATGTCTCATATTAAATGTTTTCAGTGTCTTCTGAAGTTCACAATATTTGTTCAAGAATTTTAAAATAGATATAAATGAATACATGGGAGTAGCTGGATAATCTCATTTTTTTCACACAGAGTCAAATAAGGTCATACAATTTCAGAAAGGGAAGAGACATTAGTGGGTAATTCAAAAACCAATTTTAGAGACAAGAAAATTGAGGACCAGAGAAGTTAACTAACATTTGAATTAGTTGGCCATGTGCTCAGCAGAATATATTTTGTTCATAGTGACTGTCATCCTTTTTATTACACAAATATACCATTTACATATGACAAAAACTCCCCTCGATAAGGACTACTAAACAATTTTAATGACCATTGGAACTAAAGTTTGCTTCATAGTCTATTATACCCAGTAGCTATGCTTGTGCCACTTTCTTACATAATGCACAGAAGATGGAGAATGGCTTTCACTCCAACTCCTGGGCATGTTCCTATGCCAACATTATTGTCTGACTTGAGTATTCTGTGTAAGTTTTCAATTAAGTTTGAAATCTGCAAGGATATAGATTGAAGAACGAAGAATATTAGAAAAAATTATAGGCATTTAGGATTTATTAATAGATAGGTAAATAGTAGGTAGAAAGCAAGGATAACAATGATATGGTGTATGTGAGTAGGAAATTACTTTGGAAACCCTGAGGATATTCAACTAACACAATTTATTTAGCTATGGAAGTCAGAGGCACTGTGAAAAGTGTTGATTGCACTAGATGAGAAGATGAGAAAAATCAGGTCACCATTGTGGGTGCTCTCAGGCATTTAAGTCAAAACTTATTAGTTTAAAATAAAGGTTTCTCTTAAGGAATTTAGAATTAGGTAGACCTGCATTCAAATCCCTTTTCTCCCTTTATTATTTGTGAAGCCTCAGACAATACATTTTATACATTTTGGGATTTAAATAGAGTACATATAATTATGACACATTTCAAATGCAAAAGTGCAGAATATAATATAGCAAACACCTATGTACTTTCCAGCTATGTTCAACCAATGTTAGTTTTTTGATATTTGATTCAGATTTATTGATAATAAATAAAATTGTACCCCTCCCTAATCCCATTCATGTCCTATCCTCTAAAGAAATAATTACTGCCCTGGAATTAGCATGTGTCCATCTCATGCATGCATTTATACAGTATTTTTATTGTAATAAAACATAACATAAAATTTATCATCGTAATCATTTTGAAGTGTGTCATTCAGTAAAATAAAGTGTATTCACATTGTTATGAAATAGATCTCTAGAATTTTTCATCTTACAAATCTGAAACTCTATATCTATTAAACAACAATATAAAGATGTTTAAAGTAAAAGTTAATCATTTCCCTCTCATTCCTACTGCCACTGCTGAACAGCCACTTTTAGTAGGTAAGTTTTTGTTCACAGTATTCTCTTTTCTCTTAGAAACATTTACATACCTATAAACATGTCTCAGGTATCTATTGCTGTGTAACAAATTACTCCAAAAGAGGTGGGGTAGGATTATTGGTATCTATCTATGCAGAAATTCTACTCCAATATTTATACCTAGAAGTTGGCTGCTTTGTTTATCATTCGGTCTAGATGAAATAGAAGCATACTAATCTGTTACTACAAAACTTTTCTTCTTAATATTATATTTTAAATGTACTCATGGGTCGTAAAGATCTAACTCTAGCTATCTTCCTCTAGTTTCTTTATGCATATTACCCATACATATATGTGTGATTTTAGTAAATGTTTTCTCTCCTCTTTTTTAAAAGATAATTATTTTTCCATTACAGTTTGTATACAATACTATACAGACAAATAGGCTTTAAAACAAAGGCTATAACAAGAGACAAAGAAGGACCCAATAATCCCACTTCTGGGTATTTATCTGAAGAAACCTAAAGCACTACTTCAGAGACATGCAAATTTATTTGTTCATGGCAGTATTATTTATAATAACCAAGATATGGAGGCAATGAATGAATAGATAAAGAAGTGATATATATATATATATATATATATATATATATATATATCTCACATATATATCACTTATATACATATATCACTTATATATATCTATATCACTTATATACATATATATAATGGATATAATATATATAATATATATATAAAATGGATATTATATATATATATACACATATATATGTATATATAATGGAATATTCCTGAGCCATAAAAAAAGAATGAAATCTTGCCATCTGCAACAACATAGATAGACCTAGAGGGTATTGTGCTGAGTGGAGTAAGTCATACAGAGAAAGACAAATGCTATATTATTTCACTTACATGTGGAATATAAAGAAAAATAAACAAATAAAACAGAAACAAACTCATAGATACAGAGAATATATATTTTGATGGTTGCTGGATTCGGGATGGAGTAGGAGGATAAGTGAAGGGGGAAGAGGATTAAGAAGTACAAATTGGTAGTTACAAAATAGGCATGAGGATTTAGAGTACAGCTTGGGGAATATAGTAAATAGTATTGTAATAACTATGTATGGTATCAGATGGGAACTGGATTTATTGGAGTGATCATTTTATAAGTTATGTAAATGTATAATCTCTGTTATGGACCTGAAACTAGCATTTTAAACACATTATGTTTTCGATATCTATCCATGTGACGTATATAGTTATAGTTCATCCATTTTTAATTTTCTCACAGTATTTCATTATATGATTGCTAAATTTATTCAACCTATTGATGAACATTCAAGTTATTTCCTGTCTGTAATTATTACAAACAATGCTGCAATGAGAAGTGTTCATATTTGTAACAGTTCTCTAGGTTATACAATGAAAAACAGACTTGCAACTTCATAGACTATGCATATCTTCAAATATTTCCAAATTTATCCTTCAGGGGGGTACAATTTACATTTCCAGGAGAATAGTATGATAATTTTCCCTTCTTTCACATCCTCTCCAATATTTTGTATTTTGCATTTAATTTTTATGAATCTGAGGACTATAATATGGTCTTAATTTACATTCATATCATTAATAGTGTGGTTGAATGCATGTTTCTTGGATATTGGTATTATCTGTTCTATAAAATTCCTGTTAGCACAAATTTTGTAACTGTGAAATTTAGGGTAATAATTTCTTTCTTAGAAGGTTATATCAATGCTGTTTGAGATAATATGTATATAACCCAAATGTCTACAGTTTTCTTACCTTTATGAATTCATCCTTTTCTTTCTTTTACTGTTCAGGCAAATTGACTTAATTCTCATATCTCTTATATTGTTGGACAACCACCAAGCTCCACAGTATTTGTAAGAATTCCTGAGAAGTGTGTGTGTGTGTGTGTGTGTGTGTGTGTGTGTGTGTGTGAAGTTTATGTATGTGGAAAAGTTTTGTTTTCCTGTTCTCTCTCTCTCCAAATTATTGATTCCAATTTGTCTCTACATTTCTGATGTTACTTACTTTCTGTAACTGCTCTACAATGTCTGTTCTACATCATTCTTATTATGGAAAATAATCTTTCCTTATTCTTCAAAGCAAATTTATCAAAAAGCTATTGTATATAACCAAAACATATGGAATGATTGAAGGAAATGATAGGTAATTTTTTCCCAGAAGAGAAAATGTCTAATGAAAGTTAGATGTAATTGTTTCAAAAAATTTACTGACATTTTCCTGCCACTGGGAAATGTACTGTACCTACACTTAGGTACAAGTCTGCTGATATTTTACTAGACCCCCAGAGCCACCTCTTACCTCCTTGACTATTTCTCTGATTTTCATTGAATGTCACTTTCAATTTCCTGGTAACAAATTCCAAATTTCTGTTCTGCAGCACACAGAAACACATTTCTTTCTGTCTCAAAACTCTCAGGTTATTGTGAGTGGAAGAATCTGGGGCAAGGATGGCTTTGGTTTCAAATAAAAAGGATATTCATGAAGTTATCTTTAAAAAATGTAGCATTCAACATGATTATATGTAGCCCTAAACCCCCAACACATTCAAAAAGTACTGAAAGTAAATAGAGAAATACAGTATTTATTTGTGCTAGAAGTTCAAGCCAATATAATAAGTTAAGACAAAGTATTAAAAACCATACCAACATGAATGGAAAAAGTAAAACTGTCTTTAAATACAAATCATGATTTTTTTTTATGTAAAAGTTCCTACTAAAATATAATGTCTAAAGTTAAAAACATGACTCATGCAAATAATACATAAATACAAGTTAAACATTTTATTAAACTCATGAATTAAAGAGGGATCCAGTAAGGTAGTAACAGTGGTGCAGAGGGAAATTTGAAGAGCAAAGACTTGTATAGTCAATCAAAGTGCTTCTGAAACAAATTTGCTAATAAATGCAAAACTAGTTAATATTATACATAAAAATAAACTGTAATATTTGTATTTTATCTTTTCTACTAAGCGAAATCAATAGAATCTGACTAGATAAAAATTATGTGCATTGCCATAAACAGGAATCATTTGCATCGCTCTCAGACAATAATTATTTTTATTGTTATTAGTTTTCTGCAACTTAATGTCTACCTCTGTGGAGGTATAAAATAAAGTAATCGGTAGAATCAGTCAAAGTTAACCCATAGATAAACATAATGCCCAGAGATTCTGCTGGACTAGGAATCTGTAAACTCTAGCTCATTGGCCAAATCTGGCTCATTGTCTGTTTTTTATGAATAAAGTTTTATTGAAACACAGCTACACTCTATGTTGTCCACAGCTGCTTTTGCGCTGTGAAAGAATTTAGTAGTTGTTACAGAGATTGTATGGCTCACAAAACATAAAATATTTACTATTTGACATTTTACAGAAAAAAATTTACAATCTCTACACTGGACATTGCACAGAACTCTATTGAAAAACCCAATAATCTCTTTTTTTCATTTCCAGAATTTGGATGACTATTCTTTAAAATCCTATAGATGCTGATTTGGAGTGAAATTAGCGATGTCACAGCATATAAATCAAAATACAAAATTATATTGTATCTTTATACAGTAACATGAAAGAAATGGAAAATAAATATTAGGGACAAAGGAAAGTAAGTGTGACCATAAAGGGGTAGCACAAAGGAGTCTTGTAATGATGAAACAGTTTCATATCTTGATTATGATAATGGTTACATAAATCGAAACATGTGATATACCTGCATAGAACTACATACACACATGCGTGCACACACGCACACACAAGTGCATGTAAAACTGGTGAAATCTTAATATACTCTGTGGATTATATGAATGTCAATTTCACGATTTTGATATTATTATTTTTTAAATATTTTTAAAATATTTTTTTTATTTTTCAACTACAGTTAACATATAATTTTAGGTTTATAGCATAATGATTAGACATTTATATAACTTACAAGGTGATCACACCAGTAAATCTGGCACCCATTTGACACCATACATGGTTATTACAATATTATTGACTATATTCCCTATGATATAACCTACATTGCCATAACTATTTTGTAACCACCAATTTGTACTTAATCCCTTCCCCACCTTCACCCATCTACCTAACTCCCCCTTTCTGACAACCACCAAAATATTCTCTGTATCTATGAGTTTGTTTCTGTTTTGTTTGTTCATTTATTTTTTTTATTCCATATATAAGTGAAATCATATGGTATTTGTCTATCTCTGTTTGATTTATCACACTTATCATGTTGTTGTAGATGGCAAGATTTCATTTTTTTTATGGCTGAGTAATATTTCATTGTATATATGAACCACTTCTTTATCCATTCATTTACTGATAGACACTTAAGTTACATCCTAATTTTGGCTATTGTAAATATTCTGCAATGAACATATGAATGCCCTCATGTGTGTTCAGGCTGGATGGGGGGAGGGCTCAACAAAGGGCTCTGCACTTCGGCCTGGAAGACAGCTTTCCTTCCAGCCCTTTTCCTGAAGTGAGACAACTGTTTTTACCCCCTTATGTCCCCAGAGCCTTTCAAGCTGTTGCCCCAAAGCTGGAGCTCAGAGAGAGTCCATCAGGAGAATGTCTGTGCACAGACCCTTTAAGAGGAATGTCTCTGACACCCACAGTATTTGATCTCACTCAGTCACAATCTCTGCTGTTTTCACAGCCAGAAGTTGTGGGGATTTCTCTTCCTGGCACTGGATCCCTGGGCTTGGGAGCCTGGTGTTACTCCAGGGGGTTCTCCACAGCTAAGATATCCCCCCTTAAATGTCAACCACCACATGCAGGTGTAGGATCAGCTCATTTTGTGTCTCCACCTCTCCTACCAGTCTCAAGGTGGCCCCTTCTGTATTTCCTTAGTCGTAGGATTTCTGTTCAGCTAGATTTCAGGTGAGTCTTAATGTTGGTTGTTCTATAGTTCAGTTGTAATTTTGAGGTGGTTGTGAGGGGAGGTGAGCACAGCCTTTACCTACTTTGCCATTTTGACTATAAGATCTGTTCTGTTATTATTGTACTGTAGTTATACACAATGTTACTGTTCAGAGGAAATGGGGGAGGTGTATATAGAAGCGTACATTTGTTTGAAACTTTCTGTAAATATATATTTCAAAATAAAAACTATTTCCCTCAAAAAAACTTATTTTTCACAAAAAGAGTAATTGTTCTTCAGAAATGTTCATAGCAGCTTCATTAACAATAGCTAAAAATGAAAACAACCCAAAAATACATACTCAGGAGGATAAATAGACTATGGAATATTCATATTATCAAATACTACTTAACAATAAAAAGAAATGAACAACTGATACATGGAAAAACATCAATGAGTCTTCTAGATATTATGTTGGGGAAAAGGCTGAACACAAAATTTTACATTCTATGTGACTCATGTAGTTCTATAACAGGTAAAAGTACAGTAAAAATGATATGTGATTACCTCTATGTGAAGTGGGAGGTGGAAATTGACTGGAATGAGGCCAAAGGAAACTCTCTGAGGTGATAGAAATATTCTGTATCTTTCATGAGGGGTGAGTTACATAGGTATAAATTTTACATGCATGGACATGCACATGCATACACACATATACTCCAAAATAACTATTAGATTATAGTTAGTAAGTTTGCATTTCTTATTGGTGTATTTTCAGACTTGAGCCAATGAGTAGATATTTTGAGCATAATGGAAAATGGTATTTTGACAGTAGCATAAAACAATTGGAAAATAAATATTAAAGACAAAAGGGTAGGTGTGGCCAGAGATTCAAAGGGTAGCACAGGGATACATATAGGCAATGGGGAAATACTAGAATATAACTTGTGGCTTGGAATTGAGTTTAGAGGTATTCGTGCATGTATACCTGTTACCTATATAGGCCTGAAAGCAATTCTACACTAATAGCAATTAATACAATCAGAGCCCAAATCCTCTTGAGGAGACAAAGAAACGACCTAAATGAAAGATCAGAACAAAACTCTAGAAAAAGAACCAAACAAAATGGAGACAAGCAATTTATAAATAACCATCTCTATTTAAATGACCAAGACTCTTTGGAGAATGGCTGATTATGGCACAGAGGCACAGAAAGTACTAATGAGCCTGGAATATCTCATTGTTCCAGAAATAAAGGAAGCACCCAGAGAATGATAGAGACATATCAAAATGACACAGGAGCTAGGTAGAAGTATTTTCCACTGTTCAAATCTAGAATGATTTGAAAATCAAAACTAATAATGAAGTTTCTAACACACTGAATAAAATAAGAATCTATAAATCAATACTGATTAACATAAGTCAACCAATTAATTAATAAATGAATGAGAAAGAAAAGCTCTTTATTACAGTAGAATGCTAACTAATTAGAAGTAATGATCAAATGAATCATCAATAAATGCTAAAATTTATTGAACAAAAGTTTGATGAGGAGCAAAATATTTGAATAATTTCAACGTATCTCTTTATAAATTATTTATTAATTTTAAATGAAAGAACAGTAAATTGCAGTGGAGAAACCTGGCATTTATTACCTATACAAAGTGATGAAAGTTAATATCATCAGTAATGGGGCATTTCAACATCATGTACCTCCTGATATGTTCCATTGAGAAGGATATTTCACCTCTGTAGCAGTCCTACCCAAGTGCATAGCTAGAATATATTTATGAGGACCTACCTGACATATCCCAATTTAGGAAAATCCTACAAAATAATTGTCCTGTTCTCTTAAAAAATGTCAAAATCAAGAAAGGTAAACAAAGGCTGTGGAACTGTTTCAGGCTAAAGGATACATGATAAATAAATATAATGTTTCACCTTGATTGGATCCTGGATTAGGAAAAATAGATTTAAATGTGTAAATGTATAAATTGTGCCTGGACTGGGACAATCGGTGTGATCTATTATAATTATGTAAGGGGATATTTGTGTTTTTAGGAAAAACATACTGGAATAGTTAGGGACAAAGTAGTGCAATGTATTCACAATGACTCCAATTTTCACTTAACTAATTATATCAGTCAATCAATCAATCAATCAATCAGTAAGTGTATGTGTGTGTAAGATTATTAGTTTACCAGCCATGGGCTTGTCATGTTACTGATACTAAAGGATTTTACTGTTTTCTAAATCTTATTAATTACTTTAGCTAAAAATTATGAAAAATTATTTTGTATTGTATTAGTGCTTTCAGAAAAAAGCACATTTATTGTTATGTTTACATTCAGTAGAGTACTTTTATTTAAATTTTCATTTAAAGCACAATTTTTGTTTTTTCCCATTTGTCATATGTACCTTGTCAACATTAAATAGCATAGAATATTGCACATACCCCATTTTTATCATAGCATTTACCATTACAGGTGAATAACAAGTGTAGCCCTTTCAAATCATATACAAGTGACTGGGTAGCCCACCTGTATATGTTTTCTACCAACTGTTTAGTTGCCATGGATCTAACAGCATGTCTGACAGCCTGAATAGACCCTGTATTAATGAAAAAGAACACCTGGGCAGAGTGGAGTCTCAAACTCTTGCCCTATCAGTTGAAACAGCTGTGATCTACAGCCTGCCAAGAAAAGGTCAAGAGGAGAAGTATGTTTTGCAGAGAGAAAAAAATAAAAATAGGTTGCAACTTATGCCTCTATAAGTAAGCTAGTCCCACCGGATATGAGAGAATGACCATAAAAAGTCCCAAAAGATGTCTCTGGATATCAGGCTTAAAAAGAAATGCAGCATTCTGAAGAAATAAAATGTATTTTTGAGTATAGGGGTCCTGCCTCTATCTAGCTATGAGACCATAATACTTACAGTGTACCACATTTCAAGTTTTATAGAGTTATCGTTGTTCTGCATCTGCAGTATATGGATAACCACCTTTGCTTTGTGGCTGATAGCTAGCACTATACTCAAAGTTCTGCATAATGAGTATATCTGGAATTAAATAGATTATTTGGAGATTTGATAGAAAACTAAGTGTACAACAGTATGAGATGGTTTAGGTATAACTGTTAAATCAAAATGAAATGGATGGTAAGATAAGCATTTTGTAACATTGAAAAAAGACTGGAAGGAAATATAGCCAGATATGAATAACAGTTACGTCTGGATGGTGAGACTATGTTAATTTTATCTTACTACTTTTTTGGTTTTCTAAGTTATCAATAATAAAAATGTATGACAAAGTATTACTTTTATAATTTTAAAAGATGACTTAGTTTTACTTAATGAAAAGAGGGACTGAAAACGTATACCTTTCACTACTGCTAAATTAGGGGCAGTGCTTTTGCCAGTGTAGTGTGCTCTTAGACCCGCAATGATGTCATCCATCACCTGGAATGTTAGATATGCATCCAAGACATATTGAATCAAATTCTGCAATTTTACAAGATTCCCAGGAGATGTCTGTGCACAAAAAAAATTTGAAGAAGCATTGAAGTAGTGCATTAGTCTCATTAGTTTTAGAAAAGAGAACTATCCATGCTCAATATGTTAAATTTCTATACCAGTTATTGCATTCATACAGATTCTACCGAAAGCATTTGACTTAGTTTAAATGTTACCTATGCATAGAGATACATAGGTAAAGAAAGCTTAAGAGTGTATAGTAGAGAAAATTTATTACAGAGAGAAAATGAGACCAAATGCACATTACTTCTTATTAATTTTTCTTTCTCACTAACATCACTTTGGATTGCAGTGGTCTAGCATCTGAAAACAAAGTTTGCTGGCAACCAAAAGTGATGGTAAACTTATGTAAATGGCAAGAATTCTTACAGTGCCCTTTTTTCTGCAGTTTCATGAGAAATAGTTGCCAAAAAGCTTTGATTGTAATTATTAGAGCTGGTGGCTTTTCTAACACCATAGCCATTCAAGAATCATTTGAAATTACTAATGTACTTATTACCAAAGTAGGAAGCACAACAAGTTCAGACTCCTGTTTTTTCACATGACTCATGCCTCTATTCTTTCTCTTTTTTTGTTGTTCTATAAACTGTTATCAAATGTAATGTTTCACTTTTATTCAAAATATTTTGTTTAGTAAATGCTTCAGTAAATAGATGATATGTATGCTATTTTAAAGAGCCCAGTTACAAAGGAATTCAATATTTGCATAGATTATTAGAAAAGAAGGTGTATTGTGATTTCTAACTCTTAGTAGATAGTTACTTACATCACTTTCTCTTCCCCATTCCCCATTCCCCATTCTGTGTGTGAGTGTTTGTGTGTGTGACTAATGAGGGAAACAGAAGGAAAGTAGCATGATGTGTAGCCTAATAAAGCAACTGGGAATTTTGTTAAAATGAAATTTCTGAATATTTTCTTAGCAAAGTTGGAGTAGAAAGAACCCAGACAAAATGAAACAAACAAACCTAGCTCAACTAATTGATCTTGAGTAAGTTACTTCAGTTTTATAATTACTTTGACTCTTGGATTTCATCATCTGTAAAATGGCACTAAAACTTGTGAGGATTCAAAAAAACAAAATAATGTTTGTAAAGCACCTAACACATGGTAGAGACTCAATATACAGTAGTCTAGTATTATTGCCATTAAATTGATGTTTTGGTATGTACAATAGGTTGAAGGAAAAGAAGTGTCAAATGAAATATCTAACATAATGTCACAATATGAAATCTCAAGCTTGCTTATGTCTGGCCCCTTTCAGCTCCTTTAACTGCTGGGATTGCCCCCTGGGCCATGAAATGACAGAGAAGAAAAATGGGACATTAATATTTCCTCATTCCCATCTTTTTTACAGAGCCACTTGCCTGGATTGAATCACTATCAGTTTTTGATATCATTTCTGTTTTTCTCCTAGCAATGAATAGTAGCACCTAAACTTTTGAACTGCATAACCTTTTTATTTCCTCAGTTATAACTTCACACCCTTTTTTGGGAATAAGAATTGGAATTCTCCCTCTAGCTAAATTACCTTAAGGTGCTTTGCAGTTCCAACAACATTCCTGTTCTAATTCAGGCTAATCCTGTGAAGGTCCTTGGGTTTATTCCAGTACTTAGAGAACAAAGCAGATTGTTTTAGACCTGCTAATAAAAATATTGGAATGAAATTTAACAGATTTATTAGTCAAGTATTGCAGTCTCTGGTTACACATATAGATCTTTTACACAAAATCCCCTCATGAACCCTCTGATTATATTAAACTAGAATGAGACACTCATCAGACAGGAAGGCTTAGAGAGGGAATTTCAGCCTTGTGTGTTGGTGGTTTGTTTCACAGGAGTTTCATTTTATTTGATGTAGTATATACAATACAGGGTTAGGTCACAGGTACCCTTCACACATCAAGCTGTTCTGAATTAAAACTGTACCTTTTCTTAGTCAAGGTTGAATGTCTGAGATATTTTGACATCTCACTCTTGGTGAATGATTCTGAAATCTCATCAGCTGGATATTTATTAGGTCCAGAATGACTAGTTAGACTTATTTTTCTTAGCTTTTTTGAACTTATTTCAGTTAAGTTGTGTTAAAACTTTTCTGATACTCATTCTATTTCCTAGCCAATGTTTAAGTCACATTTTTCATTTGCTATAGTCACACATATAACTAACTTAGTTTCATTTTATTTTTGATTGATTTACTGGCATAAAGTTATCATTCAATATATGATCCATTTAAAACTTATCAAGGCTTAATAATCACTATTGTAAATATCACTAATATGATCAATATTAATGCAATTGCTATTGCTTTATTGCTAATCATGAACACTTGTTAATATACTGTTATTAATAATAATGCATGTTATCTCATGGTGTAAAATATTCAAACTGTGAAGATTTTAAATCATATTGTTAATATAGTTACTTTTTTCTAAAATTTATTTCAAGCATTAGCAGTTTTATTCCAGTATAGATCTTATGGTCTGTTTTGATTAAATAATGAGGACCTACTATATTTAAAATCCAGAGCTAGATACCAAGGAAATACAGTGATATGAGAGTCTAGGCCTTTGAGGAACTTGTAGTCTAGTTGGGAAGACAAATTGCATTACAGATCAGAGAATCTCTGGATGAGAAAGGTCCTTGTCTTGTTCTGCTCAGGTTGCTTTAACAAAATCTAATAGACAGGGTTGCTTAAACAACAGACATTTATTTCTCACAGTTTTGGAGGCTGGGAAGTCCAAGATTAAGGTGTCAGCAGTTTTGGTGTCTGGTGAGAGCACTCTTGCTGGCTTATAGATAGCCTCTTTCTCATTGGGTGCTCACATGACCTTTCCTTGGTACATTCTCATGGAGAAAGGGATGTCTCGATCTTCCTCTTCTTTTTTTTTTGGATTTACCAGTTTATTATGATTTGTAAGTGTCATTTAAAAAACATCAGTCCATTAAACCATATAGAAATAAGTATGCAAAAATTCACAAAACAAAACATACTATAAACCTGTTTAAATATAGAGATTATCTAAAATTCCTGATTTTTCGATCACTTCATAATTATGCTATGGCAACCAAGTAATCCTTAACTTCAGTTGGAGTAAGCCTCCTAAATCCAGCTTCATTGCAGATTCCAACTTCTATGTTATTCTCTGTCATTTGCTCTTCAAAGCTTTCCTTTAGGGTTAATATAGCTGTATGAATGGCATCTTCCAGTTCTAGATCTTCATTATATCTTTTCTCAAGGAAAGTTTACCCATTCATATAATTCTTTCCCATTGCTGTGGCTTTCCAGGCAAAGTAAGCTCCAAATGCATCTGAGTGAAATAAATACGACCGTCCTTCATTCCAACCACAATGTGTAAAGAAACTCCAAATAGACGAACACCAATTGACTGGGTATATTCTTGCATCACAGAAGCTACTCTCTGTACCAGTTGAACTGTGGAAATTTGTTCCTGGTAAACAAGATAGTATTGCTGAGCCACTTTTCAAGCTCTATGTATAAGCTTTCTGTAATCTGGGTCCATTTCACTTTATACCAAGCTTATATGTTTGGTAATTTGTTCCACTTTATGTAACCTTTACAGAATGGATTTCTGTTTCTTCTCAGTTGCTAATATCACACCATTTGCAGCTTTCCTACTGAAAGGATTCATCTATCTACAGTAGCCAAAGCATATCCAATCTGTAAAAGTTTACCAGATGGGCTGAATGTAGTTAGTGAAAAGCCGTAACCGTGCTTTGCCATCTTTACTCAGAGAGCCTCTTTTTCTTATTCTAAGGGCACTAATCCATCCCTCATGACTTAATCTTACCCTAATTACTTCCCGAAGGCCATACCTCTTGATGCCATCACATTGGGAATTAGGGCTTAAACATAAGAATTTTCAAGGGATACAAACATTAGGCCAATACACGGTCCCTAGAACTCTTTTTTGTTTATATAATCCTTAGGTTCTCTACAACCCCATAAAATAGTTACACTGTCTCTTATTAAGTATTTCCAATAGCAGGAACTTCATTATCTTCTGAAGCATCAGCCCATTATGTGTTAAAGCAATTCCGAATATTAGAAAGTTCTTTTTTGAATTGAGTTGAAAGTAATCTACCAATTCTTTGTAAACATTGGCCCTGTTTCTATCATTCGGGGCCCTACTAAAAACGATTCTATTTGTCCCCCATTATAGGAATACTCAGAGTAGTCAAAGATAATTAGCATATCACCTCTTGCTCATCCCCCAAACTTCTCTAAGATAAACATCCTTAGTCTCCTCAGAAATTCATCTAACGTAAGGTCATGGTTTTAATCTTTTTAATCTCCTGGATATTGGCCTTTCTATATGCATAAAATGTTAAATAATAATACAATATCATACACATTAAGTGCCTGATAAGTAATACAGGCAATGAGAGTTACAGGAGTTCAGAGATGGGAACACTAAAAAAGGTTCAAAAGGTTGGGCAGGGTTTAGTGGATGAAGTCATACTTGTACTGGGTCTTAGACACATAAAGGTGAGAGAGGCTAATGTGTAAAAAGACCCCAAACTTGCATTTTATGTGACTACTTCTGGACCATGTTCAGATCAGTTTAGATCAATTGCATGCCAAGCACAGACATTGAATTATAGGCATACCTTGTTTCATTGCACTTCACAGATATTGCGTTTTCTACAAATTGAAAGCAAGACCTCCATCAGCAAAAAGATTACAACTTGCTTTATTGAGATAATCACTTTATTGTGGTGGTCTGGAACCAAACCCACAATATCACCGAGATATGCTTGTATTCCATTGAAATTCATAAAACAAAAGTCTGTACTAAAGTTTTATTAGTTTTTCTCCTATATTCTCTCTAACAAATAATGGCCAATTTTTATGCATGTTTATGTAAAGCAAGTCACACATGTATTGCATTTCAGTGACTACCTCAGTTTTAAGAACATCCCATGAGTTTTAAGTGTATTCTTTGGAGTGGGGTGATTTCATTCTGATGTTATTTGCCAGAGAGAGACCTTGTGTGCCATGAATTAGGTGCTTCTCATGCAGAAGGTTCTCCTGATGAAAACATCAAATTATCCAAGTTTTGTTTCAATGGAGTCTAGTCAATCCAAGACCCAAACAAATGTAGCATTTTTAATGAAACTTTCACTGACTCACAAGTTGGGAGTGAAAAGAACTAAGGAAAGAAAGAGAATATGGATGGGATGAGTAAGTACACATTTATGTACTTATGGGATAAGCTGTGAGTAGGATGAACATACTGTACTAGCATATGTGGTGTTCAAAAGATAAGCTGTGTTGCATGTAGTGACATGGTATACTATGTGTATAATATATGTTGTGTAACCTGTGTGATGGAGGTGTATATATGGCAGTGCTTAGGTTAGTTTTATCTCTTCATATCAGAGAATGGTTGGCTGCATTGAGATGGGTGAACTATTTGAATGAAAACCCAATAAGTGGCTTTTCTAAAGGGCCAAGTTCTAAGTATTGATAATGTGCAAAGGTTCCTATAGTAAATCCCTTCCTACAGCTTGAAAACATATATTCATTTATTCATTATTCACCAAATAATAACTGATCATTATTTGCATATCAACACCATAACAGGCCCTGGAGATGGTGAACAAAAACAGACATGTCTCTTTCTTTGAGGTCCTCATAGCCTAGTCAGAGAGACAAATAGTAATGTAATATCATATGCATAACTATCTGTTGACCTAACTGTTCTAATGGAAAAGAACAGGATGCTATTGAAGAATAACTGAGGTGTGTGTCCTTAAGTGTGCTCGGTGTATTCTCATATACCTAGAGACACCAGCCAGTTGCTGGTGTAGGCCTTGGTGGCATTACCCTCAAGAGGCTGTTTCTTTATTTGGGCTCTTACAAGACTGAAGTCATAACTTATGACACTTAAAAAGGATGTCACTGTAATTAGTCTACTATACATCTATCTCAGTAAAATGTGAGCTCCTGGAGGGAGGAAAGCCTGTATCTCTAGCCCAGTGCTTGTCACACAGTACGAGTTCAACACATATTAGCTGGATGACTAAATAAATCCTATTACAATATAGTACAGGTTAAAATTATATCCTGGGCCAGCACTTTTTAGCAGTAGTTCAGAATCATAAAACCTCTTTACCTCAATTATGTTCTCATTTTCCTGTATATCAGATGGTACTATTTTATTATAGAATGAAACTGTATATTCCACTCTTTTTAACTATAGGCTCAATTTCAAAGTATGCATTTGAAGCTCAATTAGAGATCTATAAATTGAAGTTCTTTTAAAAAGGTATTATTTAGAAAATAAGAAAACTTTGCTTTAGAGAGTCAAGTCTAATTAATGATTGGTTTTGGAGCAAAGCTTTAAAATGCCAAATAAATCCCAAATGCCTTCAATGAATGTATTGGGCTAAATACATTATGAAGTTAAATCTAAACTTGACTGTGACTGTGGTGAGGGGTTTAGAAAACTTTTCATTACTTTTTTGTGGGGGAGGGTGGTTAATTATTTTTAATATTCAGTCAGTTTAGTGCTTCATAGGCCCTTTTGCTTCTCAGTTTTATTACTAAACCTTCTGCTATAACATTTTCTATAGGCTAAAATTCAGTATATTTAACTTATACCTCAGAATGAGATAGGGATATTACAGAAACAGGACTGTGAAAAGAATTTAGATAGGTAAATTTTGTCTGGTTGGCCTGCCATAATAAATAAGTATAACTCAGAGATGATTATAGTACACAGTAAGTATGCTAAAAAATGACTCTGAGTCAGACAGTGACACAGTCTTCAAGACTCTCTTGACCCTCGTGGTGGAGGTCTCAATTCATTAGCCACCTTAAATTCAGTCAAGGGAAGGATAGGTTCCCACAAAAGTGAAATTCTTATTAGTGAGCTGTTAATTGTTTATATGCACACTGAAGTTGCCCGATGATATTTCTACTAACTTTACTAATGTATTCCTGATGCTGCTGCTCCAATGGCCTTAGGCAAAATCTATCATAAAAATGCAGGTGTGCTTAGCAGGTATAATAAAAGTATAATAAAAGTGCAGATGTGCATAGCAGGTTTGTCAGTTGATATGCTCATATCAGCTTAAAAGAACTTCACATTTCTATAAATTAAGAAATGAATCACTAGTGCACTGGTTCTCTGATTGCCTTCTCTTCATCATTTTCTCTGCAGGCCCAGACTGACTAGGCTATTTTACAGGAGTTGGAGATGACTCATTACCCCACATTACTTTGTCTCACAGATGGCGTCATTTTATCTTATGCACAAAGATACTGACAAGTGACATTGTTACATTGATTTTATTGTATTAGGCTGTAGAGAGCACTGGCTGTGATGAATATATAATCTGGGACAGGAGTTTGCATTTGGGACTTGGGACTTGGGGCTTGGTAGGATAGACAGGAAGATAAAAAAGGGAGATTTTTTTAAAAGGGCATATAGAGGTTGGAAAGTGAGAAGTGTTAAGAGAGAGCATTCTCTATATAAGCAAGATATTATTTTCTATACATCAGAGAATATTGAAGACCTATAGTTGATTCTCAGGATAATCTAGTCATTTGGCACTGGAAAGTAGTTTTTAAACTGTGCTAAAACTGTTGACCCAAGGCTTTTCAATTCCTGCCCATAGTTACAGACTTGCTGATAATTTCATTAACCAAGGAACCTAGGGATGCTGTAGGGCTGAGCTAATAATTGGCTTCTGCCAATACTGAAATGATAGGGGAACAATTTCTCTATTAAGTCAGTATGAGAGATAAGAATCCTTTAATTTGTGTGTTTGTAATATGTGTTTGCATATGTGTGATTGTGTGTGAGAGAAAGTGTGTTGTGAGCATGTGTGTGTAGCATACGGATGAATATGTGTGTGAGTGTGTTGTGAGTGTGTGTGTATGAATGCTTTCCTTTAGTGGTGATCACTGACTGCAAGTGTGGAAGGAATGGGAATATGTGAGAATTCTGGAATAGCTGGAAATATAAATTTTGTCTTATGTAGGATAAGTCAGGAATAATTTTGTAGAGTTTCCCCTGACATATTCAGGAAAAAATTGCCAACTGGGTAGAATCCTCTATTTCTCTGTAAGAAAGCAAGATGTTTTATTATAGGTATCTGTCGTTGTGAGAATGGAATTATCAAAGCTTGTCACACAAAAAGGGCTCATTACACTCAACAAAGCCTACAGATGCCAGTGTAATGTACTATCATAGCCAAATAACAAAGTGCTCCTTAAGGATCTTAATGCCACCTATTAAAACTCAGAATTTCTAGATCAAAGCCAAATATACTTTCTTGCTAGCGTATCAGGTATTAATTTTACCCTATCTGAAACTCTGGGTATAAGAAATATCACATTATTTTCTAATCTAAATTAAATTTGACCTGAAGTGCCCTTTTATAGGGGCTCTGGGAAGGATTTAATATCATTTATTATTGGGTCTCCTTTCCCACTTCCACAGAGTTGTGGGAAGGCAATGGGGATTTTATACAATCCAGAATTTGAGAAAGTCTCTCACTGACTTGGTCCACAAAAGTCCTCACTGATGTGCTTTTTAGTCAAAGCTTCATTTTCTACTGGGTGTGGCGGTATCACCTCTTCTCTGACCTGCTTGGGCAAAGGGTTTGGGGCTCAGAGAGAAGGTCTAGCACATTTGTTCTCTAGATTGAACTCACCTGAAGTTTCATCTGTTCCCCACAGACTCTTAGGGTTTAAAAGTATGTGTCTTAGCTGTTAGGGGACCACAAAAATCAGTCATTTTTCCAGTCTTGGGGACACCCATAAACCCAGGTCAGCTATTTTGCCTGCTTATCTCTCCAAGCACTTCTCTCCATCCTGTCTCTCTTTGGGACGATTTTACATAATCCCTTCACAATGGACCTTTAGAAACACATGTCTGTCACTCTCTCCAATGGGAGAGCAGGACAGGAAATACTGGAATCTGTCTATTTTATTCAGATTACTTGATAGCAGTAGTTTCATGAACTAAAGAGCAACTGTTCCTATCACTGCAGAGCGATATGTGTTCCATGTAGTTGCCATTATTGATTAACAAATCGTGAGGACAGAGATACTATGTCTTAGACCTAAAACTATTCTGGACTAATCTTCCCAAAGTATGGCTCCATTGTAACACTCACCTCCTTTAAAAAATGAGTGGCTTCTCATCGACTATCAAATAAAACTCTTCTGACCTCTACAACATTGTCTCCACCTACTTTTTCAGTTTTTTTTCTCCTGTCATGCTCCACTATCTGAACATTGTTATCTGAATGCTATCACCCACGTGTCTTGGCTCATGCTGACTTTAAACATTTTTTTAATTTTATTTTAAAAAATTACTCTTAAATTACAAATGACATACAATATTATTTTAGTTTCAGTTATACACATGGTCATTAGGCATTTATATATCTTATGAACTGTCTCATGCTATTCTAAACTGAGCACCCTGCCTTGATATCTGCCTGTGGACATCCCACTCATTACTCAAGGTTCAACCCAGATGCTATTTCCTTCAGGAATTCTTTCCTGGATCCTTTCATTTGCTTTTATTTCTTTCTCCTTTAAACCCCAGAACATTTCATTTGTCCTTCTCTTTATAATTCTCATATTCTACCTTAGACTGTAGTTACTTGTATTTTTGCTCTAGTTTTTCAACTAGATTCCACATTTCCTGAGGGTAAGCATAGTGACCAAAGGCTGAAAAATCTCCTAGTGTAGTGCCTAAAAGACCAGACATTCAACAATTCATTTTGAAATGAGTAGATCATATCCCAAGCCATTTTAGGTCAAACATTGGTTTCTATTTGTTCCCACAGTGCCTCCAAATGTCTTGGGGTATATCTGTTTTTATACATGTGAATTTCTCTCTCCAGCACTTCTTACACATTGGCCTCCTGCAGAGTAAACACATATCTAGCTATTTGTTCCTGCTATTTTAGTTTAAATTTTTTTTGTAGTTTCTTTTTTGATTCATTACTGATATACCATTTTTTGTCCCTTTCGCTGTGTTCTCTTGGAGTTAAATTGCATTGGAATAGAAGATATAACTCTAGATTCCACATTTATCTAATTCTTTAAAAAGTTGGTAAAAACTTTAGGTGTCACAAGAATAATTCTAAAACCAGTCAACAAAATAACATTGTGAGCTTTTTATTTTAAAACAGTGTGAGGGTGAGTTCTGTTTGCACACTATAAAACTTTGAATGTTGTGCCATTAACAGTTTGCTTTATACAGAACTTAAAGTCACATGTCACAAACCTGACAGACTGAAAAGGAAGGGAGGAAGAGAGAGAACGCTAAACATAGTCATTATGTAATTCACTTTCTAGAATGAGACAATGAACATTTATGATCATCCAGAGACGGAACCCTTGGTGAGAAAAGACCATGCTAAATGCATGCTAAACAAATAATAGGTGCAGATATTGATTCAATATCATTTAAAAATATGCCTCTGTAATGCTAAATGAAAATCTAAATATGAAATATCATTAACATGTAACACAGAGAGAAAGATGCTTGTTTGTAAACTTATTTACATTTTAATTAATTAATTGTATTTAATACAATTGCTAATATCTGTGAAAAATATTCAGGATTAGAAAATATTTTTTTAAATTTTATTTTATCATTAGTTTCAAGTATGCAGTTACATTGGTTAGACATTTATATAGTTCATAAAATGACCCCCTAATTGCTCTTTCTCTCCTCTGGTTTTCCACCTAGCCAATATATTAATGCTAACTGCATTCTCTATGCTGTGCTCCTCATCCTCATGACCATCTATCAACTACTGGTTTGTACTTCTTTAACCCTTCACTCCATTATCCCAGCCCTCCAACCCCCTTCCCTCTGGACATCACCAGATCGTCCTCCATTTGTGAGTCTGTTTAAAAAATATTTAAAATCATCAAATGTACCAAAAACAATAAAATGTTATTGGTTGAAATCCAATTCATGGAAAGATTTTCATTTTTGGTCTAATAAGTCCTTAGAAGTCGGAGTAATCAAATGTACAATATCTACTATTTCTATAAGTGATCATGCCTTTGTCAACCTTATAATAGACTTGGATATTAGAATGTGGACATTCTCACTGAGGTGATTAAATATGCTTTTATTATAAAACCATATTAAAATTAATCAGAATTTGAACATTATTCTGACATTGAGATAGAATAATAGGATCATAACACAATGTAAGCCCTCAACATTTTTTCACCTTTGTTTCTAGTTTCTTATTATTGGAAAAAATTTTTTTTCAAAGTTAAAGTGGTACATTAGTAAAGCTTGTTTACCCTGGTGAGAGCCCCAAATGATATTGGTCTTGGTTCTGCCATTAACTAGTATATAGCTTTGAATAAGTCTCTTCTGGTTCTCATTTCTTTATTTATAAGTATACTCTTAAAATACTAGTATTTCATAATTCTAAATAAATGAAAAGACTAGGGCTTCACTCTTGTGACAGTTCTAAAGGGAGATAGATCCTCTTATATGAAAAGGTAGAGGATACTTTACCTGACTGAATTTATTTTCTTGAAAAGCCAAGTACTGTGTGCATTTAGGCTTTATCCTGCCTAGGAATGACCCCCTCTGAATATGGACTACAGATTCTTAATTTAAAACAAATGAAGTCTTTTAAAAATTCTTATTAATGCTTAACTGTTTGAATGAAAACTAGGTTACCAAAAGCCAAGATCTTTCCTTGCGGAATCTGACACGGCCTTTGTGTCATTACAGGATCAATGTCTAATACATAGGGAAAGGTTTCTGCTCTGGTGGTGGAAGGCACATTTTTCTATAGTTGCATTTAGGGTTTCTCACTCTGCCTGGGATAAAACTCTATTCCTGCCCCCCACCCTTACACACATATTCATTTTTCAACCTGCCACTTGTGTAAAACTACAAACTACACATCAATATATAAAACAGAAATGTAAAAGTGAATCTTTTACCTTATGAAACTGTCTTTCTGGATATGGCATTATTTAAAGGTCCTCAATTGCTACTACTGTATTAATACCTCTTTTCAAGAATGGATTTTTTACATAAACAAAATGATTTATTTCATGTGCTTGTAGTTAGAAACCAAATGTAACATTTTAAATGGGCTTTTCTTTCATACATATTAAAATCGTTTTTTAAAAGACTCTTAAGATAGTTTATTTGGTTCAAGGAAACCAAGGAGTTTATACTGAGCAGAAAGACAAAATCAGTTTTAACAAATTCTTCATGTTGCATATTGTAGGATTAAAATATGACAACTATAGTTAAGTCCCTTTGATATAGGGAAGAGGCATGAGAATTGTACAAATTGACAAGTTGTATTCAGAGCCTGCAATGTGCTGCCAGATCATGGGAAGCTTGCAAAACAAAGGAAGATTCCTGCTGGGATTACTAACAAACTGTTTACCCACATCATGAAAGAAAAACAGAGTTTTTAAGTGTATCCTACACAAAATAAACCCAACCATCATTCCCTAAGGCCAGACAATGGAGAGGTTATAGAACAAAGGCTTATTGCTAACACACATTTCATGCTGCATACCCACACCATCCAAGGAAAACAGGTAAACAAAGTCTTTAAACTGTAATTCATAAAAACTAAGAAAGACATATAAACTGAATTTTTTGAACACTTGGGAATCTGTCTCTCTCATTCTCTGTCTTTGACAGGAGAACATGCTCTGTCTATAGGGCGTTATCCATTCTCTAATAAACTTTCCTTTCATCTCTAACTCTGGTGTGCACTTGAATTTTTTCTTGCACCTAGTCAAGAATCTTCCCTCTTTCTAGGTGCAAGTCTTGAGTCTCCACTGGGGAAGAGGGGGGCTTTGCTCTGTCTTGCATCACTTTGAGACCAGAAAGGTATTTATTGCATTCAGTGTGATTACGTGATATGTACCTGAAGATTTTGATTTTAGCATGACATTTAATCATTAATTAAGGTAATTTATTCTAATCTAAGAGCAGATATAAGAACAAAAGATTATTTCTGAGAGTACTTTTGGAAGAAGCAACTAAGATAAGGAAGTGTATTCTCTAGTATGTTTTTGATCTGAGTCACTGGCTACCATCACAGGGCTTGTCACAAGAATAAATGATAGTAAAGTTGGGAAGGAGCAGTGTTGGGCAGAAGGAAGTTATACCTATGAAAACTACTATTCTGCTGTACAGAGGTGTTATTTTGATACCTTATTATTATCCGAATATTTCATCCTTTTTAAAATTATGGATATTCTAAGAAATATTTTATTAAAGTCTCTAAGTGGTTTTCAGTAATAATCTTAAAACAAACATTGACAATTCTTTTTGCTTTTTTTTGTGAAAGGAAAATATTAACTCCAAATAAGAAACACATTTTTAAAAAGATATTTTAAAGTCTCTCTGCTTATTAAGTATTACCAGTTGTCATTCAGCATAACCCAAGATGTAATACTGATTTCTTCAGAGAGTAAAAGATAGCTTAATTTACTGTGTAGAATTTACCAGTGACATAACTAAGGTACAGCGAGGCCAGAGTGATTACTAATTAGGATAGTTCCTAACTGTTGCTCCGCTTGTACAGCACTAATTAGGATAGTTCCTAACTGTTGTTCCACTTGTACAGCTCCCACTGAAATCAACAGGAATCTTGGAGCAACTTGATTTTCTCATGTAGCTGTCAGATCTTAAAAGACCGTAATCAGTATGTAAATGCTGAGTTTTCGTAGAATGTGGAAGAATTTGTGCATTCCAAAATAATGCCATATGGATGTTTGCATAATAAGGAACCATGATTTAACCAGACTGAAGACTGCAATGTAAACAAAGACAAATTATAGTCTCATCTCTGCCTTGGCCTTAGACCAGGTCTCCATTGGCGAAGCTAAGTAGAGAATTTTTTTTTCAAATAAATACCTTCAAGCTTGAAGCAAAAGCAAAAACTGAACTTTGCTATTTAAATAATTACTACGCATTTTAGAATAAAAATAATATTCTTGTGGTCTTAATGATGCAGTCCTCATCAACTGGAACACAAAAGTAATAAACTTGAGCACTTGTGCATGTTTCTTTTTGCATGTCCACATGCATATATACTTTTTAGGTTTAAATTACAGTTATTCTTTATTTAAGCAATACAAACTTTATCAAAAAAAATTATGTAGAAACTTATTAGTATCTCTTTTAAAAATAACAGGTGAAAAGGCTTTGCAAGGCATTAATAAATTAAATTGTTTCAATATAAAACATTGTCCTAAAAATCCTAGCTAGATGGCTGATAGGGAAGTTTTGTTCTGCTTTGGGAGTTAGTTGAACATTCACCTCTTCCTCATTGATTGAGAAGTATTTTTTTTAATTCCTCAAGGTAGAAACACTGTATAGGTATTACTACATTTCTGCCTTGGGAAAAGATGGTGTATTTTCCTAGGGCTGGTGTAGCAAAGTACCCAAAACTCATAACAGAAATTTATTATCTCAATATTCTGGAGATTAGAAATCTAAAATCGAGATGTCAGCAGGGTTGGTTCCTTCTGAGGACTGTTAGAAAGGGTCTGTTTCATGCCTCTCTCCTAGCTTCTGGTATTTTTCTGCCTTCATCTGCACACAGCATTCTTCTTGCGTCTCTGTCTCTACATCATCTTCCCTCTGTGCACATCTACCTTTGTGTCCAAATTTTTCCTTTTTACAAGGACGGAGGCACATTGGATTAGGACCTACCCTAATTACCTCATCTGAACTTGACCAGCTGCAAGAACCTTATTTGCAAATCAGGTCACATTCACAGGTACTGAGGGCTTACGACTTCAAATCGTTTTGCGGGGGCAGGGAGGTAATACATTTTATCCTATAGCAGATGGAAAGTCTAAGTCTGAAATTAAAGCAAAAACAAAATAGAGAAGGGAAGACAAACAATTTGGTGACAAATTTACATTAGTTGAACAGAAGTAAGCAGAATGTGTCATGTAGGATTCTAACCTACTCTGATAACTAGTATACCATAAACCAAGAATGTTTACATAAGGTAGGCAGGAGCAAGTAGCTATTAACAGTTTAGTGAGATGATGAACCAATATCCCAAAAGGTTAAAGAGTCAACACAGCATTCATGAACATGGTGTTCACAGAGTGTAGATTATTTCTGCATTATTTTGTTTTACCTGTTTTGAACATATATGTTCATAGTTAACAATGGAGCTCAGATTCCTATAGTGGATTCTGCTGTTTGTTGAGATTGAAATATAAATGATAAAATCAGTGCAAGATTTTCCATGAAAGCTGTTAAAAAAAGAGACTTATTGTAATAAATGACCCTGATACAATAATACAGCTAATATTACCCTTCCTTGAACTGGCCTGACATAATGGAGTGATGATGTTTTAGTCCCATACCTCACAATATACCCCCCAAAAGTATTTTAATTAAATCTGGAGATAGATCATTAGTTAAATTTAACTATGATTGGTACAGAATAAAGAAATTTCTTGTTATTTAATGATACCTTGGATTACTTTAAAATTGCTCAATAATAATTTAGCTTCTTTGTTTATAAATATCTTATTTATAATTTTATTGTTTTTTATTTTTATTTGATTGTTCCACTATTTTACTAGGTAATCTTGCTTTAGTCCAACTCTTATAATAATTGTATTTGTTTTCAAAATTAAGGCAAATAAAAGAAGGATGTAAAAGGCATCCAAATAAGAAATGAGGAAGTCAAACACTATTTGAGGATGGCATTATTCTCTATATAGAAAATCCTACAGACTCCACAAGACCTCTACTAGAAACAATAAGCAAATACAATAAAGTTTCTGAATACAAAAATCAGAGTTTAAAAATCCATAGCATTCCTATACTCTAATAATTAATTGTCAGGAAAAGATGTGGAAAGAATAATTTCTTTGCAATTGCAACAGTAAGAATAAAATACCTCAGAAGAAACCTAATGAAACATGTGAAGGACCTATTTAATTAAAACTATAAGATCCTATTAAAAGGAATCAAAGAAGATACAAAGAAATGGAAAGATATTCTGTGTTCTTGGATTGAAAGAATCAACATAGTAAAATGATCATATTACATAAAGCATTATACAGATTTAATGCAATCCCCATCAAAATCCCATTGGCATTTTTTAAAGAAATGGAACAAAAAAATCATCAGATTTGTATGGAAGCACAAAGGACCCCAAATCACCAAAACCATCCTGAGAAAAAAGAACAAGGCTGGAGGCTTCACTCTGCCTGACTTCAAACTATACTACAAAGAGACAGTAAACAAAATGGCATGGTATTGGCAGAAAAACAAACAAACACAGACCAGTGGAACAGAATCGAGAGTCCAGAAGTAAAGCCATGTTTATATGGACAAATAATTTTCAACAAAGAAGCCCTAAACATACAGTGGAGAAAGAAAAGGCTCTTCAATAAATGGTACTGAGAAAACTGGAAAGCCATTTGCAATGAAACTAGACTGTTGTCTATCACCACACACCAAAATTAACTCAAATATAAGACTTGAAACAATAAATTGCATAGAAGAAAACATAGGAACTAAACTCAAGGACCTTGGACTTAAAGAAGATTTTATTAATTTGACCTCAAAGACAAGGGAAGTAAAAGCTAAAATAAATGAATGGGACTACTATTCAAACTAAATCAAACTGTATCAAACTAAAAAACTTCTACATAGTAAAAGAAACCATCAACAAAGTAAAGAGACAACCATCCGAATGGGAAAATACATTTGCAAGTAATACCTCCAACAAGGAACTAATATCCAAAATATGCAAAGAACTCATACAACTCATTAACAACAAAGGAAGAAATGATTCAATCAAAAAATGGGCAGAAGACCTGAACAGACACTTCTCCCTAGGAGACATACAAATGGCCAACAAACATATGAAAAGATGCTCAACATCGCTAGCTGTTAGGGAAATAGAAATCAAAACCCCAATGAGATACCATCTCATACCTGTTAGAATAGCTGTCATTAACAGGACATAAGTGTTGGAAAGGGTGAGGAGAAAAGGGAACCCTCATCCACTGCTGGTGAGACAGTTGATTGGTACAGCCAAATGGAAAACAGTATTTAGGTTCTTCAAAAACTAAGAATTGATCTACCATATAATGCAGCAGTCCCTCTTACTGGGTATTTACCCCAAAGACTTGAAAACCCATATCTGAAAAGATATTTGCACACTGATGTTCATAGGAGCACTATTCACAGTAACCAGGACATGGAAGCAACAGGTGTCCTACAATACATGATTGGATAAAGAAGCTGTGGTACATATATACAATGGGATATTACTCAGCCATAAGAAGAGATGAAATATTGCCATTTGTGACAACGTGGATGGACTTGGAGATAATCATGCAAAGTGAAATAGCCAGACAGAAAAGGTTCAAATTCACATGATATCATTTATATGTGGGATATAAACCTAAAAGCACCAAATGAACAGGACAAACAAACAGAGACTCATGGACATGGACTATAGACTAGTGGTTACCAGAGGACAGGGAGAGAAGGGTAAGGGAAGAGGTAGATGGAATAAAAGGGGTCAAATATGTTGTGACAGAAGGAAATCTAACTATGGGTGGTGAGCACACAATGTAGTATATATAGATGCCTTACTGTTAAATTGTGCACCTGAAACTTACTATGTTTTGTTACCTAATTTCACCATAATAAAAAAAAAATAATTAAAAAAATTGAGGCATAGAACCTTTTTATTTCTATTTAAATTTTTGTTAATTTTATGCTTTGTAGTTTAAACAGAGACTGTATCACTACTTGGTGGCCATACTTTCTAAAGTTGGGAGAGGAAATCTAATTGGAAAAGAAAGATCTCATAAGAATCGAATGTATCCTCTAAAACTAACAAGTGATAGCAGCATCACAGCATGCATAAAATGGATGCATGTTTCACAATTTCAGCTGAAGTAGATATAACCATGTCACATACTTTACTGAAATATATTGGTGGTCTTTGAGGATAATAATAAACATCAGAAATGTACAGAAATATCCCAATGTCTTTATGTAATCAAAATTAAAGTTTTTGACTATGTGTAATCACTATGACATTTTGCAACTTTAATAATTAGTTCAAGTTCAAAGCAATATTCTTCCCAATTATTGTCTGTCTTCAACTCCTTATGGAGTTTCTCTGTGGGAAAAGATAGTCCTTGAAGTCACAGAAACTCTGCAGGAATGATGATGAAAATGTAGTCATTAATATTTAACAAAGCAGACATCACAAATAATACTATCTTTGCAAGCTTTATTGAAATCCTTAGACTTTTTTTCTCAAGTAGCTAAATGAACAATATTCTACCAATGTGTTTAGCAACTCTAAATAATAGAGTATGTTACTACAAATTGTCGATGAGCTCTACAACCTTTAGTGGAATGCAAGTACTATATAGTTCTATTGCCTGTACTTGCTTAAGAGTACAGTAGATGAAATCAGTAAACATAGTCTCAGAGTTGTGTGACTTCAGGAAAGCTACCTTTTCAGATTCTCAGTGTACTCCTTTGTAAAATGAACAGGTTGGACAAGCTGACCACCAAAGTTTCTTTCCAGTTCTAATATTCTGTGACTATATGGTTCAGTGTTTCACTTTAGTTGGTGGCCTTCGAGTAATAGTGATAATCTCTTTCAATTCAAAAATTCACCCTTTATTTATAAAATAAAACACAGATACACAAAACAAATCGATAGTTTAATGAACTATCGTGAGTGGAGTATACATGTAACCATTACCTAGGTCAAAAAGTAAAACTTTGCTAACCATCTCATGAGTCCCTTCCTGTGCCCCATCCCAATATCAACCTCATCCTCCCTCCTTAAAGTAAACATTATCTTCACTTTTCAAATAAGCATTCATTTTCTTGCATTCACAAAATTCAATTATTTTTAATTTATAAATCAACTTTTTGAGGTATAATTTTCATATAGTGCAATGTGCTTATCCTAAGTGCACTGTTTGATTGGTTTTAACAAATATATACAGTTATGTAACCAGCGGCCAAATCAAGATATAGAATATTTCAATTAATCCTGAATGTTTCAATATGTCCTTTTGCAGTTAGTTCACTTCCTTACTTCATTCTCCCATTCTCAGTCCTAGGCAACTACCGTTTTGTTTGTTTGTTTGTTTTGTTTTGTTTTAGCACATTCTATGAGGAAGTCACTGTGTTTCAGAGAGTGAAATAAAGAATAAATCCAGGCTTTTCCATCAAGAAACTTATAAGACAAGTACCATTTCTCTATTGCTAAACAATGTATCACCCAGCACCAAATATAGTGTGTGGCAACAGCAAGCACTCAATAAATATCTATAAAATGAAAGTTCTAGAAATATACAAATAAATAGACAAGATATTTTTATTTCTAGGTAGAGGGACATCATTAAAGATTTTTGGACAGAGGAATAATATTACAATTTTACTTTAGAGAGAGTAAACTAGGGACAATATATAGGATAGATCAGAGAAGATGAGAGTTGGCAAAGACGGGCAAGGAGATAATTATAGTAGACCAGACATGAGGTGATGAGGGGCTTTGTGAAGGGACACTCTACAGACCATTGTTCCTCCCAAACAAGAATCTTCTCCATTGAATGGCCATTTTTTTTTCTTTAACCAGAAGATACTGGACAAAACTATTAAAATGTTGCTGATTTAGTAGTTTTAGAGCTATAGTACATATCTAATTTCTCAACCAAAATATTGGCATCACCTTCTATTCTAGCTACATATACCACGGAGATATACCATTAAACTCTTGTAGAATCCCCAGGGATTTTCCCTTAAACATAGTGATAAATTCTGAAAATTCTTCATGTGTTTGCCAAAATTTTAAGGTGTGGCATTTCAGAAATTCATGTACCCACTTCCATAACCTGTATTTTTTGATCTTATAAAATCTGGGTAAGTTACTTAACTTACATGAGCCTCAGGTTTTTTTTCCATTTGTAAAATATGGATGATATTTTCTACCATATAAGGCTATTGTACAGATTAGGTAAAATTATTTTTTTAAGTGCTGCACATCATGTTTTGCACATAGGAGAATCTCAGTAAATTTAAATACTATTAATATTGTTATTATTGATTTTGGCACTATTATTCCTGTAGCAAAAAAAAAAAAAAAAATCATGCAACTTTTGTTAGTATGGGCACAACAAGTAAAAAAAAACTGGTAATTCGGTGCCTTTGGTCTCAAAATTGAAATTCCTACAGTTTATGAAGCTACAAAGTACTTTATAATGATCATTGTCTTTTCTTTAGAGGAAATATATTGGAAGCATAAATCACAGTCATTTTTTAAAAAATATTTTAAAAAATGGTTCATATTTGGAATAGAGATGAAACGAGAATGCTTATGCCTTTTTCTCTTTTCTCTGTGTTACTAGTTCTCTGATTGTCATCTGTTCATTCTGCCATTTTATAACAAACAGGCTGATGTCAGATTTAAAAACCAACCTTCTAGGGTCATTTTTTACACCACTGATTTTTCATGACCAAGGTGATGGTGTGCTAGCTCAATTTGTTTCATAAAATGTTTGAAGTGTGTCAATTGAAATTCCTTCTGTATATAGAAATGCTTTTTGATGAATGAGTTATTTCCTAGAATTTTTTCTAATCTATATTTTTAATGTTCTCTATAACCAGAGAAAATTATCATGCCATGTAAAGAAAAAAGAGAAACAAATAAAACAAATAAAAATAGGGGGAAAGCCTCACTCAGTACAGAGTTATTAAATTAAGATTATTAAATTATACTTATTATTTGAATACAGTTATGGAGAATTTCAGGTGTGGATAATTTAGAGCAAGATATATTATACAAGCTTTCATGGTCAATTTCAATTTTGCATATGTAAATATTAAATGCAACTTGACTTCTACATGTCTTTATTATATTTTTTTTTATGATTTATAGATGACAAAATAAGTGACGATTATCCCAGTAGGAAATTAGAAATTTAAAAAATTGAGATAGAGATATTTAATATTCAAAGTTAATATTAACTTTAAGCTCCCCTTTCAGGCTATATAAGAAAGAAAACACTACAGTAAAAGTTTGGGGAATTAAATAGTATTAGAGTATATTTAAAGGATAAGTGAGCTCATTTTATCCTAGTGCCAAGAAATGTTTCTTCTTCCACATTGATGTCAATTGTCAGATTAGTTCTAAATTTTAAACCCAAATTTGGTCTTGCTGGTTTTGAAATTTTGTTTAAAGTTGTGAGTCTTTATCTTTTTGTGACCTATGCTGTAAAAGATGTGATGCTTTTGATTTTTCTTTCAGCTTACATAATGGAGCTTTTCTTCTGGAACCTTGTAATTTTAAGATTAGAATTCTTTGTTTGAAAGGACAAACCATTGACTGACCTCAACCCTTTCATTTTCATTCTCAGGTTCATCTAAACCCCATGATGACATCAAGGTCCAAAGTTTTTAAAGATACAATATATATTTTTTATTCCCTATTCCTCTTTAGAGAAAATAACATCAACTAAAAACTCCTTCTGCCTGAAATACTTTCTCTTTGTGTTCAAGGAAAGTTAAAATGACTCTTTAATCTATTCATGCAAAGGTGTTATTTCAATGTCTAGACCCTCGAGTCTTCAGCTTTACTTAGAGCAAGTGCATTATTGTTAAAAGATAACTCATTCTTTAGTATTAATAAATATGAGAGTTTAGTTTAAAATATTTTGTATGTGAAAGATTCTGTAATTAGAGGTAGAACATCTAAAACAAAGTTTCTATGATGGTCTGTAATTTCTGGAATAGAATAAGAGCAAATCAAATACAAAGTTACAATATAAGTTTTAATTTTTTAAAAATTATCAAAATTTTTTAAAAGTCAAAGAACTTGTTAAATAGGAGAAGAGCAAATAACTGCATCAGTGAACCAGAAACTTGAAGCAGGCGAGTCTCTTATAATGCAGTCCACTGGAACAAAAGGAAATATAAGAGAAAAGTTAATAGACATAGAACAGAGATCCACAAGTTTCAATATCACTATAAATGGCATTCTATGAAAAGAAATAGAGAGAATGGAGGAAAGGAAATAAAAAGCAATAAAAGAATACATACATTAATTCCTTTATTCAATAAGTTAGAGCCTATTATGTTCTAGGCACTCTTCCAGACTCAGGGGGAAAAAAAGCAGAGAAAAATCTCTGCATATAAGCTCTTTATGGAGTTTACATTCTGCTTGAAAAGACCTATACTAAACATGATAAATAAATAAAATATAATGTGTTTGAGTATAATAAAGGATAAAGAGAAGAAAAGAAAGCAAAAAGAGTAAGAATTTGAAATAGTGTGGTCAATTCTTCATTTTAGATATGGTGGCCAAGAAAGGCCTCACTGACCCAGAAACATATGTGCGTTGAGGTAAAGTGAGAGAGTGAACCATGTTGTTTTTTTTAAAGGAAGAACATCTGAGAGAGAAGTAGTTATAGGTATGAAGGCTCTTGAGTCAAGAACATACCAGGTATGTTCAAAGAACAATAAAGTAGTGCACTTTGGAGAGAACTATGGAAGGCTAGTAGGAGATAATTGCAGAGGAAAGGAAGAATAGCTTGTACAATTTGTCGTAATAGGAACTTTGACACTATGGAAAGCCATTGGAAGCTTTTGAGAAGCAGAGTGAAATTATCTGACAGACTTTAAAGTAATCACTCTTTGTGCTGTGTGAGAGAAAGACTACAAGAAATTAAGCATGGAAGTAGAGTGGCCAATTAAAATGTTATTTTATTAATTCAGAAAATAGATGATGGTGGCTTGGATCAAGGTAGTGGCGGTTAAGAAGTGGAAGTGTCAAATTCTGGATATATTTTGAAGTTAATGTCAACAAGATTTGCTGATGGAACAGAGGTGAGGTGTGAGAGAATGTAGAGAATCATAGGTGAAGTCAAAACATTTGACAAAAGTAATTGAAATTAACTCAGGTAGGTAAGACTTCAGGAAGAAAAAGCTTTGGAGAAAGAATAATAGGAACTGAATTTTAAAGTGTTAAAACTTTAGTGACTATTAGATATCGAAGTGAAGATGTCCAAAAAACAATTGGCTATAGATGTCTGCAATTTAGAAGAAAGGTCTGAGGCAGGGATAAAAATTTTGAGGTCATCAGGATGTAGATTATAATTAAAGCCTTGAGACTGTATGCGATTACCAAGGAAGTAAGCATAGACAGGAAAGAGGACTGAGCTCTAAGGCAACACAATGTTTTTATACTAATGTTAGGAAAAACTAGCAAAAGATATTAAGAAAGAAGTCAGAAAAATAGGAGGAAAACTAGATGAGTGTAGTACCCTGGAAGTAAAGTGACAAAGTGTCTTATGGAGGAAAGGAAAGAGTGATAAGCTTTGACAAATGCTACTGTTGAGTCAAATAAGAAGAGGACAGAGAAATGACCATTGCATATGAAGTCATCAGCAACTATGAGAGAGGATCAATTTTTGTGGACAGCTATGTATGACAACCCAATTGGAGTGGATTCAAGAGAGAATGGAACAAGTAAAATAAGAAAATATAAACAACTCTTTCAGAGTTTTTTTTTCCTATAAATGAAAGGAAAGATGTAGCGTGGTAGCTAGAGGGGAAATCAGGTGAAGAGATTATGTGTATGTTTATAATGGGAGAAATAATAATTTGTATACTGATGGGAATTATTCAATAAAGAAGAAAAACTTAATGAAAAACAGGAGAATATTAGAACAATGTTTTTGAATGGTGGAGAAAACGTTGGTCTTATTCACAGGGAGAGGCCTTGGCCAGGAGCATGGGCAAGTCATCATAGAAATAGAAGTGAAGGAGAATATATGAGTAGAGATGCCGGTCGGTAGATAAATGTGGTAGTGAGAATGTATGGAAGTTCTCATCTAGTTATTCAGGTTTCTCAATGGAATAGGAAGCAAGGTCATCATCTGAGGATAAGGAAGAGAGAAAAGCAGTACTAAAAGTTTAAAGAAACAGGAGCAAGTATAGAATAATCAGCTGGAAGTGTGGGAGAGTGAATGCACTAGGGAAATACAGCATGATAGCCAGTCAACTTAAGGGCCTATTTCAGACTAATGATCATGAATTCCATGTGAGACCATTCAGTATGATAGTGTGTTTTCTATGGTCATGTTCAGCTGCATGGGTACAAGTATAGTAGCTGGAGAATTTGATTTAACCAAGGTTTTATTCCCACCAGGTGAGTAAAATGAAGTGAGAAAGAGAGGCATGGGAGGTAAGGGGAGGCAAAGGAGGGTATATGCACAAAATTTATTATACTAATTGACTTTGGAAATTAAGCTGGATCAAGGGAAGGCAGGATGTCGAGGGGGTGATGGCTACTGAAGACACATTAAGATCAAGGATTGTGGGTCTTAGTTCAGTGGAAAGATTGTTGAAATCAAGGTATCAGAGAAAGTTAGCTGGAAAGGAAAGAAGAAGTGGTTAAAATTGGAATATTTGAAATTAAAATTATGGAGTTATTTTAGTTATTGTACCACTAAGTTTAAAGGTATGACTATGGGATTAAGTGATTTAGGTACGACGGAGGACCAGATTACAGGAGAAAAGAGTGCCCAGGAATTAAGAGACCAATTTATTGAACAGCCTTCTAGATGAATATTTAAATATCCAAGAACTATAGCAATCAGTGTTTGAGGGTGACAGTGAGACAGGAGCTAAATAAATGAGGGGGAGTGAACTGGGGATCTGCAGACTGCTCAAACAAGAAAGTGTGTTTTTTTTTTTTTTTATGGTAACAAAGAGTATGACCTCAAAGAGTCTAGACATGGTGTTAAGAAAGAAAAATTGCAGCTACCCCAAATCCAAGCTCCATGGAATGAGTATTATGAGAACAAAACCACCACCTACATACTCTGCTTTTGTTTTTCTTCTGAAAACATTTTGTTTGTAATTGAGTTGCTGAAATAGGGCATTCCATAATCTACAGTCAAAGAACACTAAAAATACTCAGATTATAAATTGAGAACATGCCTAAAGAAATGGGACATGATGTTTCCCTCCTACAAGGCAGATCCATGTATGTAAAAATATAATTTATTGAGGAGCTTTTAGGGTTATTAATTAGGCACCAAGTGCTTATAGGGGATCTTCTTAGTAGAAGAAGGCTCTGCTTTTCTTAAGGTACAGTGGCTTCCAGCAAACTTTGCACTCTTGTGCAAGGCTCTCCTGGATGTGAGCTAAAGGATTTTTTGTCTTATAGGTAAATTTACCTGTGAGTACTTGACTATGACATTTAACTTTCAGGGTATCTTAGCTGCAGTCCTTCTCCAAGTAGCAATTCTTGTATGCACCTCAGACTGACTGCTCAAACCTCAGTCCTGTCTACAGCAGTTCTATTGTTTCTAGCTTTTTTCCTTTTCTCATTCTGTTTTTAAACATTTCCTCTCTGTTTAGATACAGGAGGGTTTTTTTTTTTTGGGGGGGCTTTGATGGTAGCTTACTATGATTGTGGGAGTTTTGAGTGGTATTTTATCTTATTTTAATTTATTTCCCCTTTATTCTTTTGTTTGTCATTGTGAAATAGGAAACATAAAAGGCAGAGGGTAAAGAAAAGACAATTTATGGTTCATTCAGTGGAAACTATGTGCTGTATGTTTCTCCCTCCGGTTAGCTCTTTAAAGATTCTTCCTGAACCTCCAAAGAGGCTTACTGAGGTGAAGTTTACTTCTCTGTAAAGTTTATTTAGGTGCTTAGTAGTAACAAATTGCCTTATCTAGGTGAGTCAGGGGAATTATAGGCCATAATCTCTGGGACAATCAGTTTTCTGTTTCAAGAGGTATTCAGAATTTCTGTGAGGAGATACAAAAACTAAAAACCATGGAATTTTATATACACACCTAGGTATTTCGGACTGTTTTTCTAAGCAGTCCATGGCACAAATGGAGGAGGAAGTAAGAGAGAAAAAATTAACCTAGAAGGATCCTGTAATGATAATATGACAGGCTTTATACAAGAGAAGAGCCAGATAGTTTTAAACATTCTTTAAGACAAAACAAAAGGAGATAACAATTTCATGATTATAACTAAGCTTTTGAAATTGCCTTTTTGCTGGCCTATCTTTAGGATAAACTCATCTGAAAAGCAGATTCAAAAGAATATATTTTTGTGCAGGACTTTTTGATTCTTTTATATAATCATCTTACACCTTGGTATGGCTGAAATGATCTTCAGTGGAAAGTTTTAGAAGGTTGTTTTTTCTCATGTTACATCTCTCTGCCTCATGGTATCTTTCTATGATTAAAACCTGAGTAGAGTCTTATATTGCAAAATCAGGGGACCTGTTGACTTCCTGATCATACTTAGACCTCATCTTTCTTGAAATAAGAGGAGCAGGAGGAACAAGATATCCTGGAGGCCTGCAAAAGATAATTGATCAGTATGTTGGCTTAAGGCCTTGGCATTCATTCTACCAATAAAAAGACTTTTTACCCAACTGAACTTGCAAAACTTCAACCTAAGTTCTACTCCACTGCTCCACTGGGAACTCTGTTTCGACTTTGGATCTTTTCAAGTTGGCAGCCATAACATCTCAAAATCTGATCTCTGTTTTTTCTCCAACTTACTTTTTGCTGATAGTCTTCTAGACCTCAAGGCTGTTTTCCTCCCTCATCCATTTTCACTGTGAGAGTTATTGAAATCTCAGTCTTCAGAGCCTAGTAACTACCCATTGTCTCTCTTTACTCCTTAGAATGATTTCAAATGACTGCAAATTCTACAATCAAGGAGTTGCTCAAATATAGGTAGATGAGCTAGACTTGTCCAGACGTAGTCTTTAGCAATCACACTCATGCTATTACTTATTTCCAAAGATCTAATATTTTTTCCAATAGGAAACATTTTATTCAATTACAGTTGACATTCAATATTATTTAATGTTAGTTTTAGCTGTATAGCATAGTGGTTAGAAATTTATATAATTTACAAAGTGATTCTGCTGATTAGTCTGCTACCCACCTGGCACTCTATGTAGTTATTACAATATTATTGACTATATTCCTTATGCTGAACTTTCTATCGCCACCAAAGATCTAATATTTGACATATAAATTCTCTCATCTTTACATCCTTAGACTTTTAAACAATAAACAATCTGACCCTTGACAAAGTAATATGGCAGACTGATAATATTGATTTTTATAATGCTAAATAGGTGATTTCTGAGTTATTTGGTATTTACAATAATGACTCATTTATTCCTATTTAGACTATACCCACTGATAAAATAGACATGATAAATCTTTTTTAAATTAAATTTATTGAGGTAACATTGATTAATATAATTATATAATTTTCAGGTATACATTATCACTTGACATCTGTATATTCTATTATGTATTTATCATCCAAAGTCCAGTTTCCTTCAGCTACCATATATTTGATCCCCTTTACCCACTTTGCCCTCCCTTTTCCCCTATATTTGATCTCCTTTACCCCATCTTCCTCCCACCTCCTCTCTAACCCCACTAGTAACTACTAGTCTATAGTCCATAGACATGATGAATCTTAACTTATCATGTCTACTGATGAGCATGATTGCTAAGCAATTTATAGTCATAGTCTTACATAATCATCATATTACTCTTATTAGCTATGAGGTAGATAATTTTATTTTTCTTTTATAGAAGAAGAAACTGAGGCTAAGGGAAATGAAGTATCTTAATTCAAGGTCGCACACCTCAAGGAATATCTTAAATAGGAGATCCAAATCTGTCTGATTTAAGCCCATGCTTATTCTACTATGCCCTTCCTCTAGCCTACCTGATAGAGACTACTAGATTTCTAGGACTAAGAATGATATTGCTAAAACTCCAACTATAACACACCTGGACTGGAAAGATGGCTTCCCTAAAAGCCATGCTTCTGGAGACACCAATCAAAGGAAAGAGAATACATTTACTAAATGTAGTCTGTATGAAATGGCAATGACAAAATTCAGTAAGGTTGCTAGATAAAATACAGACACACAGTTAAATTTGAATTTCAGATAAATTATTAAATTTTTACTATAAGTATGGCATATGTGATATTTAGGGCATACTTGTACTGCAAAAAATTACCTCTTGTTTATATAAAATTAAAATTTAGCTGGGAATGCTGGAATACTGTGTTTTTATTTGCTAAATCTGGCAACCCTGCGAATAAGGCAATTGTAGTTAGAGCTTCTGATTTCAGGGTACCTACCTATATATTTGTATGTAGGTACTGATTATTTAGTTGTTTCCCTTGAGCCTTTTAGAAAAAAAAAAACAGTCTTGATATAGTACGTAGTTATTTGATAATGATATCAATGTTGTGCTTTGAAATAGGGAAATTATTTTGTTTGGGGTGGAGGGCAATAAATTTAACAATATCCTGAACTTTTCTGTCATGCAGAATTATTCCAAAGTTTGCAACACACAGTTTCTGAAATTGATTTTTTGTATATAATGGCACATAAAAGATAGCACTCATTGTACTTGAATTTTAAAGTGAAATTCACCAATGGAACTAAACTATTAGAAAAAAAAAAAGTAATCTTTTAAGGGCCATGTTTTTCTTTTTACTCCATGACTATATAGTGAAGTAGCAAAAAGCATTGACCTTCAGTTAGAAAATCTGAGTCCTACTCTCAGCTGTCACTTATTAGGCAAGTGACCTAGGAAAAGTTATGTATCGTCTCTGAACTTCACTTTCTTTATTTATATAATAGGAGTTATAATCCCTGTTCAGTCTACTTCACATACTTGTTAATAAGCCTAAATGAGATAATAGATACATAGGATTCTGTAAGTTGTAAAGCTCTATTCAAAATGTAAATAATTGTCTACATTTTCCCCCAAAAGAGCTTTAAATGACAACCAATTATGACATTGAAAATACTATTAATGAATAAATTGATTTACCTTTCAGGGAAATTTGTTTTCTGGTTGTTTTTGTCAGCAAAGAAAATATTTCATTGCTATGTGATTTACTATTCTGGTATTTTGTGCCAATAAAACCAATTGAAATTGACTTGTTCCAAGCTGATTAAAAGTAAATAAAAATTTAGACTGTCTTGAGAGATTATGTGAGGTTATGAGAAGGTAAACTATGTGATCACATATAACATACATGTGCTCATGGAAGTGTGATAAACTGTCACATGGTGTATGATGATGATATCACAAGCATTGAAAATAATGTTGAAGCAATTTTGTTTAGTGACTAGATGAAGTTCCATTAAAATATTAACAATGAAAATTTATCAGCAATGAAAATCTCAAGTCTCTTTGATAATTAAGGAAGCTGATAGATTATCAATAGATCTTTTTATAATAGCAATAGTTTCAGTTATTAGAGTTGATTTACATCTCCCTTATTGCACATTTACAAATATCTAAGTTTATACCAAGAAAATCATCCTATGTCATAACATCTATTTCTGTGATTTAGAACTGCCTACTAGAATATTGCCTTAAAAATCTATTGATTTCATAAAGGAAACAAAGCTACTGAAAGCAAGCAGAGAAGGTTCATGGTGCTACATATTAAGAAAGAATCAGTCTGTTTTTAACTAAACCCTTTTTTGTAAAACCATTGTGTTTCTCTCTAGCTATCTCTGTCTCTGTCTCTGCCTGCAAATTTAAGTGTTCTTTTATCTTTTAAAAACTATGTTTGTTGCACATTAAAATGAAAATTTAGGGATTACTAGTCTCTTCATCACAATTCTGCCTTCTCAGGATGACTTCTAGCAATATTTTGAGAGCTAATCTCAAATCTTTCAAGCTCATCTTTGGAAACTCATAGGATGTTTACTCTCTATGATGTCATGGCAGTAATGTATAGATTTGTATCAAAGAAGAGCTTCTGAAAGTCAAAATTGTTGTCAGAGAGTCTCAAGCAAAAAGTAATATTTTAATGGAGTTGATTAATCTTTTTCTTTAATTTTAATTTTTAATTTTTATTTTTTGAAATGTCATTTTATAAAAAAATTATATTTATGTGACCTTTTTTTAACATTTTATTTTTTCCCACTTCCCCTCCCCCCTCCCTTCTGGTAACCACTAGTCCATTGTCCATGTCCATGAGTCTCTGTTTATTTGTCCTGTTCATTTGTTACTTTTACGTTTATATCCCACATACAAGTGATATCATGTGATTTTCGACCTTTTCTGTCTGGCTTATTTTGCTTAGTATGATTCTTTCAAGGTCCATCCATGTTACAAAGGGCAGTATTTCATCTCTTCTTAAGTCTGAGTAATATTCCACTGCATATATGTTCCACAGCTTCTTTACCCAATCATCTATCATAGGACACTTTGGTTGCTTCCATGTCCTGACCACTGTGAATAGTGTTGCTGTGAACATCGGTGTGAAAATATCTTTTCGGGTTTTCAAGTCGTTGAGGTAAATACCCAGTAGAAGTGTTGCTAGATCATATGGTAGAGCAATTTTTACTTTTTTGAGGAAACTCCATGCTGTTTTCCATGTGGCTGTACCAATTTGCAGTCCCACCAACAGTGTATGAGGGTTCCTATTTCTCCACATCCTTTCCAATGTTTATTACTTATCCTGTTGATTATAGCCATTCTAACAGGTGTGAGATGATATCTCATTGTGGTTTTGATTTGCATTTCCCTAATAGCTAGCGATGTTGAGCATCTTTTCATATGTTTGTTGGCCATTTGTATGTCTCCTAGGGAGAAGTGTCTATTCATATCCTCTGCCTATTTTTTTTTATTGGATCATTAGTTTTGTTGTTGTTGTTGTTGTTATTATTGAGTCGTATGTGTTCTTTGTATATTTTGGATATTAGGCCCTTATCAGAGGTGTTGCTTGCAAATATATTTTCCCATTTTGAATGGTCATCTCTTTACCTTGTTGACAGTTTCTTTTGCTGTGTAGAGGCTTTTTAGTTTGATGTAATTCCATTTGTTTATTTTAGCTTTTACTTCCCTTGCCTTTGAGATCAAATTTATAAAATCCTCTTTAAGTCCAAGGTCCTTGAGTTTAGTTCCTATGTTTTCTTCTGTGCATTCTATTGTTTCACATCCTATATTAAAGTCCTACATCCATTTTGAGTTAATTTTGGTGTGTGGTGATAGAAACAGTCTAATTTCCTTCTTTTGCAGGTGACTTTCCAGTTTTTCCAGCACCATTTATTGAAGACGCTTTCCTTTCTCCACTGTATGTCTTTGTCTCCTTCTCAAAAATTCCTTGCCCATATAAATATGGGTTCACTTATGGACTCTTGATTCCATTCCACTGGTCCATGTATCTGTTTTGCTGCCAATACCATGCCTTTTTGATTACTGTCACTATGTTGTATAATTTGAAGTCGGGCAGAGTGATGCCTCCAGCCTCGTTCTTTTTCCTCAGGATGGCTTTGGTTATTTGAGGTCTTTTGTGCTTCCATACAAATCTGATGATTTTTAAATTCTATTTCTTTAAAAAATGCCGATGGGATTTTGATGCAGATTGGATTAAATCTGTATAATGCTTTAGGTAATATGGTTATTTTAACTATGTTGATTCTTCCAACCCAAGAACACAGAATATCTTTCCATTTCTTTGTATCTTCTTCAATTTCTTTTAAGAGAGTCTTATAGTTTTCATTATATAGGTCCTTCACATGTTTCTTTAAATTTATTCCTAGGAATTTAATCTTTTTGTTGCAATTGCAAAAAGTTTAAATATTTTCCACTTCTTTTTCTAACACTTCATTATTAGAGTATAGGAACACTATAAATTTTTAAACATTGATTTTGTATTCAGAGACTTTACTGTATTTGCTTATTGTTTCTAGTAGTGTTCTTGTGGAGTCTTTAGGGTTTTCTATGTAGAGAATCATGCCATCCACAAATAGTGGCAGTTTGACTTCTTTGTTTCCTATTTGGATGCCTTTTATATCTTTCTCTTGCCTGATTGCACTCGCTAAGACCTCCAGTGTTACATTGAATAACACTGGAGAGAATGAACAGCCTTGCCTTGTTCCTGGTCTTAGAGGGAAAGATTTTAGTTTTTCACCATTTAGTATAATGTTGGCTGAAAGTTTGTCATAGATGGCCTTTATTATGTTAAAGTACTTTCCTTCTATACCAGTTTTGTTAATTGTTTTGCTCATAAATGGATGCTGTATCTTGCTGAAGGCTTTTTCTACATCTATTGATATGATCATATGATTCTTATTTTTTAAATTATTTATGTGGTATATCACATTTATCAATTTGCGTATATTGAACCATCCCTGTGCCTCTGTGATGAAGCTCACTTGATCATTGTGTATAGTCTTTTTAATATGCTGCTGTATTTAGTTCACTAGTATCTTATTTAGGATTTTTGCATCTGTGATCATGAGAGATATTGTTCTGTAATTTTCTTTTTTTGCGTGTTATCTTTACCAAGTTGGTATCAGGGTAATATTGGCCTTATAAAATGAGTTGAGAAGTATTGCCTTCTTTTTGATTTTTCAGAGGAGTTTGAGGAGAATAGGTATTAAATCTTCTTTGAATGTTTGGTAGAATTTACTGGTGAAGCCACTGGTCCTGTACTTTTACTTTTTGGTAGGTTTTTAATGATTGTTTCAATTTCCATACTACTGATCAGTCCATTAAGATTTTCCAGTTTTTCTTGATTCAATCTAGGAAGGTTGTATTGTTCTAAGTACTGGTCCATTTTTTCTAGGTTATTAAATTTGGTGTTATATAATTTTTCATAGTATATTTTGAAAAACACACTTTGTATTTCTGCAGTGTCTGTTGTAATTTCTCCTCTTTCATCCCTGATTTTGTTTATTTGTGTCCTTTCTCTTTTTTCTTCAGTGAGTCTAGCCAGCGTTGTTTAATCTTGATTCTGTATTTTTTCATATGAAAGCATTGAAATGTCCCTTTTAAGGCATCCCATTAAGATACAATCTGTTTGAAAACATGATGGACTTGAAAGTGGTTAATACAGCAATGACCTAATTATGAACTTTTTTTTATCAAAGTAGTTTTATGTTTGATTATTTGATCTCAGTAAAAATCAATTAAAAGTTAGATATTTCCTCCTGTTATATGTAATTGCAAATATCTTACATTTTTAGCTCTATTTTTAGAATGGATTCTTATACTGCCAATAGTAAGACTTCAATTTAATACATTATTGATTATCTGCAGATAATGATCTGAGATTGAGCAATGCTAAGGTAGAAATACTTTACTTCAGCACCAAAGACCATCTCCTTTCCCTTTATTTAAAGGTCTCTGCTTCCTTTCCCTTTACCTGGCTTAGAAAGCTGATCTTATTTTATTTTCCCTTTACTATTTAGTGTCAAAGGAGGTCATATGATGGTCTCCCCAGGATTATTTGCCTTTTAGAATTGGTTACTGGGCAAAAACTAAAGATATATGTATACACATAATAAATGTGATATATATATATATATATATATATATACACACACACACACACACACACACACACACACACACACCTTAGGTAAAGGCCAGGAAAATCAAAACCGGAAAGACCAAGAGTTTGTGAGAACTCTGCCCCCATGATTCATATTCTATCAAATCAAAAGCCTGTTTCTTTTTTAGGCTCATTTCTCCTTTTGTGTCCTTCTTTTGTAGTAGACTCTAAGTTCCATGAAAGTAGAGGCCTTTTTACCACATTGGTCATTTTTGCATTCCTAGCGCCTATCACAGTCTCATAGTGCCTATAAAAATACTCATGTATATTTTTGAAATTAATAATCAGAGAACTTTTAAATTCACACATAATGTTACCAACCAGAAGTAGATGTTGCTAACATTTTACTGCATTAATTTTCAGTCATTTCTCTCTATCAATTTCCTCTCTTATTCTCTTTGATTCTCTCTGCCTGCTGTACCCTTCACACACATACACACAAATAGACACATACACACACAGACACACACACACACACACTTTTTCATGTTATGTTATAGCATTCCCTTCATGTTATCAAATGTTCCCCTTTAAATATTTTTAACATTTTTTCTAATTATAGATATAAAAAATAGAAAATAGAAAATATAGGAAAGTAAAATTTGTCTTAATCATAATACTCAGAAAGAAGCATTTTAACATTGTTGTATATTAAATTGACCTCTCTGTCTCCCTCTTTCTCTCCTATATCAAAACTTGTATCATTTTGTATATTTTAAATATTTTATTTGCTAAACATTATTTTGTATTTTTATGTCATTATATACCCTTTAAAATTCACTAATAGCTGAAGAATATGCCACATTATGATTGAATAATTTTAAAACTAATATGCCAAATCTGGATATTTATGTTTCTTCCAATGTTTAGCTATTATAGAAAATCTTCCTTTAGAGCTTGTGGATAAATCCTTGACTTTATCACTGATTAAATTCCAGAATTTGGAATCATTTACTAAAGTTATGCCTCTTTTTAAGGCTATGAAAAAGCATGTGTGAGTCCCCTGCCAGTCTGCCTTTACTAGAATTGAATGTCTCTTATTAAATCTCATGGATTTGACAAATTAAAATACATTGCAAATATTTTCCTCATTTCAGTTATATTTTTTAATGTACAGAAGTTAAAAATTAGATGGTAAACCTACAGATAATTTCCTTTTTGGTGTCTTCTATTGCTTTTGTGTTTCAAAAATTATCCATTCTGAGATAAGTTAATATTAACTTATGTTTTCTTTAGTTATATAGATTTCAGGATATACATGTAACTTTTTTTATAAAATACAGAGAGGTTTTAAAAATTTTTAAATTAAAGCTAGTTCACTTTAACAAATTCAGAATATTTATAAATATATGAAGAAGAAAGTAAAAAAGAACCTGATTCCTACTGCTGCATTTATTCAGCAAATACTAAATATCTACTACATGGCAGGTACCAGGTTCTGGAGACACAATGACAAGCAGGTCCCTGCTCTTGATGAACCTATAATGTAGCAAAGAAGCACAGAGGTAAATACCACTTGTAGGATGTGTCCGTGGCAAGAGTGTATAACTCCAGTTTCTATGAGGAAGTTCTAGTTAATCTGAGAAATGATGGGTGAGAATATGTTAGCAATGTGTAGTTAAGGGGAAGGTTGTTCCAAGGCAGAGAGAATGATGCAAAAGGATGTCTGAGGCAAGGGAACGTTAGAAATTTCAAGGAACTTGGAAAAAAAGTATGATGGTCAATGTTCTATAAGTGAGTGTAAGTCAAATGAGAAAATAAAAATGTGGGTAGGCTTTCGGTTAAGAGGGTCCTTAAAAGTAATGTTAAACATGTTGGACTTAAACTTTGTGATGTATTGAAAATCATTATTACATTTTCACATACATCCTTTGAGACATTTTACATGTACATGTTTAAAATCAGAAAATCAGAAAATGGGACTATGCTACACATATATTTTTATTATTTGTTTTTATATTTATTCATTTACTCAAAACTATTTATTGAAGATCCGTTATGTGCCAGATCCTGTAGTTAGTGTTGGAGAAACAGCAGTAAATAAAACAGAAAAATATCTACTCTAATGAATGCTACATTCTATGGTGATGTAGAAACAAAGAGCAAAAAAATAAATATTTAACTTATCAAAGAGCAATAGATGCTAAAAATGAAAAGGAGAGTAAGTTGTCAGAGATGATGAACAATATAATTCTGATTAGGATGCTATCTCAGTTTGGATCCCCTAGAAACAAACCTTGAGATGAAGATTATCGAGCAAGTAATTTGTTGAGAGACTGGGTTCAAATAAAACCTGTAAGGGACTGAGAAGCAGGATAGGGCAGGGAGGAAGCTACGTAAAGGTATAGTTTCAACTGATATATAACCTTAGTCTGATCCTAATGAAAGCTTATGAGTATGAATGACACCATAGTTTTCCATCCTTCCTAAGGAACATGGTCAGCTGCTAGATTATCTAACATGTTGCCACCCTTAGCCTGTGGAATGTTTTCTCTACCTTGCAGTTTTGACACCTCTACGTCATTTAAGGTGAGCCATCGCTTTTTTTTTTTTTGGTCAATTGATTTTTTTTAGCATTTTATTTTATTTTATTATTAGATTCAAGTATACAATACATTGGTTAGCATTTATATAGTTTATGAAATGATCCCCCTGTTTACTTTATCTTCCCTCTGGTTCTACACCTAGCCCTTCCATTACCACTGACTGCATTCCCTATGCTGTGCTCCCCATCCCCATAACCATCTATCAACTGCTAATTTGTACTTCTTTAACCTTACACCGTCTTCTCCCAGCCTCCCACCCTGCTCCCCTCTGGCCATCACCAGATTGTTCTCTATATTTGTGAGTCTGTTTTTGATTAGTTTGTTCCTTAGATTCTGCATGTAAGTAAAATCATATGGTGTTTATCCTTCTCTGTCTGACTTATTTTACTCAGCATAATAACATGTAGGTACATCCATGTCATTGCAAATGGTAGGATTTCATTTTTTTAATAGCTGAATAATATTCCATTATTTATATGAACCATGATTTCTTCATCCAATCATCTGTTGATGGACATTTAGGTTGCTTCTATATCTTGGCTATTGTGAATAGTGCTGCCATGGATATCGGGATGCATAGATCTTTACAAATTATTGTTTTTGTTTTCTTTGGATAAATACCTAGAAGTTCAATTGCTGGGTCAAAAAGTAGATCAATTTTTAATTTTTTGAGTAACCTCCAGACTGTTTTCCATAGTGGCTGTACTAATTTGCAATTCCACCAACAATGTATGAAGACAACCCTTTTCTCCACATCCTCGCCAACACTTGTTCTTAGATTTATTGATGATAGCCACTCAGACATGTGTGAAGTGATATCTCATTGTTGTCTTAATTTGTATTTCTCTGATTACTAGTGACCTTGAGCATCTTTTCATATGTCTATTGGCCATCTGTATTTCCTGTTTGGAGAAATATTTGTTCAGGACTTCTGCCCATTTTTAAATTGGATTGTTTGTTATTTTGTTGTTGAGTTGTATGAGTTCTTTATATATTTTTGATATTAACCTCTTATCAGATGTATCATAAGCGAATAACTTCTCTCAATCAGTTGACTGTCTTTTCATTTTGTTGATGGTTTCCTTTGTTGTGCAAAAACTTTAGTTTGATATTGTTGCATTTGTTTACTTTTCTTTTGTTTCCTTTGCCTGAGGAGATACATTTGAAAATAAATTACTCTTAGCAATATCAGAGAGTTTACTGCTTATGCTTTCTTCTAGAAGTTTTATGGTTTCAGGTCTTACATTTAAGTCTTACATTTAAGGTGTAAGAAGGTGGTCCAGTTTCTTTCTTTCTTTTATTTTTTTTTTGCATATATCTGTTCAATTTTCCCAACATCATTTATTGAAGAGACTGTCTTTACTCAATTGTATATTCATGCCTCCTTTGTCATATATTAAATGAGTGTATGGGTATGGATTTATATCTGGTCTCCCTATTCTGTTCCATTGATCTATGTATTTGTTTTTATGCCAGTACCATGTTTGGCTCAGTTTCCAAGAGCCATCTCAGCAGTGTTATTAGAAGCAGGGTCTTTGCTATGTCACAATATCAACAAACTTTCATTTATCAATCTTTATTTTCTGTCCCTTTCATACAATACCTTCAGGGTCTATTCCCAGGTATACTTTCCAGGTTCCTGCCAGTACACATTAACCAGGTCCTTTATCATTTTGGTGTGCAATTCTTCTACTCCCTTAGTAGACATGGCATTTTCTCTGTAGGGTCAGGTTCAGCTCTGAATTTAGTTGTTGGTCTGGAGTCCAGGAGAAGTAGGGCCAGATCTTGAGAGCCAGCATTGTCTTGTGAGACATTTACCTCATTTGAGTTTTCTGCATATTCTACAAAGGGCAAGAATGTTTAGGAGAATCTGGGAGTTAAAATTGATAAAGTGAATCTACCCAGATATTCTCATTCACAGTTTTTAAAAGTCCTGCTCTTTTTCTATCAGGACACTGACTTTGGCATAGAAGATTTGCCTACATTGAGAATTCAACCAATTGTGATGTTTACTTTCAAGATCTGTGTCAATCTGCACTCCAGCTATAATAGATTAAAGTCTTTTTAAAATGCTTCCAAGGAGGCCCTCTGACCCTCACACATTAGTAATTAAGTGAACTGAGCCTGTCATTTTCTCTCTTCAAAGCAAGAGTGGAGCTTAGAAACAGCCATCCAAAAGCAAAGTCTCAGTATTTACTAAGATTCCCCTATTTCACAAACACGAGATTTTTATAAAAACTAGTGCATATCTGCATTCTACCTACCACTACTATTTGTGTACTACTTGCCATTTAGCCAATGAGACTCTTTTCTAGAACTTCATGTGATAACAACTGTATTCTTATTTCATAGAAGCAAGCCTTGTGGGATTTTTAAGAGATTAATTTATTGACGAAGCACCTGTAGGTAAACCCTCTAAGGGAGTAAGGAAAGCCAGTTAAGGCAGAGCAAGATCCAAATCAAAGATGGGATTTTAAATAGTCTAGCCTGTTTCAGGTGAGAAGTTCTAGAACATGAATGACACCATCATGTGGCAAGGATCTGGCATTTTATACTCTCAACTCCTGGGCATTTCCAAGAAAGGCAGCTCCTTGCTGTCAAGCCAAGTGCTCAAGAGGATGGTATTATAAACAGTTAAATGTCCAATACTTATGGCACCTAGGAGAATAGTTGCATTACTTAGTAAAGGGGATCCAATCAAGAAACCAATAACTTCTATATGGGCTCAGGGGCAAAATGTGTGCAGAAACCTGAAGAAAAATCTATTGCATAAGGGAAGAACATTCTAGGCAAACTAAATAGCAAATGCCAGAGCCTTGAGGTGGAAATATTCTTGATACATTTTACTCAAGCAAAATCTGTGATATGGGAGTGCTGTGAGTAAGGGGAAGTAATAGATTAAGTTACAGAGGAAGTAGAGCCTGATTTTAAACAGTCTTATAGACCACGGAATAGACCTTGGATTTTATTCTGGATGATATGGGGAAACAATGAAGGATTCTTAGCAAGAAAGTGACACTGTGTGATTTGGCATTTTAAAAGTCTCAAATCTATGTTTGGAGAGACATGGTAGAGAGACGTCCCCAGATCTCTATCCCTGAAATAACAGTAAGCTGAACATTTAAAACTCAAAAAAAAACATCCAAACTGCACACCAGCATGTCTGAGCGTGGGATCCATGCATAAGAGCTACCACAGGTCAGAACCTCAGGTGTCAGTTGGAGGACTAGGAAAAACAAAGAAGCTGCCTCTAGCAGCCAGAGCTCCCTATAGGAGGAGGGGGAGGGGAGAAGATGTGATGGGTTCTCTGAACAGCCTTGCCTGAAAGAGCTGTGAACTCCATGCAGCTGGGGGCAGGGCCCAGTCATTAGGGTAGAAAGCAGAAAAGCAGGAATGGTAGAGAAGTGGGGACAGCAGAGAAACAAAGTTGATTTTTACTGGCCATGGTTGCAAAACAGGCTGAGCCACAACCCCCACCCCACAACCCAGAGGGATCCTTCCCCATATCCTCCGAGACTCACACTATGGAACCCCAGGGGAATCTGAACAAATGCTTCTGAAGGTGTCACTAACACTGATAAGGACTGAGACCGAGGGTAGTGAGTGTGATTAAAAATCCATAAAGACAAAAGAAAGGCATGATTAAGGCTTTATACAAAGCAAGGATCCAAGAGGCTTAGATACTACCTACTGGAAACCAAAAGAAAAATGCCTTCTTTGCAACAGGCTAAAGAGAGACCTTTATATAATAAATTTTGTTTCTGGAAAAAAAAAAACCAGAATACACTTCCATTTATGCTCAGGCAGAGAAATAGTCCATTAAATACCATGAACAAACAAGGTGACAAGGCCTTTCAGAAAGAAAGAGAAAAATCTCTAGGGAATAAGCTTACAGACATAGAAATATGTGACATAAATGACAGAGAATTCAGATACTTCTGAAAAAGACTCAGCAAGATCCAAAATGATACATATCAACAATTTCAGGAAATGAAAAAACAACTAGATGAACAGAATGAGTTCTTTAGCAAAAAGATTGAAACCCTCAAAAAGAACAGCATAGAACTTCTGGAGATAAAAAACACACTGCAAGAGTTGAAAAATGAAATAGAAAGCTTGAGAAATAGAGTCGATCAAATGGAGGAAAAAATCAGTGATATTGAAGAGAGAAATCTAGAAATAAATCATTAGGAAGAAGAGAGAAACTGAAGAATGAAAAATAATGAAAGAGAAATACAGGAACTAGTTGATACCATTGGGAGAGGAAACATAAGAATAATGGGCATTCTCAATGGAAAGGAAAAGGACCAGGGATTAGAAAGCATTTTCAGACAAAGAGTTGATGAGAATTTCCCAAATCTAAGGAATGAGCTAGAGCTTGGAATTCAAGAAGTCAACAGAAAGTCCAATTATCTCAAGCCAAAAAAGGCCTTCACCAAGACATATTGTATTAAAATTATCAAAAATCAATGACAAAGACAGAATTTTTAGGGCAGCCAGGGAAAAGAAGTTGGTAAATTATGAAGGAAAGCCCATTCGATTATCCTTGGACTAATTAAAGCGAACCTTACAAACCAGAAAGAAGTAGAATCAAATATTCAAACCATTAAGTAAAAGGAACAGCCAAGAATAATGCATTCAGTAAGCTCTCCTTTAGATATGAAACAGAAACCAAGACCTTTCCATATATACAAAAATTGAGGGAATTCTCTAGTATGAAGTCTGCATTATAGGAAATACAGAAAGGGGTCAGCTCACCTAAAACAAAATGACAAAAAATAAATACATAATTAGTAAAGTGACTATTATACAAATAGAAGCAGAAGAGTGCAACCCTTACTAAGAACAGGGCATTATAAGCTTAAATAATAAGAAGAGATTTGTTATAACAAGATACTAATGAATGTTCAGCATACATAGGGACAAATTGAGATAACAATGACTGAAAAAAGGAGGAATCAAAGATCCAAATTCACAAAGGAAAATGGAGAAAAGGCACACAGAAGAAAAAGGACGACTGTATATATGTAACTATCCTTTACATATTCATAACGGTAACCACACACAGAAGATTCAGAACTGAGATATACAACATAAAACAAGAAGAACCAGAGAGAAAACCCACAAACGTCAACCAAAATAGAGAAAACAAAAACACAAGGACAAGGAAGCAATGGAAACACTGAGCTACCAGAAAGCGAAAGATAAAATGGCTATAAGAAGACCTCATATTTCAGTAATTACCCTAAATGTAAATGGATGGAACTCACCAATAAGAAAGCATAGAGTTGAAGAATGAATTAAAAAACAAAACCCAACCATATGCTGCCTCCAGGAGACACACCTCAGCTCCAAAGACAAATTTAGACTCAAAGTGAAAGGGTGGATAATGATATTTCAAACAAATGGCATTCAAAGAAAAACAGGAGGAGGGTACTAATATCAGACAAAATAGACTTAAAAAATAAAAAAGTGGTAAAGAAAGACACTTCATAATGATAAAGGGAATCATATACCGAGAAGAAAGAACACTTATTAATATCTATGCTCCCAATCAGGGAGCCCCAAAATATGTAAAGCAATTACTAACAGAACTAAAGGGAGAAACAGACCAAAACACTATCGTAGTAGGGAACTAAAATACCCCACTGTCAGATATGGACAGATTATCCAAACAGAAAATCAATAAGGAAATAACATCCTGAAATGACACATTAGACCAGCTGGACATAATTGACATTTACAGAGCCTTCCATCTCAAAACAGCTGGTTCTATATTCTTCTCTAGTACACATGGAACATTCTCAAGGATTGACCGCATACTGGGACACAGAGATAGCCTCAACAACCATAAGAGTTTTGAAATCATACCAGTCATATTCTGTGATCATAATGCTTTGAAACTGCAAAAAGAAATCAGGAAGAACTACAAATACATGGAGATTAAACAACATGCTGTTTAAGAATAACTGGGTCATAGCAGAAATAGAAAGAGAGCTTGGGAGATACATAGAAACAGATGATAATGATAGTACAACATATCAAAATTTTGGGACATGGCAAAAGTGGTCATAAGAGGAAAGTTCATATCATCACAGGCCTTTCTCCAAAAACAAGAGCAAGCCCAAATAAACAACTTAATGCTTCATCTTAAAAGACTAGAAAAAGAAGAACAAATGAAGCCTAAATTCAGCAAAAGGAAAGAAATAATCAGAATCAGATCAGAATTAAATGAAATTGAAAACAAAACAAAAAAAATGGAAAAACTAAATGCAACAAAGAGCTGGTTTTTTGAGAAGGTTATTAAAACTGACAAACCTCTGGCAAGACTCAAAAGAAAAAAGAGAAAGGATACAAATAAACAAAATCAGGGATGAAAGAGGGGAAATGACGACAGACATTGCAGAAATACAAAGGATCATACAAGAATACTATGCAAAAGTATATAACACCAAATTTAATAACCTAGAAGAAATGGACCAGTACTTAGAAAAATACAACCTTCCTAGACTGAATCAAGAACTGGAAAATCTAGACCAATCAGCAGTATGGAAATTGAAACAGTCATCGAAAACTTACCAAAAGTAAAAGTCCAAACCAGGTGGCTTCACCAGTGAATTCTACCAAACATTCAAAGAAGATTTAATACCTGTTCTCCTCAAACTCTTCTAAAAAATGGAAGAGGAGGCAATACTTCCTAACTCATTTTAAGAAGCCAATATTACTCTGACACCAAAACTTTGTAATATAACTCAAAAAAAAAAAAAAACTACAGACCAGTATCTCTCATGAACACAGATGCAAAAATCCTAAATAAGATACTAGCATGCTGAATTAAACAATCTATTTAAAAGATTATATACCACATTCCAGTGGGCTTCATTCCAGGGGCACAGGAATGGTTCAACATATGTAAATTGATTATGTGATACACCAGGTAAACAAATTAAAAAATAAGAATCATATGATCATATCAAAAGATGGAGAAAAAGCCTTCAGCAAGATACAGAATCCATTTATGATCAAAACACTTAATAAAATTAGTATACAAGGAAGTACCTTAATGCAATAAAGGCCATATGTGACAAACCCTCTGCTGACATTATAGTTAACTCTGAAAAACTAAAAGACTTTTCTCTAAGATCAGGAACAAGACAAAGCTGTCCACTGTCACCACTGTTATTTAATATAGGAAACAAAGAAGTCAAATTGTCACTATTTGTGCATGACATGATTATATAGAAAACCCTAAAGAACTCCACATGAACACTGCTAGAAACCATAAGCAAATACAGTAAAGTTTCTGGATACAAAATCAACATTCAAAATTCCATAGCATTCCTATACTCTAATAATGAAGTGTCAGAAAAAGAAGTAGAAAACATAATTCCTTTTGAAATTTTAACAAAAAGAATAAAATGCCTAGGAATAAATTTAACAAAACATGTGAAGGGCCTTATTAAAAGAAATTGAAGAAGATACAAAGAAATGGAAAGATATTCCGTGTTCTTGTATTGGAAGAATCAACATAGTTAAAATGACCATATTACCTAAAGCATTATACAGATTTAATGCAATCTGAATCAAAATCCTATCAGCATTTTTTAAAGAAATAGAACAAAAAACTCATCAGATTTGCACGGAAGCACAGAGGCCCCAATTGTAAAAGCCATCCTGAGAAAAAGGAATGAGACTGGCTCTATCACTCTGCTCGACTTCAAATTATACAACAAAGCGACAGTAATCAAAACAGCATGGTACTCGCAGCAAAACAAACACACAGACCAGTGGAACAGAATTAAGAATCCAGAATTAATGTCATATTTATGTGGCCAAATAATTTTCTACCAAAAAGCCAAAAACATACAGTGAAGAAAAGAAATCCTCTTCTATAAATGGTGCTGAGAATACTGGAATGCTACCTGCAAAAGAATGAACCAAATCTGTTGTCTGTCACTACACACCAAAATTGAATCAAAATGGATTAAGGACCTGAGTATAAGACATAAAATAATAAAATGTATAGAAGAAAACATAGGAACTATATTCAAGGACCTTGGACTAAAAGAGGATTTATAAATTTTACCTCAAAGGCAAGGGAAGTAGAAGCAAAAATAAATGAATGAGACTATATCAAACTAAAAAACTTCTGCTCAGCAAAAGAAACTGTCACTAAGGTAAAGAGACAACCACCTGAATGGGAAAATATATATGTAAGCAATGCTTCCTATAAAAGCCTAGTATCCAAAATATACAAAGGACTCATACAACTCAATAACAACAAAGAAAGAAAGAATCCAATCAAAAAATGAGCAGAGGACCTGAACATACACTTCTCCATAGAGGACATACAAATGGCCAACAAATACATAAAAGGATGCTCAATGTCGCTAGCTATTAGGGAAATGCAAATCAAAATCACGATGAGATACTATCTCACATCTCTTAGAATAGCTATAATCAACAGGACAAGTAATAATAAATGTTGGAGACGATGTGGAGAAAAAGGCATCCTCATACACTACTGGTGAGACTGCAAATTGATACAACCAGTAGGGAATACAGTATGGAGGTTCCTCGAAAAACTAAGAATTGATCTACCATATGATCCAGCAATCCCTCTGCTGGGTATTTACCCCAAAGACTTGAAAACCCATATCCAAAAAGATATTTTCACACCAATGTTCATAGCAGCATTATTCACAGTGGCCAGGACATGGAAACAATCGAAGTGTCCTACGATAGATGATTGTATAAAGAAGCTGTGACACATGTATACAATGGAATATTACTCAGCCATAAGAAGAGATGAAATACTGCCCTATACAGCAACTTGGATGGACCTCGAGATAATCATGCTAAGCGAAATAAGCCAGACTGAAAAAGTTGAAAATCACATGATATCACTTATATGTGGGATATAGACCTAAAGGCAACAAACGAACAAGACAAACAAACAGAGACTCATGGACATGTATAATAGACTAGTTGTTACCAGAGGGTAGGGAAGACAGGGGAGGGGATTAGTAGACGAGGTAAAAGGGGTTAAATATGTGGTGACAGAAAAAAAAATCTAACTACGGGAAGTGAACACACATTCTAAATAAAAAGATATCTATATAAATTATAAAACAGAACACTTCCCTTTCAACCACAATCTGATAAATTTGGCTGTATACATGCCAAAACAAAAATTGTTACACAAGTTAAATTATTCAGCATATGATCTATTTTAAACAGCTTTTTGAGGTGTAACTGATATACGAAAACTACACATATTTAATATATACAATTTTATGATTTTGGACATATGTATACACCTCTGAGACCGTCACCACCAGTCAAAGTAACAGACATATCAATTACCTCCGAAAGTTTCTTCATCTCTCTTCATTTTTATTTTTTAAAGAACATTTAACATGAGATCTACACTCTCAAGAAATACGGTAGTGTTAACTATAGAGACTATGTTTTACTGCAGATCTCCAGAACTTATTAATCTTACATAACTGAAACTTTGTATCCATTGAATAATTGCTCTCCATTTCCCATTGCCTCCAGCACTTGGAAGTGACTATCCTTATTCTCTGCTTCTATGAGTATGACTATTTTAGAAACTTCATATAAGTGGAAGCTCGAAACTTCATATAAGTGGAATCATTGGTCTTGACAATAATTTCTTAGATAAGACACCTAAAGCCCAAGCAACAAAAGCAAACATTGACAAGTGGAGCTATATCAAACTAAAAAGTTTCTACACAACAAAAGAAACAATCAGTAAAATGAAAAGGCAGTTTACGGAATGGGAGATAACACTTTCAATCCATATAATTTATTAGGGATTACTATTCAATAAAGATAAGCTACCACAACTCAATAATTTTATTACCCCAAATAATTTTATTTTTAAAATGGGCAAAGGACTTGAGTAGACATTTTTCCAAAGAAGACATATAAATAGCCAACAGGTATATAAATATATATGCCTTACAGTTAAAGTGTACAGCTGAAATTTATTGGAATTAGTTAACCAATGTCACAATAAATAAACAAATAAATAAGTAAATAAATAAGTAAATAAGTAAATAAACAAATAAATAAATATTTCAAATCTGGCTGCTGAGTTGAGAATAGACTGTAAAGTGGTAACAAGTTAGGAAGCTTTTGTCATAGTGCAGGCAATGGATTTTTGTGGTTTGGATTAAAGCTGTAGTGGAAAAAGCGATGAGAAGTTGTTAGAGTTTGGATATATTTCAAAAGTAGTCTTAAACGGATTTGTCGGTAATTTTAATTCACAGTGTTTGAGAGAAAAGGAAGCAAGTTTGGGGCATGGACATCTGGAAGAATAAATGAGATAAATAATATATGAGTGTAACAGATATGTATTTGAGAGTGGAAACCAAAAGTTTGGTTTCACATATCTTAATTTAGAGATGTCATTTAGAATGTATTGCAAATTTAGAATAAGCAGTTGGATATGCAAGTCTTGAATTTATAATTAATTAAAATAAGTACCCATTATTGAACATTTAGATCTCTTCCATTATTTATTGCTATTATGTACAACATGGCCATAAATATCTTTTAATGTACATTGTTGTACATTTATCTAGTTCTTTAGGCAGGCTCCTAGAAGTGGAAGTACTTACTTCAGACTTTAGATACAGAGTGTAAAGTTATTCTCTCCAATTTTTTAATCATTTTACCCTTTGACAATGTACTTTTTCTCAGCACCATTATCAATCCCAAATATTGGTATTCTTTTAAATAGCTGTCATTATGCCAAGTGAAAAATGGTATTTCTCTTATTGATAAAATTGAGGACCTTTGTCTAGTGTTTGTCTTTCTGTTTTTCCTTTATTTATTTGTTTATTTATTGCTAATTGCCTGGGCTGCCATAACAAAGTACCACAGAGTAGGTAGCTTAAACAACAGAATAGTTGTTCTGGTAGCTAGAAGTCTGATATCAAGGTGTTTGCAGGATAAATTTCTTCTGAGTTCTCTCTTCAGCTTGTAGATAGCCACCTTCTTCTCGTGTCTCCACATGGTCATTTCTCTATGCAGATGTGTCCTATCTCTTCTTATAAGGACACCGGCTAGACTTATTTAGGGACCACCCATATTCCCTCATTTTACCTTAATTTCATCTTTGGAGCCTCTATCTCCAAATACAGCTATATCAAGGCTTAGAACTACAACATAGAAATTTGAGTGAGGAACACAATTCAGTCTATAGCACCTAGGATATTAACTCTTTTCGTAAATATTCTAATTACATTTGTTCTAGTGCTTAAATTATCTGCTGACTGTGGTTATGTAGGGGTGTGTGTGTGTGTGTGTGTGTGTGTGTGTGTGTGTGTGTGTGTGTTTGCCACAAAACTTAAATTTAACTCCTTAATTCATCTTAATTCAATTGTGTGAACATGGTAGAAGGGAAAGCTCCAATATGACATTTTACCATTTAGCTCATTATCTTCATACTATTTATTGCAAAGTTATCATTTCCATACTATTTTGTGATTCTTTACTTACCATGTGTGAAGAACTATTTCATCAAGAATATGTTTATGCTTGAGTCATTGCCATGTTGTTTTAATTGTTATAACTTTTTTATTTGTTTTAATATTTGGTTAGATTTATTTTATTCCCTACCAATGCTTTTAAATTTTAGACTTAGCCATTTTATTTGTTCATTTTTTTTTCAAAGTGATCTTAGGAATCATCCTGTTAAATTTTCCTTGAAAAGATCCATTAAATTTTTTATTGCAAATTGTTCATATTTTATGTTAGAATTGTTTCTAGATAGTTTATAGTTTTGGTTGCTTTGGAAGTATCACATTTTCCTAACTTTTTTTCTTAGGAATTATTTCTAATATCAAGGAAATAGATTTATTTTGTATATTTTTATATTTTTCTTTTGTTTACCATTTTATTGAACTTGTATTATTTCTAATTATTTATAAATTCATCCTCTTATAATTTTAGGCATATAATAATCTATATATAGTGATAATTCTATGTCCCTTTTTTCCTAACACTTATAACTTATATGTCTATTTCAAGTATTATTGAATTAGCCAGAATATCCATATAAGTATTTACTCCTAATGGTGATAGCAAATATCCATATTTTGAACTTTATTTTCATTGCATCATTGTTGGTACTTCCGCATCTTACCTACACTTTAAACTGGTTCTATTGAGGTAATTTGTATGATTCTCAGATGAAAACCTTGTTTATTCACTTGTTTTTCATTGAAATTTCTTTTACATAGACCTCATTTCATTAGGCAATTTACTCTGTGGAATGTAGTGAATAAGTGAAAAGAGGTGGACAATACTCTCTATTCCATGTTTTTCATAATTCTCCAGTGTAGCTCATTACTTTATTAAAAGCATTTAAATCAAATCAATAAATGTCATTACATATTTATAATATGCAAGGCTCTGTGCAATGAACTGAGGATATAGACAAATTAAGGCTTGTCTTTAACTTCAAATTTTTCTTTTTACCAGGGACGACAGATGTATAAACCAATAAATGCAATACATTATGGTTTATTCAAGGTAGAGTGGAAACTGAAAAGATGGTGTAATCAGTTAGTGGGAAGTTTACTTTGAGGATGTGGAGGAAATAACACTTAAGATGACTCTTGAAAGTTGTATGAATGTTTGGCAGGCAAGCAAGAGACAAAAGGCCATTGTAGAAAGAAGGAACAGCATTAGCCTATCTGTAGGTGTGAAATGATTTAGTGTATTTGTGGTTTAATTGTAATTCAGTGTTGCTGACCTTGGTCGTGTAGGCATCAAAGAACCAGAACATTCAAATCAAGATAAAATATTATGTTTGTATTACTTGTCATTTTGATTATTTGTGATTCTCCTCTCCTCTCAGGTTCTAGTGTAGATCATTAAGAATTGACTAAAGTGAGGATAAAGTAAGATAATTGAAGGAGCTCAGAAAAATTGCTACATAAATGAAAGGAATTATTTATTTACTATTAATTTTCATTTCTCTGACTAGTACAGTGGTGGAGGCTGCTAATTATACCCCAATATTCATTCTCCCTTTCATATATATATATATATATATATATATATATATATATATATATATTATTTTGAGCCCATGACTACTGAGTCAAACTCTTGCATTTCACAGGCTTCCTTGTAAGTATGTAAGACTGGCCATATGATGAAGTTTTGGGCAATGGAATGTTAACAGAAGCAATGAACCCAAACTGTAGGCCATTAATTTGAAAGAAAGAGGTATTCCTTCTTTTGTGTCTTTACATATTTCCTAAGGCTGGAAGGTAAACATGATAGGAGGAGCTATAAAACTCTTTTAGGCAAGGAGATAGTAGCTATGTATTGCTGACACCAGATTGGTTTATTAGAAAGAACCAAGATTTCTGCTGATTTTAAAGCTACGTACCCAGATTTTGATGTGAACAAAGAGTAAACCTCTCTATATAGTTTAAGTGACTATTGATATTTCTGAGTTATAGCAGCAAAATCAGTATTTAACATAACACAGGCACTATTTCTAGAAAAGAATTAGAAAAAATTCTTAGTGATTATGGACTTGTCAGTAAGTTAACCAACAGATCAAAATAGAAATTCTGCATTGGTAAACTTGGCTAATGCTGATGAAACAGATAACTTCACTGCAGCATCCCTCTTCATTTATAATGGAGATAATACTTAAAACAATTTTTTATTTTCATAATTTAAATATTTCAAACTACACAGGAAATATTTTTCACATATTAACAAAATTAACACTAAAGGAATTGTAATAGTCACAATGAGGATTTTTTCCAATGTGGCATACAATAATTCATATCATTAAAAATACATACTGATTAAACTGTTTCTGAGCTATTATTCTTGAGAAAAAGTAAAAAGAAAAATAATCAACTCAACTAATCCAAAAGCTCAGTGTCTTCTAAGACCTTAGAGGGAAGTCTTCTTACCTGCAAGGAGCAGAGTGACATTGTGCCTGATGATTTTGCTCAGAATGATCAGTAGCAGAAAATTGAGGTTGTGAGTTTAACAGATGGTTTTAAACTTTTCCTTTGACAAGGAAAGCAAAGCAAGCTGAAAATATACTTAACAGAAATGTTGGTATATAGAGGTAGTACAGCTGGTACACTATCAGATGAATCAATAATTAAAGGATGATCTCGATTTTTCTATGATATACAAAGCAATAAATGGCAGCTGAGATTAATTAATGATTGAATAGAATCTGAGGGCTTTAATCAATCTTAAAATCTGCTTATTTTAAGCATACCATAGCTAAGCATACATATCAAAATAGAGAAAAGTCTTTCTATTCAATTAGCAGGTTTGGGAAACATCGTACTTTTGGGGAAGCATCTCAGGAAGATGCTGATTAGTCAGAATGAAAGACTGATCAGAGGTATAGTTAAAGAGAATGTTTCTTAAGATATTAGTTCAAAAGACTGAAGTGTGTTCGATAAGGGATTTATTTGGAGTGAATATTTTAGAAACAATGTCATTTATCTTTTCGTATAATTAGAGATTTAAGATATCTACTGCAGCCAATTGAATCAAATTAGATTCCTTTGAGCCTTCAATGCTGCAAATAAATTATTGGGCATATGGAGATGTTGTATTGAGCAGTAAAGAAAACACTAAAATCAGAAATGAGACCTAGGATTGCATCCTAGCTCTGCCATTAACTATGAATTGCCAAAGGTCTCTTCCACCTCTGAATTCTGTGATCTCCAAAAGAAATTTCAATCTTGCTAATGATAAAATTTTGTTATTTATCCCCCTGAATCTGGAACTTGCATGGAAATGGTTTTACAAATTTTAATTTGCAACATATTATGATTCAGATCTTAAAACTTAGACCTCAACCTAATGAATGAAAGAAGACTTGATAAAGAAACATAAGTGCATTTATCTGATTGAGATCATTCATAAATGCAAACAACTCTATTTTAAGAAGGCAAAGGAAGTTACTATCTGCTCATATGCATAAATGAATTGTGTTTCATTAAAAACCACAGCTTGCTCATAGGTGTTAAGAATAGCATAAATGGGTTGACTTTTCTCAGAGATTTAAGAGAGAAATGGTACTTATAATATTGGAATGGTGAGAAAGTGTTTGATTTAGCAAAAAGGAATTTTTATGTTTCGGGTTTTATGGGCTTTTGGTTTTTAGGAGAACTTCATTAAATGTATTATAACCATATATTCCCAACTCACAGCCCACGTAATCGGCAATTCTATAAAGTCACTTTTCTTTAAACAATTGCAAGATATTACACAAAGTGACCTAGTACCATTACTATTATCTATTTGTGATCATTGAGGAATCTTAGACCTCACTTTACTAGTTCACTACAGAATACTGAATGAGAAAAAGAAATATAGGAAGATACAAATAAGTATACTTTTATTTACATAACCTAATGATTTTCTTAAAATAAGAACTGAAAGATATTAACTTAAAACTAGTCCCAATAATAGAGTTACAACTCAGTATATTCATTCTAGACTCTTTTTTTATAATAATACTAACTTTATTTCATTGGTAGAGGAGAATACTCTGAAGGTTGCTCCAATACTTGGCAACATTCAAAATGACATCAATCAGTAGCAGGTACTTTTGTCAATCTTTAGAAACTGTAATTTAATTAAAATGAATTTCCCCCTCAAATCTTGTATTCTGTGTCAGTATTCTTTGTTTGCCAAGATTTTTTAAAACTAAGTTAGACAGATGGTTGTCTTCTTTGAAAGACAAGGCAAAAAGCCAAAATTAAAATTGTCAAAATAGCATGTTTCTATTAGAAATAGGAATTTAGGGATTTCCTATGTTTGACATACATTATCTTGAGGTTCAAATACTTTTTTTAAAGAAAAATAAGATAAAAAGTCCAAACATATAAAACAAAGGCTTATACCTTGTTAAATTTGGAGCTCAAAGTACCATATGCATAATAACGGGAATTATAAATTACTGTAATCAGAATCAAAGTGTTATAGGTTCAATTGCTTCCCCCAGAAGAAAAGGAATATGAGGTCCTAACCCCCAGTATCTGTAATGTGACCTTATTTTGGAACAGGATCTTTGCAGATGTAATCAAAGTAAGATGAGGTCATACTGGTTTAGAGTGAGACATGAAACCAATGACTGGTATCTTCATAGGAGAGAAAGATTTGAAGAATTACATACAAACAGGGAAGAAAGGCCATGTAAAGACAGAGGAATAAATTAGAGTGATGCAACTACAAGTCGAGGTATGCCAGGAATTGACACCAACCTCTAGAAGCTAGGATACAGGCATGAGAGACATTCGCCCTCAGAGTTTCCATAAAGAACCAGTCCTGCCAACACCTTCATCAGACTTCTGAACTGATGAACAGTGAGAGAATAAACTTTTGTTGTTTTAAGCCACCCAGTTTGTGGTACTTAGTTATGGCAATCCTACCAAACTTATACACAAGATAGTTAAAGCATACTAAGGGAGTGAGTGAAGAAAAGGAGGAGGAGAATTTATGTTAAAGATCATATACCTACAGCATTTGTCCAACTGTGACTGGCTTATTTCACTTAGTATAATATCCTCCAGGTTTATACATGTCACAAATGGCAGGATTTTTTCTATTTTTAAAAGCTGAATAATATTATATATATGCATATATAGCACTTTTTAAAATTTTTATATTTTATTGTTTTCCAATTATAGTTGATATACAATATTATATTAACTTATGAGGTGATCACCTGATAAATCCAGTACCCATCTGATACCATACATAGTTATTATAATACTACTAACTATATTCTCAATGCTGAAGTCTACATCCCCATGACTATTTCATAACTACCAATTTGTACCTCTTAATCCCCCCTTCACCTATTCCCCACACCCTCTAATCTGACAACTATCAAAATGCTCTCTGTATTCCTGAGTTTGTTTTAGTTTGTTTGTTTATCCTGTTCTCTAGGTTCCATATATGACATTTGTCTTCCTCTGTCTGACTTACTCCACTCAAGATAATACCCTCTAGGTCCATCCATGTTGTTACAGGTGGCAAGATTTTATTTTTTTTTACAGCTGAGTGATATTCCATTGTGTGTGTGTGTGTGTGTGTGCATGTGTGTGTGTGTGTCTGTGTGTGTATTCACCTCTTCTTTATCCATTCATTCATTGATGGGCACCCAGGATGCCTCCATATCTTGGCTATTTTAAATAATGCTGCAATGAATATATGGATGCACATGTACCTTCCAAGTAGTGTTTTGGATTTCTTCAAATAAACACCCAGAAATAGGATAACTGGTTTTTTCTTTGTCTCTTGTTATAGCCTTTGTTTTAAAGTCTATTTTATCTAGAATAAGTATTGCTACCCCAGCTCTTTTTTTTTCCATTTACATAAAACATTTTTTTTATCCCTTTACTTTCAGTCTGTGTGTATCTTTTGATCCGAAGTGGGTCTGTTGTAGGCAGCATATGTAAGGGTCTTGCTTTCTTCTCCATTCAATCACCCTATCTTTTGATTGGAGCATTTAATCTATTGACATTTAAAGTAATTATTGCTAGATATGTAGTTATTGCTATTTTATTATTCATATTTTCTATCCTTTAAATCTTTTTTCTTTCTAAGGAAGTGCCTCCAACATTTCCTGTAATACTAGCTTGGTGTTGATGAACTCCTTTAGCTTTTTCTTGTCTGGAAAGCTCTTTATCCTTTGATTCTAAATGATTGTTTTGCTAGGTAAAGGAATCTTGGTTGTAGGTCCTTGCTTTTCTTCACTTTGATTATTTCCTGCCAATCCTTCTGGCCTGCAAAGTTTCTGTTGCAGTCTATGAGCACTCTTTTGTAGGTAAGTAGATGCTTATCTCTTGCTGCTTTTAAAAGTCTTTCTTTGTCTTTAGCCTTTGGTATTTTAATTATGATGTGTCTTGATGTGGGCCTTTTTAGGTCCATCTTGTTTGGGACTTTCTATTCTTCCTGGGCTTACATATTTATTTCCTTCACCAGGTTAGGAAAGTTTTCAGTATTATTTCTTGAAGTAGACTTTCAATTCCTTGTTCTGTTTCTTATTCTGGTTTCCCTATGATGCAAATGTTGCTATCCTTGATGGTTTCCCAGTAGTCCCTTAAACTATCCTCCTTTTTTTGGATTCTTTTTTTTTCTTTTTGCTGTTATGATTGGTGTTTTCTGCTACTTTATCTTCTAAATCACTGATTTGATCCTCTGCTTCATCTAATCTACTATTGATTTCTCTTAAGGTATTTTTCATTTCAGTTATTATAGTCTTCATTTCTGGCTGGTTCTTTTTTATGTCTTCTATTTCAACTTCTATGTTTTCTATCTCTTTGTTAAAGTTCTCACTGAGTTCATTTACCCTTGCCCTAAGTTCATTGAGAACATTATAATCAGTGTTTTGAGCTCTGCATCTGGTAGATTGCTTGTGTCCATTTTGTTTAGTTCTTTTTCTGGAGTTTTGTTCTGTTCTTTTATTTGGGACATGTTTCTCCGTCCTTCCATTTTGGCTGCCTCCATATGTGTTTCTGTGTATTAGGTAAGGCTGCTATGTCTATCAGTCTTAGTAGTGAACTTATGTACTAGTTGTGCTATGGGTCCCAGTGGCACAGTCTTTCCTGGTCAGTCTTTGCCTTCTTGTTTTAGTTGAAACTTAGTTTATGTTTGCTCATGAATGGGAGGGATTGACCCTTGGGCTGATTAGTCACCAGGACTGGCCATGAGCAGTGGAGGAGCAATTATGTAAGGGCTAATTCTACAGAGCAGGATTTGCTTTATCAGGGCTCTGGTACTTGCCCTGTATGCCCCTTGGGTATGTTGTTCTCAGATGGGACCCTGAGTGGTACTCTGGCTGAGACCAAAGCTGGCCACCAGATGCGCAGGCTCAGCCTCCTGGGAAGGGTCCTGCTGCAGGCCAAGTTTAGCTGCAGCCTGTGCTTTTCCCAGGGCCATCTGGCATGAAGCATCAAGCAATCCACAGATGGCTGCCACCCATGCTGGGTGTGGAAGTGCCTTGAGAGGCCCAGCTGCAAGCTGTGGTTAGCTGCCACTAGTGTCGGGTTTGGGGCTGCTCTGCATGAGGTACGTGGCACAGTGAGGCCAGATGCTTCTTGTTTAGGTTTCTTTAAACCTTTGAGACCATTTAGGAAAGTTTACAGCATGAGCCAAGATAGATCATTTGTATGGAAAATCCACTGGAAGCCACTTAGATGGCCCTGTACATTGGGAGGGCGAGGTCTCAGGGACTCACCAAGGCAGCGTGACCAGTGTAAGCCAGGTTGATGGAGACTCAGATATGGCGGCTGCCTGCATCTGCATGCTGGGAGGGAGTAGAGCTCAACAAAGGAACAATGCCCTTTGCCAACGGTTCTGTCTGAAAGAAAGCTGCCCCTCTATCCCTTGCCCTGAAGCCAGACAACTCAGTTTTTCCTGGTATGTTCCTGGTGCCTTTCAAGCTGCAGCCTCAGTGCTGAAGCTCAGAGCAAGTAAGTCTGTCAGTGAGTAAGTCCATACACGTCCCTTTAAGAGGAAAGCCCTCAGTCTCACTCAGCCGTAATCTCTGTTGGTTTTCATAGCCAGAGGTGTGGAGACTTCTCTTCTTAGCACTGGAACTCTGCACTGGTGAGCCTGGTGTGGGGCCAGAACCCCTTGCTCTTCTGGAGGGGGGACCTCTGCAACCAATACATTTCTCTGGATTCTCAACTGCCACAAGTGGGTGTGGGACCAGTCACCATCTTGTCTCTGCCCCTCCTACTAGTCTCAATTTGGCCTCTTCTGTGCATCCCTAATTGTAGGACTTCTGTTCATCTAGACTTTAGACGATTCTCAATAATGGCTGTTCTGTAGTTTAATTGTAATTTTGAAATGGTCCTGAGAAGAGGCGAGCACAGCATTTATCTACTCCACCATCTTGAGTAAGCCAAAACACTTTCTTGATGCATTCATCTGCTGATGGACATGTGGGTTGTTTTCATATCTTGCTATTATGCATAATAATGCAACAAACATGAGTGAGCAGATATCTCTTTGATATGCTGATATTAATTCTTTTGGATATGTACCCAGAATAGTGACTGCTGGATCATATGGTAGTTCTGTTTTGTATTTTTTGAGTAACTTAAATTACTGGTTTCCATAGCTTCTTCATTCCCATCAACAGTATAAGGGTTTCAGTTTCTTCACATCCTTGCCAACACTTATCTTTTTTTTTTTTTTTTGTAATAGCCATCGTAAGAGGTATGAGGTGATATCTCATTGTGGTTTTGATTTGCGTTTTTCTAATGATTAGTGATGGTGATCACCGATTTATATACCTGTTGGCTATTTATATGTCTTCTTTGGAAAAATGTCTACTCAAGTCCTTTGCCCATTTTAAAAATAAAATTATTTGGGGTAATAAAATTATTGAGTTGTGGTAGCTTATCTTTATTGAATAGTAATCCCTAATAAATTATATGGATTGAAAGTGTTATCTCCCATTCCGTAAACTGCCTTTTCATTTTACTGATTGTTTCTTTTGTTGTGTAGAAACTTTTTAGTTTGATATAGCTCCACTTGTCAATGTTTGCTTTTGTTGCTTGGGCTTTAGGTGTCTTATCTAAGAAATTATTGTCAAGACCAATGATTCCACTTATATGAAGTTTCGAGCTTCCACTTATATGAAGTTTCTAAAATAGTCATACTCATAGAAGCAGAGAATAAGGATAGTCACTTCCAAGTGCTGGAGGCAATGGGAAATGGAGAGCAATTATTCAATGGATACAAAGTTTCAGTTATGTAAGATTAATAAGTTCTGGAGATCTGCAGTAAAACATAGTCTCTATAGTTAACACTACCGTATTTCTTGAGAGTGTAGATCTCATGTTAAATGTTCTTTAAAAAATAAAAATGAAGAGAGATGAAGAAACTTTCGGAGGTAATTGATATGTCTGTTACTTTGACTGGTGGTGACGGTCTCAGAGGTGTATACATATGTCCAAAATCATAAAATTGTATATATTAAATATGTGTAGTTTTCATATATCAGTTACACCTCAAAAAGCTGTTTAAAATAGATCATATGCTGAATAATTTAACTTGTGTAACAATTTTTGTTTTGGCATGTATACAGCCAAATTTATCAGATTGTGGTTGAAAGGGAAGTGTTCTGTTTTATAATTTACATAGATATCTTTTTATTTTAGGTGGCTATTCACTCTATAAACATATACTTTACACTGATTAAGAACTTAGGCAAACTTAAATTCATAGTCATCTACTCAGCCTTTCTTACTCCCAAGGACATAAAATCACTTTGAAGGTGGAAAGACTATCAAATTGGCCTGGAAAACTCAAGCCTCAAGCCACAAAATGGTGTGTTTGTGTGTGTGTGTGTGTGTGTGTGTGTGTGCATGTGTGTGTGTACTGTCTGTCTGTCCATCTGTCTATCTATCTATTCATCTATCTATATGATTTTGACTTTTTGGAATGTAGACTGCTCTGTAATTGGCGTAGGGCCCTTAATGGTTACATGAACTCATGTAACCACTTTCTGTATTGACCATGTTTTTGAATTTTCATCTATAGATGTGAGAGTACCATAGTAAGTCTGTCAACAAATTTTTATTGAGTGCCTGTTGTGGTGCACGTGCTTTCTAGGTGCTAAAGAGCCAAGATCGACAGGGTCCCTGTCCTCAAGGAACTTACATTCCAATGGAGAGGATAGACAGCAAAATGGAAATAAATTAGAAGATTTTTAGTACTGATAAATAGTAAGAATAAGAAGAACTAGCTAACTTTGAAGGAGAGTGACCGGGTGACCAGTTTATCTGTAGTGGTTCAGGAAAGCCTTCCTGAGGTTATAACATTTGACTTTAGGCTTCAAACATGAGAAAGAGGCAGCCATTCAAATATTGGGGATAAAAGTTATCCGAATACAATTTTTAAATTCTCTCTCTCTCTTTTTCCCTCTCTCTCATCTATCTATTTCAAAGTCACTGAAACAGAAGTAAGCTTACTGTGTAACAAGATCTAGTCTAACTGGAGCATAATTAATGAGGTAGAGGGTGGAAGAACCTGAGAGCACAGAAATAGAAAGATGATACATTATATAGGACTTTGTAATCCATAATAAGGGATTTGGATTTTATTTTAGGTTTGATGGAGAGACAGTGGAAGGTTTTAAGCTGTGAAGCATGATTATCAGATTGATATTTTCAAAAGATTACTGTAGGTGCTATAAAGAGAACAAGTTGTAAGGGAAATGAATAGAAACAGGGAGACAAATTAGGAAAATATTGCAATAATTCAGGTGAGAGATGATAGTGACTTTGACTGGGGTTTTCAAACCCAGTGGAAATGAATTTGAAATATTTTGACAATATAAATATTTTAAGAAATAGAAATAGGGTAATATTCCAAGGCAAATATCAAAATACCTGGAGATATGACAGGATTTACTGATAAATGAGGCCTGAAATCTGAAGGAAAGAGAAGAATTGAAGATGATGCCTACATTTTGTTTTCAGTCTCAACAACTGGGTGTTTACTTAAAAAGAGGAGGCTTGGACAGTAGCAAATTTAAAAGTAAAACTCTGTAGTCCTATTTGGGCTCTAATAATGTTGAAAGGTCTATTAAACTTTCCAATTAGTGTAGGAAGTTGTATACATTATATGATTTCTGAAGTTCAGAAGAGCAGTCCAGGCTGGAGTTACAGATTTGAGAGGTATCAATATATAGATTTGAACTCATGGTGAAAGAGATAGCTCAGGGAGAGAGTGCACAAAGAATGGGAAAAGAAAGAGTCCCAGTGCATTCTAATTTCTAAAAGTCTTATTCAGAAGGAAGACCCAGCAAAAGAGAATAAGAAAAAGTGTCTAGTGAGTTGATAAACTTAGATGTTACTTCAAGAAAAGTCTTGTCTTCCTGCCAAGTGCTGCTGATGAGTCAATAAAATTAGATCAGAGATTTCACAACTGGCTTGGTCAAAGTGTAAGTCATCGATGTCTATGGTGAGAGCTTTTTCAAGACAAAGAAGTTGAGTTAATGAGTATAGAAGGCCCTCGATCAATGTTGTTTTGTTCTTGTTATACGTTATTTCACTTCAAGTTGCAGAACCTATCAATAATGTTAAGCTACGACTTACTGTATTTTGAAGAGTATATCAATATTGTGGTTTGAAAAATAAATGAAGATCAAGAAGTTGAGTTAGTGAGTAGAGACAAGTATTTGAATAATTGTTATGGAAGGAAAATAGAAAAATGAAGGGATTTTTGTTTGTTATATTTTTAAGATAGATGATAATGAGATATATTTAAATGACAGTGGGGTTGGTTCAGCAGAGAGGAATAAACTGATCATATAGTAGAGAAAGTACATAATTGCAGGAGTAAAGTCTTTGTGAAAGTGGGAAGGAATGGGATTCAAGACCCAAGGGAGTGTACTCCTAGGGGACACATCTTTTATAACAGCATCAAAGCAGTAGAGTATGGCGTTTAGAGTCAGTCTCTGGAGACAGACTTCCTGGGTTCAAATCCTGTGTTCCAGACTTTCTGGGTTCAGATCCTGTGTTTGCCACTTGTTTTTTGTTTGTGACCTTGGACAAATGCTTTCATTTTCTCTTCTCTAAAATTGAGATAATATGTGGTATTTAAAAAAAAAGAAACAAACTCATAGAAACAGAAATCAGTATCGTAGTTGCCAGAGGCAGGGAGTGAGGGTTGGGGGAATTGAGTGAAGGGGTAGAAAGTTACAAGCTGCCAATTATAAGATGAATAAGTCCTTGGGATAGAATGTGCAGCATGGTGACTATAGTTAACAATACTGTTTTGTATATTTGAAAATCTTTAAGAGAGTAAATCTTAAAAGTTCTCACATGGAAAAAAAATCTTGGTAACTATCTGAGGTGATGGATGTTTAACTAAACTCATTGTGGTCATCAATTCACAATATATACACATATCAAATTATTATGTTAAACTTATACAATGTTATATGTCGATTATATCTCAATAAAATAAAATGTAGATGTAAAAATAGTATATAGCTCTTAGGGTTGTCTGGAATATTAAATAGGTTGAAATGGGTGAAGCATATAAAAGTAATGGTTGGCACATAGTAAGTCCTAAATACATGCCAGCTATTGTTGTTGCTGCTGTCACTATTGTTATATGGGAGCAGAATGTGATGAGATTATCAGAGCTTAGTGAAAAAAGTTGAAAAATTGAGAAGGGAGAAGGTATTAAATGGTTATTTTTTGCTTAATTAAACACATTCTGATATCAATGGAAATAATCTTATACTGGGAACTTTATGTCACAAAATTGTTATGAGAAGCAAATGAGATAATGTCTAAGAAATAGTTAAAATAAAAAACACTAGATGAATGAGATGATTATTTTGTTGACTCAACTAGTTGTAAAGTGAAATATTTTCTCAAACAATTTGGAATAGGAAATAATAAAGGACATTACGTAATTGATTTGATTTTACTCCTGAATCATGAACTTATTTTTTGATGTTTTATAGACACTGACTACATTAGAGGATGTCTTTCCTTATTCATATTGATTACACTTTTACTAACTTGGGTACAAATTAAAGTTTATTAATTTAATATTTACTTAGGTAGTGAACGATTACAGTCTCAAAATATGGAATATACCACTTAGCTTTTGCAGTTCTTTTATACTCCAACTGTGATTACTGAATAGGATAATTTTATTTTAAAACAAGACTTAGGTATTCATGTTTGCAGTAAATAAATGGCATGTAAAAATCCTGGCAAAGTTACCATTTTGACAACATGAAACTTTCCCATCCAGCTGGTCATTAGGCCTTTCCAACTGTCAATATCTTTTGGAATCTGCTTTAATAGTGGCATATCATTAGCTTTATACAGATCAGAGACATTGAGGGGTAATATTCCAAGGCAAATATCAAAATCCCAAGAAAGTTAACTCAAAGAGACATATGTCCTCATCATCCTTCATGACAGTCTTTAGCTCTGAAGACTGTAGCAGTTGATTTGTGTTAGGTACTTTGAATCATAATATGGAAATACTGTAATTAAATGTCTTATTAGAGTTCTGGAAATTATATTGAGAAGAATGATATTAACAGCAATATGTCATTAATGTACATTGTATTTGCATATATATAGTTCAGTAATCACTTCAAAGAAATATAGCAAATAATTAGAAAAAAATAATTTCTAATACTAAAGTGAATTTTTCAAGATTAAGGTATGTGGTAAAGTTTAAATCAACATAATATATTTTATGATTTATCTAAAATTAATCTAATTTTAATGTATCATACTGAGTTATATACACATTTCAATACCTATACAAATAGACACATGCAGAGTATCTAAAACAAAAGTATGTTACATTAAAGGAGACAAGACCGTGGTGCTCAAATAGAATTTGAGTCATGTTTTTATCTCTTGAATTAAGGAAGTCCATTTTGGAACTTTAAGATTGCAATACCTAATGTCTTCATCTTTAGGTAGTTCCACACCACAATAGAAAGGTTTCTACCTTCACAAAAGCCTAGTCAGCTGCTCCCCAGAATCTGTTTATGAAGAAGTATTTGTAATAACTCTATGTGAAAGTATTGTCTAAGCAGATGATTAATGGCAAAATTGTGAACAAGACAGGCAGAATGCAGGATATGAGTTTTCACTAGCAGAGAAAAGAGAGCAAACCCTATTATTTTGCCATTTCTAAGAGTTTCAGTTGCTTTTTAACAAATTAATTTGAAGACTATCAATAATTAAATATTCCTGTTAAGTGAAAGAGTCTGTTGGCAGAACAGGTCCAAGATGCCAACTGTGTGTCTCAGTATATAATTTGGCTAGGCACATGATGCCAGCGCACATGAAAGAGTGAATTTACCATCTACTGAAAACTCTAGTGTTGGCTTTATTATAGCTGCTAATGATAAATTGGGCAATAACCAGAATCCATTGACAGTAAGAAGAAAACTGCAGTCTGGAATTTACATGTGACTATCCTAAATGAAAAATATTCACTAATAAAGTCTGAACTAGATGTCATGGGATTTTTTTTATTCCTTTGGAGTTTTTCATAAGCTCATTGCCTGCACCTAAGAGAGTCGGAGAGAAATTCCTGACTAGATTTTCTCATTCTCTATCAATTTATTTGTGTCCCTTGATGATTATGCTCTTGTCATAAAACCATATTCATTTTCTGGCTGAGAATCATTAAATATTTGTTTACAAAGTCATTTGTGTTTTCATATAAACTAAGTATTCTAACTCCTGGTAAATATTAGAATGGACCAAGTGAGAACTTGAAGGATAAGCATTGTCACTCATCTATGATGCCCAACAGCAGCTCCTTAGATATCCCAGTGATTGGGATTTTAGGCAATCAGAGAAGGACAGAGCAAGCATACTATATCAGTGCTCCTATTTAATGGCTAAAAGATTGGAGATTCACAAAAGATAAGTGATTCGTCCAAAGTATACAGCTGATTACGTTCAAATAAGCATTAAGAAAACATAGGTCTTGCTCTTCCCATAAGCTGCCTGAGGTGACTTCTAAAAATGGTTTGCTACTCACATGACCCAGAAAACCCCACAAAATCATGCGCATCAAGAGTTTCAAATCTTGTTCACTTTAAGAACACTCATAAAACTGGCCAGGCCATCAAGGGTGTACATATCTGAAAAGCCACCAAGTACCTGAAGGATGTCACTTTACAGAAGCAATGTGTGCCACTCTATTGTTACAATGGTAGAGTTGGTAGGTGTGGCCAGGCCAAACAATGGGGCTGGATGCAGGGTAAGTGGCCCCAAAAGAATTCTGAATTTTTGCTGTACATGCTTACAAATGCAGAGAGTAATGCTGAACTTAAGGGTTTAGATATAGACTCTCTGATCATTGAGCACATCCAGGTGAATAAAGCTCCCAAGATGCAGCACAGAACTTACAGAGCTCATGGGCAGATTAACTCCCTACATCAGCTCCCCCTGCCACATTGAGATGATCATTACTGAGGAACAGCAGATTGTTTCTAAAACAGAAGAAGAGTTTGCACAGAAGATATCCTAAAAAAACAAACAAACAAACAAACAAACAAACAAAAAAAAACAAAAAAACTAAAGAAACAAAAACTTATGGTCTGGGAGTAAATTTAGCATCAAATATAGCATCAAATATAAAAAGGAAAAAGAAAAGAAAAAAAGGAAATGTAGATCCTATTTTCGAGTGTTTTCCTTAATCCTTAACTTTTTTGCCTTTTAATATCTGATGGCAATGTAAGTATAGCCTATTTCTACCCCTGATTTCTGAAGCACAGTTCTAAAGTATATTCTATGTAGAAAATACATATTCCTGATTTTAATGGCTTATAGATTTTGAGGATTGCCTTGCAATAAATAAACCCTAATATAAATTTCACAAATACTGAAACATGCAGATTTATTAATAAATGATTTAAAATCCTCTACTAAAAAGTTATTTTTATAAATATTTCAGTTATCTGACCATGACATACACCATCCAATTGATGATTCAGCTGGTATGGCTGATAAGCTGGGTGTTCCCTTGCTTCTCTAAGGATTCCTACTAAAGCTGTATACACCTCTCAGTGTTGCTTTTGTTGTTGTTGTTATAGTTCCATATATTTTGATTAAGTGATAAGCACATATTAATATTGAGATTAGAGATCTTTCAATCACATAACACTTACAATCTCCCAGAGAGCAAAGTAAACTCACTAATATCACTTTCATGGGATGAGTTATATAGTTTTAAAGGGCATAACTTCCAGAATCAGATGGACCTGGGTTTAAATATAAGAGCACCAATTTATCAGGTATGTGACCTTGAACAAGTTTCTTAATGTGTCTTGTTTATCATTTCTTCATCTATAAAATTGGGAAAATACTGGAACCTGCCCCAGAGAGTTGGAGAGGTAGCAAATTAATTATTTTGAAGGGCTTAGCAAAATATTAAGTGCATATTATGTAGTCAATATAAAAATGATAGCTGCTCTTGTTGCCACCACCACTGCAGCTGTTATTGTTGTTGTTAGAGCATCATTAGAAATCCCACAGAAACAAAGTGGGAAGGGCAAAGGACAGGCAAATAATAAAGAATAGATGATACATCTCCTTTGTGTATAGTATAAGTAGAAGAAATATAGCTATTTTTTTAGACTCTCTCACATAATTATGAAGAAAGTAAAATGTCCTTCCTGGTTTTTCAACTATATCCCTAATTTTTGAACAATCAGGTTTATAAAATAAAATGAATGCATGATTTTGCAAACATTTTTATTTTTCTTGTAAACTATATGCCACATGCATAGAAGAAACTAAATCAATACGTGATGATACACATATTTTTAAATAATTAAAACTGTTTTTAAAAAATGCCTTTGGATATTCAAAAGCTTTTTGTTCTTGCTATAACCACCATACAATCTGTCCTATGAAAACATAGGTTATTATATTTTTTAAATATATGTATTTAACATCAAAGTTTGGGTTCAAAACTCAATTTCTCATTTTTGGGGGCGACAAGGAAGAGAAGGAATTATATTGGATATTGTTGAATGAGCATTTTCATCCATAAGAATGGATTCCAACAGACAGAACTGTCTAAGAGTGAGGTGATTATACAAAAGAAACTGATTGCCTGTTTCTCTTTTCTCCTGAACACCCACAGCATACTGAGAAACATCCATCTGAAAGGTATTTTAACTAACATATTGGTACAGAATGTCACAGACAAACTATCTAAGTGACAAAATAATTGTAAATGGACAAAACTGGTATAAACATGTAATACAGAATGAATACTGGTATTTATATCAAGCAATCAATATTCGGCATTATAGAAAAAATTGAAGAACAGGTCAAAATATATGTAATTATGAAGTTTTGTCATGGACAGTATAATAGCTTTAAAAGGAGCTTTTGACTATAGAAATACTCTTTGTATGGAATGGAGAAGTACTTTTATTTATTATTTATTTGCCAGAATTCCAAACAATGTTTAGTGACTAAAAAAAATAATAAGTTTAGTCTGTTTATTTGCTGGGCAATCAGGTAGGTTCTTTCTGGCACACAATAAGGAAATAAGCTTCCTCATGGTCTTTACCAAGTTTCTGCTTCAAGGCCCTGCCAAGAAACAGGTCTGATGTAGGATTGCTTCCCCAAATCTAGCAACCCATATTCTTCTAAGTGTTCCTAAACACGTTGGGTATTAGAGTGCAAAATTTCAAAATAGCAAAAGCAAGTCACAGGCGGAAATACAAATGGTCCATAGCCTTGTCTTCAGAAACCTGATGTTAGTAACACACTTCAAGAAGACCAGTCTCTCAAGAGAGCACTTGCACTTAACCAAATCATAACAACAAAAATATAATGGCTATTTATTAGTTCACAGTGATGAAAAAAATCACAGTTGCTGAAATACTTAAAATATTCATGACCAGCATATTTCCTCTATGTAGGCTCTTATATGGAAAACAAGTTATAGTTAGAAAGTTACTTGGTGAGAATGGAATCAAAATAAAGGATGTTAGATAGATAAATTTTTAATGTTATCAAGCTAAGAAAGACAGTCATAATAAAATTGATCTTACCAATAGAACTGTTCTATTTTCACACTAAAAATAGCTATAAATATGAAAAAGTTTTTTTAAATTATTTTTTATGGTGACATTGGTTAATGAAATCCAGTAAGTTTCAGCTGTACACTTTAACAGTAAGGCATATATATGTTTACACTGTGTTCACCTCCCATAGTTAGATTTCTTTCTGTCACCACATTTTAACCCCCTTTACCCTGTACACCTACCCTCTTTTCTCCCCTTCTACCCTCTAGTAGTCACTAGTCTATAGTCTATGTCCATGAGTCTCTATTTGTTTGTCCTGTTCGTTTGTTGCTTTTAGGTTTATATCCCACATATAAGTGATATCATGTGATTTTCAACTTTTTCTGTCTGGCTTATTTTGCTTAACATGATTATCTCCAGGTCCATTCATGTTGATGCAAATGGCAGTGTTTTATCTCATCTTACGGATGGATAATATTCCATTATATATATGTACCACAGCTTCTTTAGCCAATTATCTATTGTAGGACACTTTGGTTGCTTCCATGCCCTGGCTACTGTGAATAATGCTGCTATTAACATCAGTGTGCAAATATCTTTTCAGATATGGGTTTTCAAGACTTTGGGGTAAATACCCAGTAGAGGGATTGCTGGATCATATGGTAGATCAATTCTTAGTTTTTTGAGGAAACTCCATACTTTTTTCCATAGTGTTCATACCAATTTGCAGTCCCACCAGCAGTGTATGAGGATTCCTTTTTCTCTTCATCCTCTCCAACATCTGTTATAAAAAGTTATTTTTGAAGGCCCTTTATCTCCCAGATAATGCTTGTATGGAGTCCATAAACTTTAGCTTCTGTGATGTTCCTTTTCTGTTTCAATGACTTACCATTCCCTCATTGCCTTCTAATTTTTCTTAGATTTGATAATAACTTCAAGCAAATTAGAGTTAAATCCTGTGGACTTTGACTTTGTATCAGTCATGGTCCCAGCAAGAAAGAGTGCACTCCATATGGTTCAAGTAAAGAAACACTAATGGATAGATGTGAGTCACATAGTGATTCTGGAAGTTGTGCACTTTACAACTATATAATTCTGTCCCATGGAAGTGACATTAATGAGATTATCCTGCTCCCTGGGAGATTGTAAATGCTATGAGATTGAAAACTAGCACCAGTTAGAAGTTGTTATGGCCATTAATCCCAAAAGGATTACAGCAGCTGAGTAAAAGCAGAAACCATAGAGAAGACTCTACCAGTCAGTATGTGTGATCACATAGGAGGGCTCAAGTACTAATAGTGACAGAGTGTTGAAGTAATAAGGGCTTGAGGAAGAAGGGTTCTGACCTTTTTCTTCTCCTACCCTAGCATTTCCTATTGGTGTCTCCTGTTTGCCTAACTTCATGATAATTCAGCTGGCAAGGGAGCATGGGTAATTTAGTTTGCAGAAAGTTAGCCACCCAGGGAACAGAGCAGGAAAGAGAAAGGGTGTAGATAGATATTTGTGGTTGTGGAGAGGGGAAAAAAAAGATAATAACCAACATAGGAGGCATTGCACCTCTTCCTAGAGAGGTTTTGTCTTTGTCTGTTCAGCTTCTATGACAAGACTGGTTGGCTTATAACAGTAGAGGTTTTTTTGCTCATGGTTCAGGAGGCTGGAAGTTGAAGATCAGGTTGCCAGTATGGTCGGATTCTGGTGAGCACCCTCTTCCAAGTTGTTGACTGCCGGCTAATGGTTGTAGCCTCACATGGTGGAAGGAGAGAAGGGTAGCTTTCTCAGGCTTTTTTTTATAGGAGCACTAATCCCATTAATGAAGACTCCACCCTCATGACCTAATCACCTCCCAAAGTCCCCCACCCTGCTTATACCATCACCTTGGTGTTAGGATTTCAAACATATGGATTTGTAAGGGACACAAATATTCAGACTATAGCATTACACACACACACACACACACACACACACACACACACACACACACACACGCTGGCTCATTGTATCCTGATCTTATATACTCCAAAAGGAAAGTCTCATTTATCTCATATTCAATATCTTGTTACTGTAGTCCCCCAAGCAGTGATGTCATAATCTAGGAAAATAAGACTGGTCCATTACTGGAACTATGGAATTTGTGACCATTGGGAGCAAATCTAAAAACCAGCGCTAAACTTGCTTATTCTCCAATTTGGAGCAGAGTATAAGAATAAATGAAGGAAGATGATAGGCAGGAAGAAGATGGCATGGTGGTAAGAATACATGTGTGATAGGGAAGCATGATATCCATGGGCCTGAATCATTATTGCATACTGACAGTTTTTATTTTAATTATGAGGAAACTAGTACTACTGTTACCCTACATACTCAGAATTTCTCAGTCAGGAGAGAGAGAAAAGACAGAAAATGATAGTACTTATCGGAAAGACCAAACCACTGGGTGATTTCTAGGGAGAAAAAAGAAAAATTTTGGCTTTGATATTACTTTCAAATAATTAGTTATTAAACAAGCCCACCACTACCTATAGCTGAAATATGCAATGTTCAAGGAAAGGAGGGTTTATATAAATAAATAAATTCATCTAAGCAGGCCAGCAGAAAAAAACAAAAACTAGAAACAGAGGGCATGATTGAATTGTTTAAGTCAGATAGGTTTTCCAAAACACTTATATTTTTATTTATTTTATCTTCTCTCTTAAAAAATGTGTAATTTTTACACTGTTAAAAAACAAATCCGTGACTTGTTTCATTATTTAAATAACTTATTTCGTGTACTTTTGACAGTTTTATTTGAAAGGAGTTGAAACTATTTTTCTTCTTGGACAGCTGAGGAAAGCCAGTGCCTACCTCTTTATAATTCTCTGATCTATATTACAGTCAGTTGATGCATGAATAAATAATTCACACCTACCATACAGTTGGCATAGAACTGAGTTCCAGACATTACAGAAGCACTCTAAAATATGGTCCTTATCTTAAGGAGTTTATGATCTGACCTGCAAGAAAAAACACACAAATCTAAAATCAGAAATTATTCGAGGCAATGTGTAATTAACTCTCACAATGTATGACTTTGTAGGGGTTTAGAACAAATCATCCCAAGATGTGCTTCTGTGGTATGCAGATTATTTTGAGCTAAAGGCAGCTGAAACTCTGCATGCATAAGAGAAACTTCTGCACCCACCATGCCTTAACTACCTAGAGGAATTTGTTTGAATTAGGGGCCTTGCCCATAATAAGAGATTGTCAAAAATAACTTTTTATGACCTATCTATAGGGTAGGGCAAACTTTTAGTTACTAAACATCTTCTTATCTGGAACAACTCTTTGAAGCCCCAAGGCACTTTACCTCATCTTTAGCTCAGAATGCCACATATACTTCATGTTAAATTTCTGTTCCTGAAATTTTAATGTACATGAGGTCTCTGACTGTCCCATGTAAGTAGGGTTCCCATACATATGCACATAATTAAATTTGGTTATTTTCTCTTGTTAATCTGTTTTATGTAGATTTAATTATTGGACCAGCCAAAAGTATATTAAGGATAGAAGAAAGTTTCTTTCTCCCCTGCAATATACATTGTAATTTCTAGAATATCAGTACAGGCTAGAATACTTCCGATGACATGGATCAAGTGGAATTTTATTTAGACTGTAAAACATGAGTAAGATTTACATAGGGGAAGGGAATAAGAAAGATATTAACAATGTAAATATCATTTTTTTCATAAATGTTCTAAATATTTGCCCAATGAGCTTTTTCCTGTTAAATTTTGCTTACACTGTACCTATGATACAGAAATTTAAATGTTGTATATTTAAATTCCTAAATTTTCCCCAGCTTTATTGAAGCACAATAGACAATTAGTTGCTCATATTTACAATGTACAATTCAATGAGTTTTTTTTCAATTATATTTGGCATACAATAATACATTGGTTTCAGTTGTACAGCATAGTGATTAGAGATCTATATAACTCAAAAAGTGATCACCTCATTAAATCTAATACCTCCTTTCCTCTTACATATTTATTACAACATTATTAACCATTTTCCCTGTGCTACACTCTACATGTCCATGTCTACTCTGCAACTATCCATTTGTATTTCTTAATCCCCTCTCCTTTTTTCACCATGCCGCCAATGCCCCTCCTCTCTAGCAGCCCTCAAAATAGTCTCTGTATATATGAGTTTGCTTCTGTTGTTGTCATTGTTGTTGTTGTTATTTATTTCATTCTTTAGATTCCATATGTGATATATGTCTTTCTCTATCCAACTTACTTCATTCACTGCAATACCCTCTAGGGCCATCAAAGCAATATATTTTTCCATCCTCTTCCTTTTAGTCTGTGTGTGTCTTTTAATCTGAAATGAGTCTCTTGTAGGCAGCCTATGTAAGGATCTTGTTTTCTTATCCATTCAGCCACTCTATCTTTTGGTTGGACCACTTAATTATTTTCCATTTGAGGTACTTGTTGATAGGAATGTAGTTATTACAATTCTTTATTCATGTTTTTGGAAATTCTTCCAACATTTGCTGTAATACTGACTTGGTGTTGATAAATTCCTTTAGCTTATTTTCGTCTGGGAAGATGTTTTTCTGTCTTTTGACTCTAAATGATAGCTTTGCTGGATAAAGTATTCTTGGTTGTAGATCCTGGGTTTTCATCATGTGGAAGATTTTGTGTCAAGCCCTTCTGTCCTGCATAGTTTCTTTTGAGAAATCAGCTGCCAGTCTTATGGAAGCCCCATTATAGGTAACTAATTGCTTTCCTCTTGCTGCTTTTAAGATTCTCTCTTAGTATTTAGCCTTTGGCATTTTAATTATGATGAGTCAGTATGGGACTTTATGGGTTCATTTGGGGGAGGGGCTCTTTGAACTTCCTGGGGTTGTGTGTCTATTTTTTTCACCAGGTTATGGAAGTTTTCCATCATTATTTCTTCAAATAGCTGTTCAATGTCTTGTTTTCCTTCCTGTACCCCTATGACATGGATATTTTTACATTTAATAGTGTCCCATAGGTTCCTTAAATTATTATTATAATCTTGGCTTCTTTTTTCTTGCCATTCTGATTGAGTGTCCTTGACTTCCCCATTCTCTATATCAGTGGTTTGATCCTCTTCTTTATCCACTCTGTTGATTCCCTCTAATATATTCTTCATCTCAAATAATGTGTTCTTCATTTCTGACTGGTTCCCTTTTATAATTTCCATTTCCATTGTTATGTTTTTTTTATCTCCTTGTTATAGTTCTCACTGAGTTCATCTACTCTTCCCCTAAGTTCATTTAGCATCTTTATAAGCACTGTTTTGAACTCTGCATCTCTTAGATTGCTTGATTCCATTATTCTTGGATCTCTTTTCTGTTCTCTCATATGGTTTCTGCTTCTTTATCTTCCCATTTTGGCTGCCTTTCTGTGTCTGTTTCTATGTACTAAGCAAAGCTCCTAAGTCTCCTGGTCTTATCAATGTGGCTTTATGTAGTAGGTGTCCAGAGGCACAGTCCTGAGAGGGATTCAGCCATAGGCCAAGTTTAGCCCCAGCTAAACCCTCCGGGTCTACCTGTTAAAATTCAGCAAGGAATCCACAGGTGCTGTGCTTATAGTTGCCTCAAGAAACCACACCAGAAACCAAGGTCAGCTGCCACCAGTGTGAGTCTTGGCACTGCTCAGCACATGGCGCAGAACTCGCGGAGGACACAATTGGATGTTGCTTGCGTGGGCCTGTGAGTAGGGGGAGGCAGAGTTTCAGGGTATCCTCTGGGCAGAGCAACCTCTGTTATCCCGTTTGATGATGTCTCAGCTGTGACGGTGCTGCATTCACACACTGGGAAGGAGAAGGGCTCAACAGAGGACCAAGGGATACCCCCAGCACTTCTGCCTGGGAGAAAGCTTCACCTCTGGCTCTCACTCTGATAACTCAGTGTCCCCCTGTGAGTCCCTGGTGTTCCTCAAGCAGCCAACCCAGTGCTGATGCTCAGAGCAGGCAGGTCCATCACCTCCAAAGTCTGCTCGCTAACAGGGCCCTTTTAAAAGACATCTGCAGCTGCCACAGCTGCTGTCCCACTCAGCCGCTTGGGACTGGGCAGCCTTGTGTCTTCGCCCCATCCTACCTTCTGGCATTGCAAGGTGACTTCTTATTTCTCTCCCTAATTGTAGGGCTTCTGTTCATCTAGACCCCCAGGCAACTCTTCTTGCTGTTTGCTTCGTGTTTTGGCCTCAACTTTGATGTGGCCACAAGAGGGGGTGACCAAAGCTTCTATCATCTACGCCATTTTTTCCCAAGATCAAATTTTTGAATTCTTTGTTTTGTGATTTATTTCATTTTTCTTATGCTTAGAAAACCCTTCCATATATTGAGTTATATATTAACCCGCATTTTCTTTTGGAATTTTTATGTTTATGTCTAAACAATTGGCTTTTTATCTGTCAGTTTTTTTCATATATCTTGTGAGATAAGAATCTACAGTTTTTTTCTTACATTGATTTTGTACAACAACATTTATTCTACTGATTTATCACTTCTCAATTGTTTGTTAAACATCTTCTCTTTATATATTAAATTCCATGGTATTTTAGATTTTGTTTCAGAGTTAGATTTTGTTTACCATTAATGTCTTTAGATTCTTGTGCTAGTACCACATTTTAAAATCATTTTACATTTGTAACATAACTTAGCATTTTGTTTTTTCAGCTACGTATTTGCTATTTTTGTCTGGTTATTCCCCAGGTACCCTTGAAATCATTTTGTCAGTAAACAAAAATTCTCATTGGGATCATTTTTGGATTTCTTGTTATTTTTCATTACTATTTTTTATTACTTTCAAGTATAATCATACCCTTCTACTTACAACTTATACTCTAGCCAAACTGCATTTTTGTCATTTCCTTATTTTTTTTTTTTACTTCAATACATTTACTCGTTCTGTTTCTTCATTTTTACCTATTGAATTATGCACATCCTTCAAGGTTCATTTCAACATTACCTTGGTCCTTGATGAAGCCATTCCCTGATCAACTCATATTACTGAGTTTGTTCTTTCATGTAACTGATCATTTTTTGTGTTATTTTACATTTTACTATAATATATTTGAAAGCAAAGGTAATATCAAGTTAATCTTTATTTCCCTAGCAACAACTAGTGTAGCCCAGGACACTCACCTTTGGTATAAAGACTCTTTAGATGTCAACATGGTGACTGCAGAATTTGTTACTGTTATTGACAATTGTGGTGCCATTATTATATATGCTAATAGAAACCATGGAAGCAGATGTTCCTTGAGAGTAAGGATTGAAAACATCAGTGGCTATGGATGTTGCTGATGTGAAAAATTCTGTCTTCACAGGACTGAGTTTCCCTCACAGGATGCTAACAATTCTATTACTCTTATGAGTACTTTTTTCTTATTAATCATCCATTTTATAAAAGTTTTTAAAAAGTTATCAAGTTCTATAAAAGAAAGAAGAATGAAGATGCTGTTCTTTTCTGATTTGGTACTATTCACAAGCATGACTCCCAGTTTGTTACTAAATTCTAGTAGGTATTCTCTATCACAGGGTCCATTTCCAAGTTACAAAAGGTAATATACATTTTAATTGGGTCCTTGTTATCTATCTAAAAACTGCAAATGAAATAATTACCTAACATTCTGCCTTCAAGATTCTATTCATTTTTAATGACTAAATTCTACTTTCACGTTAAAAAAAGTTCAGCATTTATCAGCAATTATGAATATAAAAATAAAGTCTAATGATGTAATAAAGTGCAGTACATAAAAACGGTGCAGAACTATAACTGGTGATTAATTAAGAGATAATGCCCAAAGTACTAAATAGTGTCATACTTTGACACAAATATTAAGGTGAATGGAAGTCATTATTTAAAGAGCAGGAAAGTAATTTATAAACATATTTATACTGCAGCCTGATTTACAGGAATACCACCAGATGACAAAGACAAGGAGAGTTGTGTGGAAGGATGGTGTTCTTCTTATGTCTATCTATCCTGTGCAACAGATGCCTTTCCATCCTGAGACATACATAATACCCTAAACTGACTTTAGTTTTTTCATTTGTAAAATGGAGAAAACATCTCTATTGTAATTACTCCATATGATCTTAATAATTAAAAAATAAAGCAAAAGATAAGAAAGAATATTGACAATTTAAACAATGTTATATAAATGTGGGAGAAGGTTTAAAAAGTGCGCGCGCGTGCACACACATACACACACACACACATACGCACATGGAGCAGACATAAATTGTGCTGATATTTGTTTGATACCACAATAATTTTCTCAACTACTCTTCTGTTTACGTTCACAGACATGTATATCACTAGGAAAATAGGGTAAAACAGAGATCCTTTAAAGTTATCCATTGCTGAAAAAAAATGTGGACCCCTTAGAGATTTATAAGATACATTTCATAGGTCACTTGTAAAATGAACTCCCCAGGTCATTTCTGAGATTTAAAATCTCAAATTTTAGTAAAGAAAGAGTATTTTAAATAATTCTAACAAACAGAGGATTATGTTACTGAGCAAGGGCATGCTACTCAATGTACATAGGAGCCAAAATGATGACACCAGCCTTTGAGAAAAGAAAGAGCTATTCATTTAACACTGAGTCAACTTGCTGGAGACAGGAGGTACTGCTTAAATCTGTCTCCCCAATCTGGGGCCTGGACAAGTTTTAAGGGTTACAGAGAACAAGATGGTAAGAAGTAATGCTGGCAGGCAAGTTTAGAATGGAAGGTTTTGGAACTTGGCCAATTGTGATATAGGGTCGAGGGGCAAAAGAAAGCACAAATTAATTCTAATCTGGCAGCATTCCATTGGTCAGTGCTGTATTTGTCCACATTTTGTCTAGGCACCAAATCTTTCCTGTTAAAGAACCTCTTGCTTCCTAAAGTGCTATGGTGGCTACATTTCTGATACTTGAGTTCTGTGGACAAGATTATTGGTTCTGGGGTCATCTTGGGGACATAAGTGGCACATGTGCAATGCTGTCTCTAAAATAATTCAAGGATTGCATTAACTACCAATCTGCTTTAAGGGAGTAAAACCAGTTTTAAGTTGGTCAATGTGATTCATGTGCTTTTTCAATTACAAAGAATATAAAGTTATATACTGTAGATACATAAGATTAATCCAATAAGGCGACCAAATCTAACACAATTAAAAATGTTATTGAAATTGTTACCATGTCTGATGCTTCAAAGGGCCAAAACTCAAAATATCAGAATTTGGAGTAAGAGAAAGTGTATTGATTGAGAAAGCATCAACCTAGAAGATGGGAGACCTAATGGTGCCTCAAATCCATCTTGTTCTCTGGACTAGGTTGAGTTTTTAAGGGCTTGGGGGAACAGGTAGGTGGAGTGCTAGTGGGACAAGTTTTAATTAGAGAACTTTAGAACTTGACCATTTATGGTAAAGGGAGTCAGCAATGGATCTTCTTGGACAACAAAACTTTGGCTTCTGAAAGGGTTTCTGTGTTTAAGTTATTTCCTGGTTCTTTGGCACTCTCTCTCTCTCTCTCTCTCTCTCTCTCTCTCTCTCTCTCTCTCTTTCTCTCTCCCTCCCTCCCTCCCTCTGTGTGTGTGTGTGTGTGTGTGTGTGTGTGTGTGTGTGTGTGGTAGTAGGTGGGCAAGACTTTGGTTCCAGGTGCAGCTGGAGGTCAAAGTTCTCTCTGCACATGCTTTAGCTACATGACATGTGGTTTTGGTCTGGTGTATCTGAAAAGCACCTCAGTATCTAGTTAAACAGGAAAGGGCTATTTTGAGCTGGTTCAGCTATTACTAATTGAAATGACTCAAAAACGTACTTTGTAATGAATCAAAGCACAGTTCAGAAAGGCTTTCTGTTTGTGGGCTGATGTTTTGTTTACACATCCATTACAAGTTGCAATATTGTGATTCGTAAGAAATATATGTGTGTGTATGTGTGTGTGTGTGTGTGTGTTTGTGTGTGTGAATAGTCATTAGATGACCAAAATACACTTTTCATGTATATTTGGTCTTTGACCACAGTTCCAGGCTCACAGCTCCTCAAACTTTGAATTTCCTGAGTTATAAGAGCAGTAGGGGCATTTTTTGTTATAATATTTAGTCTCTTATTCTCACTTCAGAGACATAAAGTCGAAATGAGTGTCTTGTTTTTCATAACAAGTCCCTTTCCACCACCATTGGGTTTGTATTAATGAAAGTGATCTTTGGAAATCACTTAAGGATGGGCTTGGTTGCTAAGGGAACCAACCTTAAATAGTAGGTTGAAACTTTCAGTCCCATCCCCTGATTTTGGGGGATGGGAGAGGGGCAAAAATTTGAATTAATTACCAATGACCAATAAGTTAATCCACCATGCCTAGGTATGAAGCCTCTATTAAAAACTCAAAAAGGAGAGGTTCAGATTGCTTCCAGGTTGAAGAACCAGAACACTTTTATGTGGCACTGTGCCAGGGCCCCAAGCTCCACAACAATAGAAGCTCTTTGTACAAGACCTTGCCCTATGTATTTATTCATCTGGCAGTTTTTTGTATCCTTTAATATCCTTTGTAATAAATTCTTGGACACCTTACTAGTACCTACCTACACGAGTAGGGTGTCCAAGAATTGTTTATTGGTGTGGAGAAGCTGCTAATACATATACACCTTGGAATTGAGTCCAGGAACCCCCAAAAAGGCTATTCATTTAAAACAACTAAATATCTGGTATTTATAAGATTAGTTTTGATAGATTGGTTACTGACTATATTTTATTTGGCAATCAATTGTAATAATAATAACAATAAAAATCAACAATGACAATATAATGAATGAATGGAATGAATGAGTAGACACATGGTACTTAGAAATCTGTAACATATTATAGAGCAGATACCACATAATGAGGTTTAATAAAAGGTTTTTGGATGAATGAGTGAATGAATAAATCAATGCTAGATATTCTCTTCATCTCATTCAGCAATTTTGTTTGTTTTCACATGCTATATTTATACTTTTAATAAGTAATACCTGTATAATCTCAAAATACACATGCATGCATGCATATGATATTGTGGGACCAAGTGTATTTCAGAATTCATAAATTTTGGATTTTAGAAAAGTGATATGGAATATGTCCTGGTAGTAAATAATAGCCAAGAGGGTCTGAAGCAACATTCATCTAAATGTTTACAGTAAATGGGAAACAAAGTTTATGAAACATAAACCTCTGTCAGTTCAATTTGCTAAACTGAATAAATTGGCTACCAAATTTAGAAAAACTCATTTTCAGAGCATTTTGGACTTTGGAATTATGGATGAGGGATAGTGGACCTATAGTATTTCCTACCAAGGCTAATTGAAAAGACAAGTGTGAGTATGTGGACCTCATTCCAATCTGTTAATCTTTTTTTTTTTCTAGCTAAAGGAGAAAGGCATTGAGTTGACACGATGGTCCTTTGGACTGTGAAATAAATGGTTTGGAGTCTTACTGATGGAACAAATGTAAGCAGAATTAGAAGCAACCCATTTCATGAGAGGATCTCAGAGAACTAGGTGAACAACAGTCTGTTCAATGCCAGAGAGTGTGAGAAAACATTTTCTCCAGAACACACCAAGGCTCAATCTGACACCACAGTTGTAAGGCCTGAATACAAGACAATGATATTTTTGTACCTCAAAATGTTTTTCAGCTTTAAATAGCATAGGGAGGCAACATTGTAAGAGGTGAAATATTACCATCAAGAGGTTTTGACCAGTAGAGCACCTGAACAAAAGAACTTAAATTAATATGAGAAAAAGACTTGCCCTGTGGGTAGTTGTTGAGGGGGGTGGGATTACAGGAATTCCCTATGTAACTAGGGGAAGAGTTGGTGAGAGCTGGAGATATAACAGTAGATGAATGAATGTAACAAACTAGTGAGATTTGAGTAATAATATTATTATGACCTTTTATACAGTGCTAGTTGGAAAGTCCTGGGGAATTTCTTGTTATAATTACATTTTAGAGGATTATATATTTGGTCATAAAAAGTAGTTTTTATAACATCATAAACTAAAGTTATTTAAAATTTATTATTATTTAGGTAGTATGGGTTGAGGTGAAGGACATGGAACCATACTGCTACCATTCATTTAGTTAATAATCATCTTAGAAAAAAATTCTAGGGGCCATGGAGTATTTTACGATGGGCTCTGTCTCTTTTTCTAGCTCACTCTCTCTGTCTCTGTCTCTGTCTCTGTCTCTGTCTGTCTGTCTGTCTCTCTCTCTCTCTCTCTCTCTCTCTCTCTCTCTCACACACACACACACACACACACACACACACACACACACACACAGACACAACTAACCAACCAAACTAACCAAACTGATATAGGCAGAATAGGGTGAATCCCCTGGAGTAGAGATTCAAGTCCTGCACCTAGAGAGGGAGGATTCTTGACTGAGTGCAGGAAAGAATGTAGGCACACACCAGAGTTAGAGTCAAAGAAAAGTTTATTAAAGAAGGAATAATGCACTATAGACAGAGCGTGGTCTCTTATTAGAGGTAGAGAGTGAGAGAGATGAGAAGCACAGAGAAACATAGAGAAAAAAGACCAAGAGAAAAAGACAGACAATGAGAAAAAGACTATGAGAAAAAGACAGACCCAGAGTGTATAGGGAATTCAGTTTATATATCACTTTTAGTTTCTATGAAGTATAGTTTAAAGATTTTGTTTACTCATTTTCCTTTGATGGTATGAGTATACAGTATGAAAGACATGAGTATGTAATGTGAAAGCATGCTAGCAATTATCAGCCTTTGTTTCATAGGTTCTCCGTGGCTTTTGGCCATAGGGAATGAATGGTTGTGTTTATTTTGTGTACAGTATAACTTAAGGACTCTGTTTTCTCTTCGGAGTATAGGTAAATGATTTGTTAGTAATCTCAACAGGAATCTTCCTTTGTTCTGTAGGCTTCCCATGGTCTGGCAGCACTACACTGCAGGCTCTGAATATAGCTTGGTTTAACATTTAGTTCTCATGACTCCACCCTACATTAAAATAAACAAAAAATATTGTCAGTATGAATTTGGCATGGGGGTCAAAGAGGGGTGGACTTGTGCAGCAACAATCTGATTGTTAGTTGGGTCTTTAAAATTAATATTTGATTATTTACTCTATCAATATTGATCCTCTAAAAAAATATTTATCCTTATAATAATCATCAATGACCATCATTTTGATGGCATTTTTACCTCATAATTAAGTACATTTAAGAGAAAAGAAACATTTCCAGTGGGAAAAGATGAGAGTTATTTCTATGATATCCTAAATCAGCGGTCCCAACCTTTTTGGCACCAGGAACTGGTGCTCCTATGAGAATCTAATGCCTGATGATCTAAGGTTGAGCTGAGGCAGTGATGTTAATGCTGGTGAGTGGCTGCTCCAGATGAATACAGATGAAGCTTCACTTGCTGGCCTGCTGCTCACTTCCTGCTATGTGGCTCAGTTCCTAAAAGGCCACTGACTGGTACCAGTCCACAGCTTAGTGATTGGAGACCCCTGTTCTAAATAATACAAATGTATGGTAAAAGACATTGAAGTTTTTAAGATAAATGAATAGAATGATTTGAGATTTAAAATTTAATATTCAAAAAGTTATTGAAGCAGTATAAAATTACTATTTATGTTCATTTGCACTTATTAGTTGAAAGTGAATATCTTTTTTATTTTTTCCCTGTAAAAGGTTTTAATATCAGCAATTATAATCTTAAAGCTATTAAATTCAATTAAAGAATCAAATATACTAATTTTTCCTTGAAGCATCAAAGTCATTTTCAAATTTTAAGTGTATAAGAAATGTCTTAAAATTGGATGTGAGTTTTTATAGTAAAAGAACAAATTAAACCCAAATAACATGGAAAAACATTTGTATTTTATTTGAAAAAAAAAAAGTCAGTGGAAACAACCTTACAAAGATGTATCAACTTTCAGCCATATAAGCCAATTGTTATGTCAGGAAAATAAATTGCCACAATAAGAATTTATTTAGGAAACAGTGGCATCGCCTTTAAAAGTTCAATCATGTATTCATTGCATGCAATCATTTGTTAAAACTCTAGTCTGTCTGTTCTAATTTATTTTCAATAAGCCACTACTACTGTCCCTATCATTCCTCTTTAAACCTCCTTGTATTGGTTTTTCTCTTTATTCTATGGCATTGCCATTAATAGGGATTTCAATTGTGTAAAGGGAAGAATTACTAAAATTTCCATTGATTCATTGTTAACTAGAGAGTATTGTAGAATCATTTGCAGAGTATGTAGTATAGTTATAGATTGGAGTGGGAAAAGAAAGGAAGAAAATAAATGTAAATATTAGTGAACTCATTGTCCCTGTAAGAGTATTGATTTCATTCATCTTACTTGATAATAGGATGACTAAGCAAAAAAGCCAAATCCAAAAGCATCAATTAAACAGGAACCAGGCGTGTAGTAGAAGAGTGAAATGATGAATGTTACTTCGTTAAAAGAAGGAAAAATTCAATCCTTCTTCATGAGGGATTCATCATTTTTCTTCTTGTTCTCAAGTAGTCTTAATAAACATTTGATAAATGTCCATTTAGCTATAAGAGAAAAATCATGTTTAAAATCTTAGTTCACTGGTTATCTTTCAAATATTTTATCTTAATAAAAAAATTATCAGATTCCCTGTACAATTGTTTAGTGTATTAGCTTTAACTTTCTAATAGTCATAGAGAAGCATTAAGAAATTTCATCATGAGCAATAGCAAATTTATGACAAAATAGTGCATCATATATATTTCCCCAGTAACAATGAGAACAGTTTATATGAAAATTTCACTACAGATATTGGTTTCAGTAGATAGCACATTATTCCAACTGCATAAATGCAGACTTAAGATGAAGCTATTCTCAGAGGGATTCCATGATATTAAAATGTGGGGATTTGTGAAAACTGTAAAAAAGTATGGAATGAAAGGTGAGAATGCAAATATTTACAACTGTAGTGTGCACTTCAGCTGTCATACACGTACATATGGAAGTTTCAAAAAGAATTAGAAAAAATAAAAGAACAAATACTGTTTCTCTCATTGCATATAGAAAGCTAGTCTTTCTATTTATCTCCATTGGGTAGATTGCTTATTCTAGATAGTTGTGCTAGAAGGTATTTGTCTAGAAAAATTATGTTATATTTCAAATGAAAATAAAAGAAACAAAGATTTTTTGAATTTTTATTGGCCAGACTGGGAAGATAGAATCTATTTGAAAAAAAAAAAAAACTAAGAAAAATATTATGTACACAAATTAACAGTCTTCAATGATATCTTAACCATTTGTTGTGCTGATTTAAATAGTACACATCTAATATCTTAGCAAATAAGCAGTATTTTGTGTGGTTTTATTGAGGAAAAAATTAATATTTTATCAGACCACATCTCTGATAGGTAAGTAGTATGAGGGAGTGAGAAATTAACAATCTATCTGCAAAAAACATTTTTATTAGTGGGAAAAGAAATGTAATTTTTATGACATTGCAGATTTAACATTAAGAACAACTACTCTGTATTTAATTACAAATCTGTGGCAGAAAGTTTACAGTATTAGCTTATATAATCATCACAATGTGCCAGTGAGGTATTCTTGTTGTTAACATTGTTATCTCACATTTACAAATTCTGCTACAGAAGCTCAGAGAGGTTATTTGATTTTCCCATGGTTACATAGCTAGTAAATGGCAGAGGTGGTATTCAGAGCCAGATGTTATTTACCCAACTTGGCCTGAAAAAAAGTGCCTAGACTCTTTCCTTAACAATGAAATATAAATCTTGGGGAGTGAGTGTAATGCAAGGTTATTTCACTGTTAGAACTGGAGAAAGCATGAGGATTGCACTATTTGAGTTTTCCTACTATTTAAGGGAAGTAGAGCAAATATGTCATAACCTTTTTATCTGGAAATGTTTATCTGAAATGAAGCAAAACCAGCAAAAATTCCTGGACTGGTTTTTGCCATATAAGCAAACACAGATAACAAGAAAAAAGTCATTCTGGGCTTGCTCATCATCATAAAATATTTTGTAAAGGGTTGAAAATAGTAGAACAATGTCTTTTACAAGAAACAGTAAGATGGTCAGAGATGATTTGCTCATTAAGTTACGGAGCCACCAATTATCTCCAGTGGTTTTTAGCTGCTGAAGGTATTTAATTTGTGTCATTTAGGCATGGCTATTTGTCAATATACTCACACAGAAATAGAACTACTCTTTATTGCTGTGCGTGATCGCTAATTACAAAAAATTGTTATATGTATTCTAGTTCATTTAATGAAAACATAGTATTGTTTTCTTTGTATTTCTCATTCAAAATTGCAAACACCAAATCTGGATATGCAACTGCAGTGTTGCATACAGGATAATTTGCACCAGATAATGTGGCTATTACAGTACTTTATTTAATCAAATAAGGTCTAGTAATTAGTACTGTTGCACAACCCTATTTCATATGGAAAATGATCCATTGAGGAGAAAAGCTAAAAACATGAGGCTATTGCTTGCTCTTAGATCTCTTGCTAATGTTTTTGGTTAAAGAAATATTTCACTAATTTGAGAAAATTTCTTACACATATACTCTAATATAATAATCATTTTTAAAATTTGAGTAAAAAAAAATCTTACAAAAGCAAAATTGACCACCTGTGACTATTATTGGGGAAGAAAATTTTTTCTTCTACCTTTCCAGGTTTTTCTGGCTATTTTAAGAAATAAATTTACATGAGACAGATTAATAGGAGAAAATTTTAATTTCATACATACAGAATCTCTATAAGAATATGAGGCCTACAGAAGGTGAGGCAATTGGGGCTTATATACCATTCTGAACTAAGGAGAAGGGGTAGGAGTCTAGGACTTCAAAAGGAAGAATGGTGATAGAGAAACAAATATTTGGTAAATAAATGTTTTCCAGGCCATCCAGACAGAATGGAATACAGAGAGGACTTTGGTCTTCAAGCTCTGTCTAGTTCCCCCCACCACAGGTAGCCCATATTCTTTGTAGTGATGTCTGGTGATAGCTCTTCTTCCTATATCACTCCCTCTACCTAAATTCTTTTAGATAGTTAAGAGAAAGGTAAAAATCTCTTTCTCAGCCTTTTATTTCTTAAAAATAATGAGCTTAAAATAATCCTCATGCCAAGGAGACATATTTTGGGGTGGCACAATCTTGCTTCCTTACACTATCTCATTATTGTCAATTCTTAGATGAATTATTTTGTGCTTACTGGTAAATTAGGATGACTCAGAATTCCTAATTCTCACCCAAATAAGTCTATGAGGTAAACATGACCAAATGGAATGATCAGACTTTAGTGATGTGCTTATGCCCAAATCTATTTGTAAAATTTGTAATGTGTTTATTTTAACATGTTGGAGCTAGGAATAATTTTTAAGGTGGCCTAATTACAGAGGAGAGATATTAGGTCCAGAGAAGAAGTGATTTACTCATGATGACAGCTAGTTTTTGACAGAACTAGGACTAGAATCAAAAATTCCCCTCCTGATCCAAAATGTATTCTATTATGTACCTCTTCAATTTTATCTGCATACATGGGAAACAGATAATTATTTCTTTTCTTTGTACTACCTACGTGTTTAAGCAATGCACATGGAAAACATTTCTTGAAAAAATGTAATGTAAGAGATCACCTTTTTCACAGTTAAGTATATAAGCTAATTGCTTGTGCTGAAGAAAAGGATATGTGAGGACAATTCATGTTTTATTATAAGCATTTTTCCTGTCATAGCACCCTTCTGCAGTCTAGGGAACACTTCTATATGCATATTTAATTCAAATATGCATTTGAATTAAATGCATAAGCTTAAAATTCAAGTGCTTAATCTATAATTTAGAAAGATTCATTCAAGGACAAATATTTAATGTTTTTTTAATCTATGGAACAAAGATAATGATTACCAATCAACAGCCTAAAATATTTACAGAGCATCATGTCTCCTTTTGGAAAGGATTAAGGGGAAAGAATTAAGGACTATCAAAAAAAGAGGGGAAAAGCTTTTGTTTCCTAATATTGAATGATAATACTAAGTGATAATATTTGTTTGGCTTAACCTTGTGTCATTTTGTGCATATTTCACAATATTGCTATACACTGTCATGTCATAATAATGCTTCAGGATGCCATTCCCAATTGAATGTTTCTTACATAAGTAAAAGCAAGTCATAACTTTACGAATATGGATGATTGATACAGAAAATGTGCAGTTTAGAATTTGGCATGTGGGGTTTGATGACATTTTGAATTACACCTTTTCAGGCTTTTCTCTTGTTAAAAACTGTCTTGCTTAGCCTCATCAACACCTTTCCTTGACATAATCTTTTCTCATCTTCTTTTCCCTCTCTTCTATTCTCCTTTCTCGAGTCGTCCCCTGTATGTGCTAGTGTTTATGTGTTTAGCTCAGTCAACTTCCTTTACTCCTTTCCCTTGACATTTCCTTATTGAAGTTTCTAGATGCTACAGGGATTAAGGGTTCAGAATTCAGAGGATGGCTAAAATAGATAGGCTTATCACAGATTGGCAGTGAAGTCAGCTACACATTCTTAGTGCCTCTGAAGTGGAAATGGCTTCAGAGTTTGGTAGCCCAAGTCATCCTTTGAAACAGGTACTATTCTTAATTTTTCTTCAACTAAATGCAGTATGGCTTACATTTCTTTGATTTGTGTTTCTGACAGAAGCACATCAGGGGTTTCTGCATTCAAAGGGGAACAGGAAGATAAGAATGATTGAGATATTTAAAGAGTTGGAAGATACACAAAAGAGAACCCTCCTATCAACCGAAAGTAGTCCATTAACCAGTTAAACCAGTAAAAGAGAAGAGAAAAATTTCAAGTAAGACATGTATCATCTATTGTTCAAGAAGAGTATTCTTAGTAACATTACCACTCACTGTAGATCTCTTGGCCTTGCGTGAAAAGAAATCCAAAATGAAAGTTCGATTGATTTCATCATTAACAATAAGAGTGAACTTAAATAATCCAGTATACATATTTTATTCAGTTTATTGGGGTGACATTGGTTAACACAATTATATAATTTTCAGGTGTACATTATAATTTGATATCTATATATTCTATTGTGTACTTATTTCATTATAAATGAGTATCTAGGCCGAGGTGATAATATGTCACCATTCATTTTTCTTATCTTTCTATCGCATAGTTTTAGACTCCTATTACGTGTAAGATACCATGTTGAGATGAGCTCTGGAGATATAAAGAGAGATGATATAGTCACTTAGTGTTCAGTGATGAAATTATATGTACACATATGCATGCACACACATACACACAAAGAGGCAGACACCGAGAAAGGAAGACAGAGAAAGACAGAGGCAGAGAGAGACCAAGAGAAAAGCAGAGACAGAGACAAAGAGAGACAGAATGATAGAGAGAATAAACTGGCACTACAAAACATGGTAATTAAGCTTATTATGGGGGCCTGTAGAAGGATCACTTGTTATCTAACAAAGATGAGGGAGGATACCTACAATTGGGCAGCAAATAGGACTTTCACATAGAAAAAATGGGCATATTTCACCCACAATAATATGGAGATGAGAGGTGATATGATCAGAGCTGTGAATTACAAATATTTAATTGGCAATATTCATGGTATGTGTAAGGCACCATGAATCTTAAACAATTAGATGAGTCAGGACTGGGGACAAGGAAAACAATTAGAAGGCTATAATAATAGTTGAAAAAAGGAAATTAGGAAGGTTTGAATTAGTGTGGTAGCCACAGACCTGGAAAGAAGGAGAGAGATAAGAGACAAGTAGAATCAACAGAAGTTAATGAATAAGGAAGGTTATAAAGATGATATACTAAAAGATTCATAGTTCTTGAACTATCATGCCTGGGAGAATTGTGAGATTAAGAAAGCCTAGAAAAGAAGCTATCTTTATGACCTGCACTTTGGGGCTATAGAATGTGAAATACCAGCAAGAGATGCCAAATAGAGGTGTTTAGCAGGTAACTGTAAAATTATTAACTCTATTTTGGACAGGTATTGAATCTCCTGCTTAGAAGTGGGAACTGTAGTTAGTCACTTATTCTTTTACTGATTCTAATGGCATGCCAAGCACTATACAAGGCACTGAAGAAGCAAATGTAAATATGATAAAACAATTTGCCTTCAGGATCTTGGAGATGTGTGATAACTTGTATCCAAGAGAGCCATCATTAATTCCTTCCCTCGTTATAATGTTTTTTTTTAAGTTTATTGGGGTAACATTGGTTAATACGATTATATAATTTTCAGGTGTACATTATAATTTGACATCTGTATATTCTATTGTGTGTTTACCACCCAAAGTCCAGTTTCCTTCAGCTACCATATATCTGATCCCCTTTACCCACTTCAACCTCCCCCTATCCCCCCATATTTGACCCACTTTAACTGTCTACCTACCCCCTCCTCCCCCACCCTCTACCCTTTGTCTACCCTAACCACTAGTCTATAGTTCATATCCATGAGTCTCTGTTTGTTTGTTCTGTTTGTTTGTTGCTTTTAGGTTTATAGCCTACATATAAGTGATATCATGTGATTTTCAAACTTTTCTGTATGGATTATTTTGCTTAGCATGATTGTCTCGAGGTCCATCCAAGTTGTCACAAATGGCAGTATTTCAACTCTTCTTAAGGCTGAGTAATATTCCATTGTATATATGCACCACACCTTCTTTAGCCAATCATCTCTCATAGGACACTTTGGTTGCTTCCATGTCCTGGCCACTGCGAATAATAATGCTATGAACATCTGTGAGCAAGTATCTTTACGGATATGGGTTTTTGAGAATTTGGGGTAAATACCCAGTAGAGGGATTGATGGATCAGATGGTAGATCAATTCTTAGTTTGTCGAGGAACCGCCATTCTGTTTTCCATAGTGGCTGTACCAATTTGCAGTCCAACCAGCAATGAATGAGGGTTTCTTTTTCTCAGCATCCTCTCCAACATTTGTTATTACCTGTCCTGTTGATTATAGCTATTCTAACAGGTGTGAGATGGTATCTCATTGTGGTTTTGATTTGCATTTCCCTAATAGCTAGCGACGTTGAGCATCCTTTCATATATTTGTTGGCCATTTGTATGTCCGCTATGGGGAAGTGTCTGTTCAGGTTCTCTGCCCATTTTTTGATTGGACCGTGTGTTTCTTGTTGTCGTTGTTGTTATTGATTCGTATGATTTTTTTGTATATTTTGGATATTAGGCCCTTATCGGAGGCATTGCTTGCAAATATATTTTCCCATTTGGATGGTTGTCTCTTTACATTGTTGACAATTTCTTTTGCTGAGCAGAAACTTTTTAGTTTGATGTAGTCCCATTCATTTATTTTAGCTTTTACCTCCCTTGCCTTTGAGGTCAAATTCATAAAATCCTCTTTAAGTCCGAGGTCCTTGAGTTTAGGTGTTATGTTTTCTTCTATGCATTTTATTGTTTCCGGTAGTATATTCAGGTCCTGAATCCATTTTGAGTTAATTTTAGAGTGTGGGATAGGCAACAGTCTAGTTTCATTCTTTTGCAGGTGGCCTTCCAGTGTTCCCAGAACCATTTATTGAAGAGGCTTTCTTTTCTCCACTGTATGTTTTTGGCTCTTTTGTCAAAAATTATTTACCCATATAAATATAGGTTTACTTCTGGACTCTCAATTCTGTTCCACTGGTTCGTGTGTCTGTTTTTCTGGCAATACTATGCCATTTTGATTACTGTCACTTTGTAGTGTAATTTGAAGTCAGGCAGAGTGATGCCTCCAGCCTCATTCTTTTTTCTCAGGATGGCTTTGGCGATTTGGGGTTCTTTTGTGCTTGCATACAAATCTGATGACTTTTTGTTCTATTTCTTTAAAAAATGCCAATGGGATTTTGATGGGGATTGCATTAAATCTGTATAATGCTTTAGGTAATATTGTCATTTTAACTATGTTGATTCTTCCAGTCCAATAACGCAGAATATCTTTTCATTTCTTTTTATCTTCTTTGATTTCTTTTAAGAGGGTCTTGTAGTTTTCATTGTATAAGTCCTTCACATGTTTCATTAAATTTATTCTTAAGTATTTTATTCTTTTTGTTGCAGTTGCTAAAGGAATTATGTTTTCAACTATAGTCACAGTACATTATGTCCCCATGATTTATTTATTTGACAACTGAAAGTTTGTACCTTTTGACCATCTTCACCCACCCCTTACTCTTTTGCTTCTGGCAACCACAAGTCTGTGCCCTATATTTATGAGTTTGGTGGGTTTTGGGGTTTTGTTTGTTTGTTTTAGATTCTACACATAAGTGAGATCATATGGTATTGGCCTTTCTCTGATTCCACTTAGCATAATTTCTTAAAGGTTCATTCATGTTGTCACAAATGGCAGGATTTTTCTTTTTTATGGCTAAATAATACTCCATCGTGTATGTGTATACCATATTTTCTCTATTCATTCATCAATGGACACTTAGGTTGTTTTCGTGTCTTACCTATTCTAAATAATGCTTCAGTGAACATGGGGGTGCACATACCTTTTCTTATTAGTGTATTATTGTCATACAGTGTTAATATTATGACTTCACCTTTGTTACATGGGAAAGGCATGGCCTACAAGGATCTGTCTTTATTGGTGGTAATTTGTAGTGTCTGGTAGCATCTTGCATATAGGTAAATTAGATTTGAATCACAGCTTTATCATATAATAGTTATCATTTTTCATCTCTGAATCTGAGTGTTCTCATCTAAAAAATTTTGGAAATAATACCAATCTTAGAATGTTTTTATAGAGAGTAAATTAGGTAATATAAATAAACCATTTATCAGAGCTATAAAACAACTACATTTCTAACAAGTGCTATTTCTCAGGGTAGTTGAAAGTATATTTGGGGCCTGTTCTTTCACTTAGCAGCAAAGGAAAACTTATTTAATTGCCTTAGGTCTTCAGCTGTAAAAAGTGAGGATTGAATAAGAAAATAGATATTAAGACCTTAGAATAGTTCCTTCAACATAATAAACAGTCAATGAATGTTAGCTATTGATATCACTGTTACAGAAGTTAAGTTTGGACTTTGCATATTTTGTCTGCCTTCTTTTTTACATGAAATCTTTGTAATTTAACACAAAGGTCAAAATCTATATTTATAAAGATTTTTGTCACAGTGAAGAATGACTACAGATAATGAAGAATGACACTTTTACATGCATATATGTTTTACTTTTTAGCGGAAATTGCAAATAAAATGTTTTATTTGCCTTTCTCTTTGGTACTTAAATATGAATCTTTTGAGCTCATTTAATGTTGACTTATTTAATGTTGACTTGTATTTACTTTTGTCTTTGTGAGAACAGAAATTTAAGAAGAAATGACTGAAGGAATGGGAAAGGATTGGTGGCGGAAAATCAGAGAATTTTCAAGACTTGCTATAATACTAGGAAGACCCCCAAACTTTTTAAATTCATTAGTGTTACTTTTAAAATTAAACACCTTCTTTTGAAGAGGAATTTTCACTCAAAAGGCTAATCATCTCCTTTTACTGCTTCTGTAGATATGCTTGCTGCATAGGCCATACTCAAAATTAACTAAAGACTCATCTTCTCTTTTGCTTTTTCCGTCTAAGCAACAAATGTAACTGCCTATACCCCCTAGCAAATATTGTACTCTGTAACTCTTTGTAACTGCCTGCAACCCATAGCAATTCCTGCACTTTGTAAACATATGAGGACAAATTAACCAATCAGCCAACGCCAATTAAGTTCTATATAATAAATTTTGCAACTTAGCTCTGGGCCCAGATCTTCCGAGCGCTAGCTCCTTTGGGACCACCAGTGTGATAAATCTGAGTTCTCCAACTCTCTGAGTGCTGCTTGGCTTCTCACCAGTCCGATTTTTGCAACTTTTTAACCAGGTTGCTTTGCTAAGTCTCAGAGAGGGCCATTTTCTTTTTCTCAGCTTTTTAAAAAAATTGTATATATTTAAGGTATAAAATATGATGCTTTGATATTTTGATGTACATAGTGAAATTATTACAAAAAGCTAATTAATATAGCTATCTCCTCACATAGTTACCATTGTGTGTGTGTGTGTGTGTGTGTGTGTGTGTGTGTGTGGTGAGAGCAACTGAAATCTACTCTTTTAGCAAATTTCTCAGCTTTCTTTTGAGTCATCTATGATGATAGCAAGGTTTCATTGTGGTAGTTGTCACCATCCTTATTACTATCTCTTTCTACTCTTCTAAGTGGTTCACAGAACAATACACACTGGGGCCAACAAAATGTGCTTCCTACTGGTATGTTACAAGGAGCTGCATTACCATGGTAATGATAAAGAGTTCTTTTTTTAAAAATTTTTGTAAGAAGTTACACTGAACTATCTTTTTATTTAATTATGAAAATATCACAATAGCATTGCCTTCAAAAGTAATCCATGTTCTGTATTTCTTTCTGATTCCTCATTCTCACCTATGAGGTCTTCTGCATCTGGCTCATGCCACTCTCCTCACACTGACTTCCTTTCTCCTTCATTAGAGCATTTCTAACCATCCTCCTGTCTCTCCAGTGCACTGAGCACCTTCTCTCCTTAAGACCTCTGTAAATGCTGTTCATCCTAACTGCAATACTCTGTCCTTCTTTATCTGGCTAGCATCTTATCTTCCTTTTTCTTTCAACTTAAATGCTGCTTTCTTAAGGAGAACTTCCTTTATCCTTCAGAATCAACTTCCTGGTTATCTGCTCACCAGATCGTTTTATTTCCCCTCATAGGCCTAACAAAAATAGTAACTATTTTTCTATTTCTGCAAATCATTGTCTAATGGATTTCTTCCTTATATGACTACATTTCAGGAAAGCAGAAACTCTCCTTGTCTCGTTAATGGTTCTATCCCTGGCTCCTACCACAGGGACTGATACTGTGGACAGTTTCAATAAATGTTTTGCTGAATGAATGAATGATATTTGGAAGGATTACAATCTACTGTCCTTGAGTTTATACTCAGGGCATCTGCTGTTTTCAAAGGCACTAATATAATTTACATAAATGGTACTACCTAAATGAGATATTTTTCTTTTATTCTCTGTGCTCATGGGGAAAAAAAAGCCCTAATTTCACATTCTTATGATTCAGGCATGTGTAAGTAAGTAGAAAAGATAAATAATATATTTAATTTATAACAACCAATTTTATGAAGATGTTTAAAACATTTAAGAGCTCTTGTTTCCATTCAACTCAAGCCCAGTTCTTGTCTGATATAATTTATCTTCTCTGTATATTAATTAAATTTGCAATAATAGGAAGTCAGAGATACCTGATATTAAAAAAAAAAAACAAAAAAAAAAACAACGCAGTTACCTTGTTACTGTGTGTTCCTCCAGCAAGGTTCAGCAATACTTATTATGCCACTGAAAACTCCTGCCAGGCCTAAGGTATTACCAAGTAGCAAGAAAAAATTGACTGTTAAAAGTACAGATTTGAGAGTCAGATCTGAATTCAAATTACAGATCCTCCATTATTTGTTGTGTAACTTGGGAAAAGTTGCTAAACTTCTCTAAACCTCGGGTTTTACATTGGTAAAATTAGTTTATTAAAATTGCTTGCCTGCTCATTATAGAATGTGTAAGAGATTATATGAAAGATTAAAGAATGTAGCATTTTATACAATTGCTAGTAGCTCTTCTTACAAATGATGGAAGTTAGAGGAAAAGGGAAGAATAGGAGAGACATTTAACAAAAAGAAAAGATAAAAGAAAAAGTTTCATTTGGTTTGGAACACAGCTGACTTAAGAGGTAACAACAGGTTAAGTTATAAGAAGTTAAACTATAACAGATTACTCTAGATTAAGTTTATGGAAACCATTGTTATGGGCTGAATTGTGTTCACCTGCAAAATTCATGTTTAAGCTTTACCCACCCTGCCCCCTCCAATACCTTAGGTTATGACTGTATTTGGAAATGAGGCTTTTAATGAGGTAATTAATGCAAAATGATGTCATATGAGTAAGCCCTAATCCAATGAGGAACCTTTACAAGAAAAGGAGATTAGAACTCAGGAAACATAGAGAGGTGACCATGGGAGGACACAGAGAAAAGGTGACCATCTATAAGTCAAGGAGAGAGACCTCAAAATGAAACCAATCCTGCCTATGCCTTGACCTTGGACTTTCAACCTCCAGAAATATAGGGAAATACATTTCTATTGCTTAAGCCACCCAGTCTGTGCTATTTAGTAATGGCAGTCCTAGCAAACCAATACAACCACAAAGGTTGCTTGATTTTTAAAAGGAACCCATGTGAGATAACATGTGTGAAAATGTCTATTATAGTGCTTAGTTCATAGGAAATGCTTCATAAATACCAGTTAGATTTGGTGGCAGAATATTCTAAAGGAAAACTCAGTAGATTTGGTATCAGGAGACCTGACTCTTATTCCCTGCTGTGTTGCTAACTAGCCTTAGGACCTTCATTTCCCTGGGCCTTGGAACTTCTACCTGTAAAAAGAATAGTTTAGAGTAAATGAATTTTACTTTTCCATAGCATTGAAGAATTTAATTGATAGAAAATACTGATTTCCTAAATGTGTTACCATCAGAGATGAAACTTAAAATATGATTTTCAGATTCCCAGAGCAATGTTCTCTCTTGCTGTAAATTTTCTGCAACCATAAAATTTACTTTGGAGGCTTAGGTGTTAGAGGGGGATAGTCCTGATTGTTTTTTCACATTAAAATGGTTCAATACCGAAAATTTGCCATTGTGTTTGCTGTAGAAATCTTCTGATATCATTACATATGATGTTGATATGTTTGTGGACTGTGCTGCATTAAAGATTGCTTTAAAGAGGGCTAATTTAAATGAAATCAACATTTAAAAGAACAAGACACAAGCTAGTCTACTTTCTGATTAAGAAATTTATCTTGTGTAATTGCATAGCCAAAAGAAAGGGAGTGGGGGAAGCCATTACTTTGGCCTACTTCTTCTGGCTTAGTCAGAAGCAGCTTCCTATAGTTTGAATTTATGTTCTCTTGGTGATAAGACCTCAAGGTCCAATTCATGTGCTGCTGCAACATAAATTGGTGGCAACTGTGAGTTTACCCAAGGAAAGGTATTATTTACTTTGATTCTTCAATTTCATCATAGGAAATAGTTTAGGGCTATACAATAAAGACAAAGTTTTTATTTAATACAATTTAGATGGGAATAGTTGTTAAGCTCTGTTTGCAAAACTAACAAAGGTAAACACTACAGGTACAACACTGAAATTTACCAACTTGATCTTAAACTGGTAATATGTAATAATCTTATGTGCTTTATAATGTTTACTCTGCATTATCTGAGCTTGATTAAATCTGAAATGGATTTTTCTCAGGATGGACTTCTTGCTTTGATTATATATTTTTTTAATTGTAATGACAATCACTAATGTTTATATAGTGCTAATAATCATCCAGACACTGCTCTAAATGCTCTATTTGTCTTAATTCATTAACTCTTCACAAGAAATCATTTATTCCTCACTATAGCATTATGAAGTAAATGTTGCTATCATCTCTATTTTGCAGATGAAAAAACTGAAGTACATGCGGTTATGTGACTAGCTCAAGGTCATAAAGCTTGAAAGTGGCAGAATTGAGATTTCAGTTCAGGCATTCTTACTCCAGAGCCCATGCCTGTAATCACTGTGTGAACTGTTTTCCCCAAACGCAATACCCTAAATAACCAATGTTCCATATGCAGTAGCTCAGTCTTTTACAGACCTCTTTGATTTTCACCTTCCTCAAGGCTTGATAACCTTGAGATAAGGAATACATTCAGATATATCTTTGAAGAATAAGGTATAAGATAAAAAAGAACATTTTGCTTCTTACTAATAACTGGAAATAATTCTACAAAGCTTATATTTTGGCATGAAAATATAAATTGCCAGTACATCCAGCGTCAGCTCCAGCTGGTGTGCTGTAATGCATAAATTAGGATCTGAGCCCAGATTCCATGTAAGAGAAGAGGAGATTTGATATGATGTACACTTTAACTGCCACATAGGCTCTACATTTGATTAGCAGAGTGTGGCTGTATGAGTACATTTCCTTTTCCTGTTTAGAAGTAATCTTAATTCTATACTTATCAAGGTGATCACTTTCTAAGTTACATAAATGTCTAATCACTATGTTGTACAACTAAAACTAATATAATATTGTAAGTCAACTGTAATTGAAAAATAAAAAAAAATTAAACCAAAACCATATTAAAAAAATCACATACAGCCTTGAAAATTTTAAGGTGGGTAAGTCACACATATCATAATTTAGATTGTTGGTTTCCCTAGATGTATGTCTTTTTTCTTTCCAATCTCCAAATTTGTTAAATGTTTTGACTTCTTTTTACCAAGAAGATTTCTATAAGCAGAATGTTTTGAAAACTTGCATTAAAGATTTTATTAAACATATATATGCTTTATTAATTTTATTATGTACTTGTCTTTGTTTTAAACCATCTGTTTCAGAAATGGAAAAGTGCAATGAATCTACAAAATATCTGTATATTTCAAGAAAGCCAGATGATTACATAAGTATGTATAATGTACATATGTAAATATTATGTATTTTTTTTATTTTTCATATTTGAAAATTCACCAAATTTTAGGTCAGGGTACTAGATACTTTGTGCCTACTGAGATACTTTGTGCCTACTCAGCCCCAACAGGGCAAACATCTGGATTTCTGGAGCAAATGAATAGCTCATTATTTAGGATCACTCTCTTGATAGCTCTCTAGCTTCTATGGGCTGTGCATTGGCACATTCTTCTAACTGGTAGGTTTCTGTAGGTTCCTGGTAGGTTAAAAGCATCTCGTTGGGTCAGTCTTTCAATCCCATACATATTACCCCTATATTCTTGGCATCCTCAGCCACTTCTATGATCATATCAGACTAGTTATGTATATTGATAAGGGGCTAGAAGTCCTAGGCCTCCTCCAGATTGGAACCAAAACTTGATCAAGGCAGAAAATATAGCAAAGACCCTAGTTTGGAACTTAAAATCTTGTTGCACTAAATTGACTATTTGCTATGATCTTGGGGCCCAGTGTAGCCTCCAATTGTCTGGATCTCCAACACTCACTTTCTATCTGGTTTATTTCGCTTACCATAATTATCTCAAGGCCCATCCATGTTGTCGCATATGGCAGTATTTCATCTCTTCTTATAGCTGAGTAATATTCCATTATATATATGTATCACACCTTCTTTAGCCAATCACTTATGGTAGGACACTTTGGTTGCTTCCATGTCCTGGCCACTGTGAATGATGCTGCTGTGAACATCAGTGTGCAAATAACTTTTCAGGTAAGGATTATCAAGTCTTTGGAGTAAATACCCAGTAGAGGGATTGATGGATCAGATGGTAGATCAATTCTTAGTTTGTTGAGGAACCTCCATACTGTTTTCCATAGTGGCTGTACCAATTTGCAGTCCCACCAGCAGTTTATGAGCGTTCTTTTTTTCTCTACATCCTCTTCAACATTTGTTATTACTTGTCCTATTGATATTAGCTATTCTAACAGGTGTGAGATGATATCTTATTGTGGTTTTGATTTGCATTTCCCTAATAGCTAGTGATGTTGAGCATCTTTTCAAATATTTGTTGACCATTTGTACGTCCTCTGGGGATAAGTGTCTGTTTAGGTCTTCTGCCCATTTTTTGATTGGATCATTTCTTTTTTGTTATTTAATTGTATAAGTTCTTTGTATATTTTGGATATTAGGCCCTTATTGAGGGCATTGCTTGCAAATATATTTCCCATTTGGATTGCTGCCTCTTTACCTTGTTGACGGTTTCTTTTACTGAGCAGAAACTTTTTAGTTTGATGTAGTCCCATTCATTTATTTTAGCTTTTCATTCCCTTGCTTTTAAGGTCAAATTCATAAAATCCTCTTTAAGTCCAAGGTCTTTGAATTTAGGTCTTATGTTTTCTTCTATGCATTTTATTATTTCCAATAGTATATTCAGGTCCTGAATCCATTTTGAGTTAATTTTGGTGTGCAGTGATAGATAGCATTCTGTTTCATTCTTTTGCAGGTGGCTTTCTAGTTTTTTCAGTACCATTTATTGAAGAAGCATTCTTTTCTTCACTGTATGTTTTGTTAAAAATTACTTGCCCATATGTATATGGGCAAATACTTCTGGACTGTCAATTCTGTTCCACCAAGCCATGTATCTGTTTTTTTTCTGTCAATACTATGCCATTTTGATAACTGTCGCTTTGTAGTATAATTTGAAATTGGGCAGAGTGATGCCTCCAGCCTTGTTCTTTTTTCTCAAGATGGCTTTGGTGTCTTTTGTGCTTCCATACAAATCTGATGATTTTTTTGATCTGTTTTTTAAAAAATGCCAATGAGATTTTGATGGCATTGCATTAAATCTGTATTATGCTTTAGAAAATTTGGCGATTTTAACTATGTTGATTCTTCCAATCCAAGAACATGAAATATCTTTCTATTTCTTTGTATCTTCTTCGATTTCTCTTAATAGGGTCTTGTATTTTTCCTTATATAGGTCCTTCACATTTCATTAAATTTATTCCTAGGTATTTTATTCTTTTTGTTGCAATTGCAAAATTAATTATTTTTTCAACTTCTTTTTCTGACACTTCACTATTAGAGTATAGGATCACTATGGATTTTTGAACATTGATTTTGCATCCAGAAACTTTACTGTATTTGCTCATTGTTTCTAGTAACGTTTTTGTGGATTCTTTAGGTTTCTCTATATAGAGAATCATGTCATCTTCAAATAGTGACAGTTTGACTTCTGCCTTTCTTATTTGGATGCTTTTTATGTCTTTCTCTTGTCTGATTGCACTTGCTAGGACCTCCAATGTTATATTGAATAACAGTGCGATGGTGGATACCTTGCCTTATTCCTGATCTTAGAGGGAAGTTTTTTAGTTTTTCACTATTAAATATAATGTTGGCTGAGGGTTTGTCATAGATGGCCTTTATTATTTCAAGGTTCTTTCCTTCTATATCATTTCGTTAAGTGTTTTGATCATAAATAGATGCTGTATCTTGTCGAAGTCTTTTTCTATATCTATTGATATGAGCATATGATTCTTATTTTTAAATTTGTGTACGTGGTTTATCACATTAATTGATTTCCATATGTTGAACCATCCCTATGCCTCTGGGATGAAGCCCACTTTAATGTGGTGTATAATCTTTTTAATATGTTGCTCTATTTGGTTCACTAGTATCTTCTTTAGGATTTTTGCACCTGTATTTATGAGAGATATTGGACTATAGTTTTCTTTTTTGTGTTATCTTTACCAGGTTTTTGTATCAGGGTAATACGGGCCTCATAAAATGAGTTGAGAAATATTGTCTTCTCTTCAAATTTTTGTAAGAGTGTGAGGAGAACAGATATTCAATGTTCTTTGAATGTTTGTTAGAATTCACTGGTAAGGCCATCTGGTCCTAGACTTTTATTTTTTGGTAGGTTTTTGATAATTGTTTCAATTTCTACACTGCTGATCGGTCTATTTAGATTTTTCAGTTCATCCTGATTCAGTTTAGGAAGGCCGTATCTTTCTAAGTACTGGTCCATTTCTTCTAGGTTGTTAAATTTGGTGTTATATACTTCATAGTATTCTTGTATGATCCTTTGTATTTCTGCAGTGTCTGTCATCATTTCTCCTCCTTCATCCCTGATTGTATTATTTATTTGTGTCCTTTCTCTCTCTCTCTCTCTTTTTTTTTTTTTAGTGATTCTAGCCAGAGGTTTGTCAAATTTATTAACCTTCTCAAAGAACCAGCTCTTTGTTGCATTTATTTTTCCTATTGTTTTTTTTGTTTTGTTTTCAATTTCTTTTAATTCTGTTCTAACTTTGATTATTTCTTTCCTTCTGCTGACTTTAGGCTTAATTTGTTCTTCCTTTTCTAGTTTTTTAAGATGAAGCATTAGGTTTTTTATTTGGGCTCATTTTCGTTTCTTGAGTTAAGCCTGTAATGATGTGAACCTTCTTCTTATGACTGCTTTTGCTGTGTCTCAAATGTTTTAACATGTGTACTATTATTATCTTTTATTTCTCTGTATCTCTTGATCCCTCTTTTTATTTCTTCTCTGACCCAGTCATTCTTCAGTAGCATGTTGTTTAATCTCCATGTATTTGTGGTTCTTCTTGATTTCTTTTTGCAGTTGATCTTAGTTTCAAAGCATTATGATCAGGGAATATGGTTGGTATGATTTCAACCCTTTTATATTTGTTGAGGCTATCATTGTGTCCCAGTATGTGGTCAAAGCTTGAGAATATTCTATGTGCACTAAAGAAGAATGTATAAGCAGCTGTTTTGGGATGAAAGGCTCTGTAAATATCAATTATATTCAGTTGGTCTAATGTGACATTTAAGGATCTATTTCCTTATTGATTTTCTGTTTGGATGATCTGTCCATTTCCAACAGTGGGATATTTAGGTCTCCTACTACGATAGTATTTTGGTCTGTTTCTCTCTTTATTTCTGTTAGTAGTTGCTTTACATATTTTGGGGTTCCCTAATTGGAAGTATAGATATTAATGTGTTATATCTTACTGGTGCATGAATCCCTTAATCTTTGTGAAGTTTCCCTCAGTATCTTTCTTTACCTTTTTTATTTTGAAGTCTATTTCATCTGATATTCATACCACTACTCCCGTTTTTCTCAAATTTCATTTTCTTCAAATATTATTTTCTACCCTTTCACTTTGAGTTGATATTTATCTTTGGAGCTGCGATTTGTCTCCTGGAGGCAGCATTTGGTTGTGTTTTGTTTTTAATCCAATCTGCAACTCCATGCCTTTTTATTAGTGAGTTCAGGCCTTTTACATTTAGGGCAATTATTGAAATATGTGTTATTCATGTAGTCATTTTAAATTTTGCTTTCTGGTAGCTCATTGTTTCCATTGCTTTCTTTTCTTTGTGTTTCTGTTTTTTTTTTTTTATTTTGATTGGCTTCTGTGTGTTTTCCCTCATGTTCTTCTTGTTTTACATTACATATTCTAGTTCTGAATCTTTGGTGTGTGGTTACCATTACAAATAAGTAAAAATAGTTAGGTATATACAGTCATCCATTTTCTTCTGCACATGCCTTTTCTCCATTTCCCTTTGTGATTTTAGATGTTTGAATCCTCCCCTTTTCATTCATTGTTATCTCAATTTGTTCCTATGTATGCTGAACATTCATTACTATCTTGCTATAACAATTTTCTTTTTATTGTTTAACCTTGTAGTGCCCTATTCTTAGTAAGGTTTGCACTCCTCTGTTTCTATTTTTCTGATAGCCATCTTACTCTTAATTATGTATTTTTTTTGTCATTTTGTTTTAGGTGAGCTGACCCCTTTCATTATTTCCTGTAGTGCAGACCTCGTAATGGAGAATTCCCTTAATTTTTGTATGTCTGGAAAGGTCTTAATTTCTGCTTCATATCTAAAGGAGAGCTTAGCTGGATACATTATTCTAGGCTGGTAGTTCCTTTCACTTAATAGTTTGAATATTTGATTCCACTCCTTTCTAGCTTGTAAGGTCTATACTGAGAAGTCCAAGGATAATCTAATAGGTTTTCCTTTATAAGTTACTGTTTTCTTCTTCCTGGCCTCCCTGAGAATTTTATCATTGTTGTTGATTTTTGATAACTTTAATACAATGTGTCTTGGCAAAGGCCTTTTTGGGTTGAGAGAATTAGGTGTTCTGTTGACTTCTTGAATTCCAAGCTCGAGCTCATTCCTTACATTTGGAAAATTCTCATCAACTATTTGAAAATGCTTTCTAATCCCTGCTCCTTTTCTTCACCTTCGATAATGCCTGTTATTCTTATGTTTCCTCTCCTGATGGTATTAGCTATTTCTTGTATTTCTCTTTCATTATTTTTCATTCTTCATTTTCTCTCTTCTTTCTTCTGAATTTTTTCTAGATTTCTGTCTTTGATATCCCTGATTCTTTCCTCCATTTGGTCGATTCTATTTCCCAAGGCTGCTATTTCTTTTTTCAACTCTTGCAGTGTGCATTTTTTTGTCTCCAGAAGATGTATTCTATTCTTTTTGAGGGTTTCAATCTCCTTTCTCTGCTCATCTATGTGTTTTTTTTTTCAGTTCTTGAAATTGTTGATATCACTTATTTCAGAACTCACTGAATTATTACAGAAGTACTATCCTGAATTCTCTGTCATTTAAGATGCATATTTCTAAGTCTGTAAGCTTATTTTCTGAAGGTATTTCTCTTTCTTTCTGATATGCCTTGTCACTTTGATTGTTCATGGTGTTTAATGGACTACTTCTCCACCTGGACATTAATGGAAATGTATTTTGTTTTATTCCAGAAGAAAGATTTATTATATAAATGTCTCTCTTTAGCATGTTGCAAAGAAGGTGCTTTTCTTTTGATTTCCAGTAGGTGGCTTCTAAGCCTCTTGGATCCTTACTTTTTATAAAGCCTTAATAATGCATTTTTATTTTCTTGTCAATATTTAATCATGCTCGCTACCCTCAGTCTCAGTCCCTGTCAGTGTTAGTTTCGGTAGCGTTTGCTTGCATTCCCCTGTGCTCCGTGTTGTTCCATCTCAGAGGGGATGGGCGAGGGACAATCTTGATTGAGGTTTGGGGACTGTGGCTCAGCCTCGGTTTTGCAACTCTTGTTTCTCTGCCATCTTGCTTCTCTGCTTTCTGCCCTGATGACTGGGCCCTGCAGCCGACGGCATGGAGTTCACAGCACTCCTATGCAGGGCTGTTCAAAGAATTTGCTGCACCTTGTCCCATCTCTCTCTTTCTACAGGGAGCTCTGGCAGCTGTAATAGACAGCTTCTTTATCTCTCCCAGTCCACCATTCAACACCCAAGGTTCTGACCTGTGGTAGCTCTTATACACTAATCCCACACTCAGACGTGCTGGTGTGCAGTTTGGGTGTTTTTTGTTGAGTTTACAATGTTCAATTTATTATTGTTTCAAAGGGAGAGATCTGGGGATGTCCCTCACTCCACCATGTTTCTCTAAAAAAATAAAATCACTTTACTTCATTTTTTTCTGCTCCTCAGACTCGATATTTTCAAATATTCTATCTTCAAGTTCTCTGATTTATTTTGGCTTGTTCACATATGTTCTTGGACCCCTCTAATGAATTTTTCAATTCAGTTATTGTATTTTTCAGCTCCAGATTTTCCATTTGGTTCCTTTTTGTAATTTCTATCTCTTTCTTAAAGTTTTCATTTTATTCATGTATCTGTTTTTCCTTTTATCTCTTTGAGCATATTTAAGAAACTTATTTTAATGTATTTAAGATATGCCTTTGTCTATTAAGTCCAGTGTCTATGCTTCACCAGAGATAGTCTCTGGAGATTTATTTTGTTTCATTGACTGAGCCATTTTTTTCCTATTTCTTTGAATTCCCTGTGATTATTTTGTTGTTCTTGTTAAAAATTGGACATTTGAAAAAAGAGCCACCTCTCCCAGTTTATGTACAGTGGTTCTGTGTTAGGGCAGTCCTGTACTTATTAGCAAGGTGTGCTTTGAGACTTGGGAAACATTCCAGATGAAGATGTGGTATTCTCAGGTCTTTTCTTAGTATATATCTTGCCTTGGCCTGTGTAAGGGTTTTTTGATTCCCCTGTATGCACAGCTGCTTTTAAAGTCTAAATTTTCTAAAAAGTTTACCCTTCCCCATTTTCCCCTGATGGTCTTAGATGGTCTAGTGTATGCTTTCACCTGTGTTCTCTTGCCTCAGACATCTGTGATTCTGTGCAGCTTTTGCAACCATTACCCACCATTTTCCATCTCTTTTTCTAGTCTATGATCCAATTAATGCTGCTGTACCATGCCTGAGCTCTGAATTAGGTAAAACAAAGACTAGTTTTTCAGGAAATCCCCAGACAGATTAGAACATTGCAAATAAGGTCTGTTATGCTTCCTCTAGTTTGAGATTAATTGGGACCCAGATTTTAACTTCTCCAGAGCAAGACTATGTCATACCAGGGAAGGAATGGGGCAAAGGCAAGTGAAAATGCCACAAATTATTCTAATATGTATGTGGCCTTCTCTTGTTTGGGCATTTGCTTGGTTGTCTGTCTTTGAGAGCTGTTATAAATTTATATTAACAGTCTCCAGTTGTTATTGTTGTTTTGTTTATGTTTCTATGAAGACAGTCCACTATTTTGCTAATCTGATATGTAAGTCTTAACTTAAGACTGTTGTATGCATACTCAGCCTCTCTTTTGACCTCCAACATGGCTTATCTATTTGGAGAGGATGACTTGAGGCAGATACTACAGTAGCTAAAACAGCAACTTTAAATGACAGGAAGACCTACATGCATGAAACGTAAATTAAAACTACAATGCAACTCTGTACATACTCATCAGAATGGCTAAAATAAAAATATGGAACATATGAAGTGTTGGAAAGAACATGAGACAGTCAAAACTCACATATACTGCTGGTGGAAGTGTAAATTATTATAAGCTCTTTTGCCAGTATATAATAAAACTAAACATATGTATAGCTAAGATCAAACATTATATATATATATATATATATATATATATATCTCCAACACAAACCCATACCTATGCTTACCAAAAGGTATATACTAGAATTTTCAAAGCAGCACTATTTGTTTTAGACAAAAAGCAGAAAGTAGCCTAATGTCTATTGCATGTAGAATAGATCAATAAATTGCAGAATAATCATACAATGCATTGTTTTACAGTAATAAGAATAAAGAATTCACAACTATAGTAAACAATATGGATAAGCTTCAGAACCATGAAAAAAGCAAGACAAGAAAAGAGTAAATACTATGTGATTTCATTTACATTGAGCTCAAGAACAAGCAAAACTAGTTTCTATTTTAGAGTTAATTATCATAGTTTTACTTAGGGGAGGAAATGACTGGACAGAGCATGAGGATGTGTTTTCAGTTCCTGATAATGTTTCTTGATCAGTTTTGTTGAAAAAGCATTAACCTGCACACTTTTTATTCTTTGATTTTTCTATAAGAGTATTATATTTTAATAAATGGCATTCAAGAATTAAAAAGAACAATTTAGAATGACTTAAGTTTAAATCCTACTTGCTAGTTCTATGACTGGTCAAACTTATTAATTCCTCTAAAAGCGACAATATCTTTACTTGTATGATGATTTGGGTGGTGGTGGTGGTGGTGGTGGTGGTGGTGGTGGTGATAATGATGATAAGAAGAAATATAATCCCTTTGTGTCAGTTTCATTCCCACGATACCCTATTGGGTAAATGATAGGCAATATTGTTATCTTCATCTAAAAAAATGAAGAAAGTTAAGTACACAAATCTTAGATAACTAGCCCAAGGTCATTCTGATTCAGAATTCAAATCTATACATTCTTTCTCAAGAGTACATACTCTTACCCCCATGTCCCTCTGTTAATAGGGCTGATCAAAACAAAATGTTTTAAAAGAGTTTAGAAAACTGAAATCCAATAAAAGTATGTTAGATCACCTTAAATCCTATTAATGATGAAATATTACCTCTAGCTTTCTTTCCCATGCCCACTTTTCAGTTATACTTTGACTGTGTCTGACAGGTAGCCAGTCCAGCAGATTTTGACTGCAGTCCTAGAGCCCCTTGTCTTTCTAATTATGATTTGTTCTTAAATGCCCTCTCAAACTTTGAGGAAGCATAATGAGAGGCTTACATATTTCCCTTATTCCATTAACTTTCCACAGTTAGATACAGTTATATCTTATCTACTTCATAACCTTATATGTTTGAGGTCAGGGATGTTTCATACCTCTATTTTCAGTTCATAGCCAAGGGCTTTGACCATATTAGGTGCTCAATAAATGTTTGTTGAATTCAGCATTTATATTAAGGACTTTTTATTCTTTGGTGACCCATAGTTATTTTATATGTATTTTCTTGATTAAAGACGTTTTCTAATGCTATTAAAGAAAAAGAGTTGACAGGGACTGGAAGACAATGTGGTAGGTTCTTTGGGACAAACATTTCTTTTGTATTCTTCCAAAATACTGTTCTGGGAACAACTTAGTCTATAAGCATACCAGCAATTCAACTAGTCACCAAAACTTTTAAATTCAGTCTGTTGGAATGGAATATCTTTTTATAGAGACTTATCTCAAATTTTATCATGGAAACCAATAGAAAAATAAGATTTGTTTTACATAAATTACTTTTACAGCCACATTTTTGGAAACACATCTGTTCTATAAAGAGAAAGAGCCATGTAGTTGATAACTTGCTTTATGCAATGTGAATGACATTGTTTCTTTTGTGTTTAATGAACTTTCCCACTATCTACTTGCCAGTTGGACCTAGACATTAGCAATTTCAGTTCATGGCTCCAAATCTGGTCTCATTCTTATACCATGATATCCTTGGCTGAACATCATGTTACAGCACAATGCACTGCATTCCTTGCCAGCAAAGATAACCACATAGCCATTCCAATCTTTGCTATTGATATGTTTCTTCTGTGTAAGTTTTGGTAGACTTGCTGAAAGCCAACTATAGTGTATTTTCCTGGCTACCATCAAGTTTTCCATCTGCCAGTATTTAACACTGCCCCACTATGAATTCATAAGCTAAATAGCTCTCTCATATCTATGACTATATTATAGGGGAACAAGGCTGAAATGATTCACATTTTAATTGAATCAAGAACACAAATAAATGAAGGAAATAGGAAAATCCCAATGTATGCAGGTGAACGAGATTTTATTTAGATTTAGTAGCACTTCTTTTCTGGCCTTGGAGTAAAGTCACTTGAAAAATTAGAGTGGTGACACAGCAAAAGCAAGTCATTTTAACACATGAATATTCAGCTGAGGTGACTGAGATTTTGTCTGTCATCTCTGTGTACCAGTTCATGCGTGTACATGTTGTTGTCTTTTTTTTTTTTGGATGGGAGGTAGGATTGTTCTTTCTATTGAAAGGGAAAAAAGCATGGGTATTAAAACTGAGTGGCACTGGCACTTATGGCTTTTAGAAACTTACCAACCACTATAATTTAGAGTAGCATTTTTCAAACTAAAAGTTGAGAACTTTCAGTGGGTTATAAAATCAATTTAGTAGGTCACAACTTTCATATTTAAAAGGTAGAATAGAGGATTTCTGGTCAAGATGGTGGAGTAGGTAAATGCTGTGTTGGCCTCCTTCATGACCATATCAAAATTACAACTAAACTACAGACCAACCATCATTGAAAATTGCCTGAAGTCTAGCTGATCAGAAGTCCTACAACTAACTAAGGAAATACAGAAAGGGCTACTTCGAGACTGGTAGGAGGAATGGAGATGTGGAAGAAGCTGGTCCCACACCCACATACGGTAGTTGAAAATCAGGGACAATAACTCAGCTGCAGAGGTCCTCGCCTGAGGAGTGAGGGGCCCCAGCCCCACAATGAGCTCCCCAGCCTAGGGATCCAGTGTCATGAAGAGAAGTCTTCACAAAATATGGATATGAAAATCAGCAGAGATTGTGGTTGACCAAAACGGAAGGCTATAGGATTCTCAATCATTCTTTTTAGAGGGCCTACACATGGACTTACTCACTGATGGACTCACATGCTCTGAGCTCCAGCAATGGGGCAGTGGCTCAAAAGGCACCAGGGATATACAAGGTGGAACTGAACTGTCTGGCTTCAGGAGAAAGGCTGGAGGTGCAGCTTTATCTCAGACAGAAGTGCTGGTGTAGGCCACTGTTCCTTTGTTGGGCTCCCTCCCCACCCAGTATACAGACTCAGCAGCCATCATGTCTGAATTTCCATCAACCTGGCTAACACTGGTCACCTGGCTCTGGTGATTACCTGAGATACTGCCCCACCCAAGTTGTAGGACCTCCCACCCAAACCACTTCAATTGGCCTTTCCATTGAAACAGTCCATCTTGTCTTATGCTGTGGACTTTCTTAAAATATCTCAAAGGTTCACAAACTCCAAACAAGCAGCATCTGGCCTCAGCATGTGCTGTACCACATGTTGAGCAGTCCTGAGCCTGGTACTAGCAACAGCCAAACTCAATTTGCACCTTGGTCTCTTAAGGCAACTCTAAGCCCAACATGGGTGATGGCCACCTGCGGACTGCTTGGTGGCTTATGCCAGGTGGCCCCAGGCAAGACACACTCTGCTGCTGAATGGGACCTGCAGTGGACTCCTCCCAGGAGGTCCTGGGGCTGGCACTCCTGGTAGCCAGAAAAGGTATTTCACTCAAATGGAAATGGAAAAAAAGCTGGGACAGTGATACTTATATCAGATAAAATAGACTTTAAAACAAAGGCTATAATAAGAGACAAAGAAGGACATTAAATAATGATAAAGGGATCGATAAATCAAGAGGACATAACCCTAGAAAACATATACACACCCAAAATAGGAGCACCTACATACATAAAGCAATTATTGACTGACATAAAAGGAGAGATCAACAGTAATACACTCATAGTAGAAAATTTTAACACCCCATTGATACAAATGGACAGATCACTCAGGCAAAGAATCAGCAAGGAAACAATGGACCTAAACTAAACACACTAGACCAGATGGCTTTAATAGATATTTTCAGAGCATTTTACCACAAAGCAGCCAAATATACATTCTTCTCAAGTGCACATGGAACATTTTCCAAGATAGATCACACATTAGGACACAAAATGAATCTCAATAAATTTAAGAAAATTGAAATCATATCAACCATCTTCTCTGATCACAATGGTGTGAAATTAAAAATTAACTACAAGACAAAAATGGAAAATAAACAAACACATGGAGGCTAAATAACATACTACTAAGCAATGAATGGGTTATCAAAGAGATCAAGGAAGAAATCAAATGAGACCTAAAGACAAATGAAAATGAAAACAAGACTCAAAATCTATGGAATACAGCAAAAGCAGTCCTAAGATGGATATTCAAAGCAATACAGGCCTACCTCAAGAAACAAGAAAAAGCTCAAATAAACAATCTAAACTTACACTTAAAAGAACTAAAAAAAGAACAGCAAACAAAGACCAAAGTGAATAGAAGGAAGAAAATAATAAAGATCAAAGTGGAAATTAACAAAATAGAGTCTAGAAAAACAATACAAAATATTAATGAAACCAAGAGCAGGATCTTTGAAGGGATAAACAAAATTGACAGACCCAATGCCAAATTCATCAAGGAAAAAAAGAGAGAAGACTCAAGTAAATAAAATTAGAAATGGAAGAGGAGAAATAACTATGGACTCCACAGAAATACAAAGGATCATAAGAAAATACTCTGATCAACTATATGCCAACAAATTGGACAATCTGGAAGAAATAGACACATTCCTAGAAACATACAATCTCCCAAGACTGAGTCAAGAAGAAACAGAAAATCTGAACTGACTGATTACCACCAATAAAATAGAATTAGTAATCAAAAACCTCCCAAAAAACAAAAGTCCTGGACCAGATGGCTTTAAAGGTGAATTTTACCAAACATTCAAAGATGAATTATCACCTATTCTTCTCAAACTATTCCAAAAAATTCAAGAAGAGGGAAGGTTCCTTAATTTCTTTTATGAGGCCACCATTACCTTCATTCTAAAACCAAAGACATTGCAAGAAAAGAAAAGTATAGGCCAATATCTCTTATGAACGGTGATGCAAAAATCCTCAACCAAATATTAGCAACCCAAATTCAGCAATACATTAAAAATATCATGCAATTATGATCAAGTTGGATTCATTCCTGGGATGCAAGGTTGGTACAGTATCTGCATATCAATGAATGTAATACACCACATTAACGAATCGAAAGATAAAAACTGTATGATATGATGATACATACAGAAAAAACATTCAACAAAATCCAGCTTTTATTAATGATAAAAACTCTCAGCAAGGTGGGAATAGTGGGAACATACCTCAATATAATAAAGGCCATATATGACAAACTTACAGCTAATATCATACTCAATGGGGAAAGGCTAAAAGCATTTTCCCTAAGATCAGGAACAAGACAAGGATTCCCACTTTCACCACTACTCTTCAATGCTGTATTGGAAGTCTTAGCTACAGAAATAAGACAAGAAAGAGAAATATAAGGCATCCGAATTAGAAAGGAAGAAGTAAAAGTCTTGCTATTTGCTGATGGCATGATACTACATAGAGAGAACCCTAAAGAATCCACCAAAAAACTGTTAGAACTGATCAATGAGTTCAGTAAAGTAACAAGTTACAAAATAAATATTCAGAATTCAGTGGTATTTTTATGCACCAATAATAAGCTTTCGGAAAGAGAAATTAAGAAAACAATCCCATTGAAAACTATAAAATACTTGGAAATCAAATTAACCAAGGAGGGAAAAGACCTGTACCGGGAAAATTATAACTCATTGAAAAAAGAAGTTGAAGATGATACAAATAAATGGAAGCATATATTGTGCTCATGGGTAGGATGAATCCAGATCTTTAAAATGGCCGTACTACTCAAAGCAATCTATAGATTCAATGCAATCCCTATCAAAATACCAATGACATTTTTTGGAGAGCTAGAAGAAATAATCTTAAAATTTATATGGAATCATAAAAGATTCCGAATAGCCACGGCCATCTTGAGAAAGAAGAACAAAGTTGGAGGTATCACACTACGTGATATCAAATTATACTACAAGGCTATAGTAATCAAAACAGCATGGTACTGACATAAAAACATAAACATTGATCAGTGGAACAGAATAGAGAGCTCAGAAATAAATCCACACCCATACACTCACATAATATATGAGAAAGGAGGCAAGAATATACAATGATGTAAACACAGTCTCTTTAGTAAGTGATGTTGGGGAGATTGGACAGATACATTCAAAATTAAAGAGAGACTGGACCACCTTCTTACAACCGTATGGATAAATAGACTCAAAATGTATTAAAGACTTAAATATAAGACCTGAAACCAGAAAACTTCCAGAAAACATAGGCAGTAAACTCTCTGATATTACAGTAATTTCTTTTTGGATATATCTTTCTGGGCAAGGGAAACAAAAGAAAAAATAAACTAATGGGACTACATCAAACTAAGAAGCTTTTTCACAGCAAAGGAAATCATCAACAAAACAAAAAGACACCAACTGATTGAGAGAAGATATTTGCTTATGATACATCTGATAAGAGGTTAATATCCAAAATACATAAAGAATTCATGCAACTCAACAATAACAAAAAACAAACAATCCAATTAAAAAATGGGCAAAAGACCTGAACAGATACTTCTCCAAAGAAGAAATACAGATGACCAATAGACATGAAAAGATGTTCAAAGTCACTAATCATTAGAGAAATGAAAATTAAAACCACAATGAGATATCACCTGACATTTCTCAGAATGGCTATTATCAATAAATCAAAGAACAACAAGTGCTGGCAAGGATGCAGAGAAAAAGGAACCCTCATACATTATTAGTGGTATTGCAAATTGGTAGAGCCACTATGGAAAACAGTCTGGAGGTTTCTCAAAAAATTAAAAATGGATCTACCTTTTGACCCAGCAATTGCACTTCTGGGTATTTCTTCAAAGAAAACCAAGACAATAATTCATAATGATCTATGCACACCAATATTCATGGCAGTACAATTTACAATAGCCAAGATATGGAAGCAGCCTAAATGCCCATAAACAGATGATTGAATGAAGAAGTTATGGTTCATATATACAATGGAATATTACTCAGCCGTTAAAAAAATGAAATCTTACCATTTGCAAAGACATAGATGGATCTAGAGGTTATTATCCTGAGTGAAATAGATCAGACAGAGAAAGATAAATACCATATGATTTCACTTATATGTGGAATCTAAGGAACAAAGAGAGTAAACTAATTGAAAACAGACTCACAAATATAGTGAACAATTTGGTGACAGACAGAAGGGATGGGGGGTTGGGGGCTAAGAGAAAGTGGTGAAGGGTTAAAGTAGTACAAACTAGTAGTTGATAGATGGTCACAGGGATGGGGAGTACAGCATAGGAAATGCAGTTAGCATTACTATATTGGCTAAATGGAAAACCAGAAGAGAGAAGGAGCGATTAGAGAGATAGTTTTATAAACTATACAAATGTCTAACCAATGTACTGTATACTTAAAACTAATTTTAAAAAAGTAGAAATTTATAATTACAGATCAGTTATGAGGAAGTAAAGTATAGCATACATAATGAATATAGTCAATAATATCATAATAACTATGTGCAGTGTCCAGTGGGTACTATATCTATCTGAATGATTGCTTCACAATTTATATAAATATCTGTACAGCCACTGTGGAAAATAGTATGAAGATTCCTCATAAAATTAAGAATTGGTCTACCATATGATCCAGTAATCCATCTCCTGGGTATTCACCCCACAGACTTGAAAACATATATCTGAAAAGATATATGCACACCAATGTTCATAGCAGCATTATTCATGACTGTCAGGACATGGAAGCAACCAAAGTGCCTGCAATAGATGACTGGATAAAGAAGCTGTGGTAAATATATACAATAGAATATTACTCAGCCATAAGAAGAGATGAAATACTTCCATTTGTGACAAAATGGATAGATCTTTAGATAATTGTGCTAAGCAAAATAAGTCAGACAGAAAAGTTTGAAAGCCACATGATATCATGTATATGTGAGATATTAATCTAAAAGCAACAAACATGACAGACAAATGGATGCTCATGGACATGGACAGTAGACTAATGGTTACCAGGGGGTAGGGAAGTAGGGAGATGTAGATGGGGTAAAAGGGGTTCAATTTGCAGTGACAGAAAGAAATCTATCTATTGGCGGTGAACATAGAATGCAACATATATGCAATATATAATTTACTGTTTAATTGTACACTTGAAACTTATTGGATTTCGTTAACCAATGTCACTATGATTAAAAAAAGATTATACAAATGTCTAATACTATGTTGTACATCTGAAACTAATATAATATTGTATGCCATCTATAATTGAAAATTAAAAGAATATTATTAAAAAGTAAAATATGATAGAATAGACTAGCAAACATCAGTATTCATTACATTTGGTTAGAGTAATTATTAATTTATAAAACTTGGTTTCATGTGTAGACATGCACAGAGACACAAATTTATGTGTACTAAATCACAATATAAAACATAAAGTATCTGTGTGTGTTAAGACAAAACGTTTGAGGTCCTCTGAATAAATGATAATATAATTTTTCCTGATTTAAGAAGGTGAAAAAAACAGTATTCACATGCTGAAATAAATTATAAATTTTCTCTTTGTGGTGCTAAAAATATCAAGATAATCTAAAGATTTCTGTAAATTATCTTTAAGTTAATTAATACATAGGTGGCATATATATGAATATATATTGATAGATTTCAATCATCTTTCTAGGAAAACTCCATTTGAAAACATAAACAACCAGAATCTAGCTAAATTTGAATCTCTGGGAGTACTTCAGAATCCCTGAGATTTTCCAACTTCAGGAGCCTACCTGAAGCAGAAAGAGTCCACCCTTTCTCCTCAATTCACGCACGTGCACACACACACACACACTCACACACACATGCAAGTTGGTGGCTGCAGTTACCCTGAAGTTGCTCCTCCAAATTCACAGTGCCAGCAGGATCCTGGGCCCTCCTCAGGGTCCTTTGGTATTCCTTTGAGGCCTATTCAAGATGATGCTGGTGAAGCAACTCATAACATACTTCAAGCTATTTTGGTCCTCAGTTATTTTCATTTCAATGAGAAAATTGAGTAGGCCGGAAACCAATCAGGTCCTTTGCATCTACAGAGTCTATGCTTGTGTCCATCTTTCTATGAGCTGTCTTTTCTAACCCTCCATTTTTTTTATATACTCCCTGACTCCCAGATACGGATAACTCTAAACCTATAGCTAGTTTCACTTGAATTAAGAAAAGTGCTATGATTCTATCTATATGATGTCAGATTGGAATTGTGAGTAAAATTTCAATTTTTTTTTCAGCTAGCTTGCTTTTTTATAGAAATAGCCTGAGATATTTGAGTAGGGTTATACTTATGTGGCAACTAATTTGCCTGACTTTGACAAAGGAAAATGGCATTTTGAATGGCAAAACCATTTGTTTGTAAGCCTTATTTATCCAGAGGATCAGAGGGAGTATGACTGTCAATATATGCAAAATTAATGGTGTATGGAAATAACCATCCATTTGTTTTATGCTGCCTCAGTGATCAGTGAAGATTACCACTTGATTGATCCAACTGTGGTGATCAGAATTAATCGGGAAAATGGCTGAAATTAATGGATTGACAATGCTATGATATGAGTTTGCTGCTACTTGAAGCTTCTCATAATCATTCAAAGAACACCTTATTTATATTGTTCATTTTGCTTTATTATTTTTGGCCCATTTTACTGTTAAAAGTGGGTGTGTATTTTATAAATGACAATAAATCCATTAGTGTAGTAAATATCATAATGTAAAAGTCTCTGCATTTGTAATGACAGTCAATTTCCTTCTCTAATTATATTAATTGTAACATTACATACATTTGCAATTTACACAGGACTGTACTCAATTAGGTTCATGTTGTATTTCAATAAAGCATTTTTGCCACTGTCATTAATCTCTAGAACACTAAGTCTTCGAGATAGTGGCAACTGAAGATTGATCTGCAGTGTTGGAATTCAGTGGGAAATCATGTCTTGTTATTGAATTCTAAAAGAGTCATTAATTTACGGAGGCTGGTTGGAGATTTTGGCAAGTTTAGAACTTATTTCAAAATCATTCTCAATTTTAGCCACAGTTTTTCTCAGAGAGAGGGAATCAGGATGGGAGGGAGGAATGGAAGGAGAAGCAAGGGTAATAGAGACAGAGACAGAGAGAAAAAAATATAAATTAAAATTTTAAAAATTGTGAAATATTCCTATGTTGCATTTTGTTAAACAGAGTAAAGTGAAGAGCATGTATGTGGTTATATTAAGGTGAAGAGCAACCTATTACCAGGCTATAATCAGATTGAATAATTGCTTTCTAATAGTAATCTTTGTTCTCTCAGAAATGTAACTGACAAAATATCTAGCTATTCAGTCTAAAAGCGGATGGCTCACTATAAGAATTAAAGTAACAGGTGAAAAACAGCCTAGAGTAAGCTGTTCCTTTGCTTTCAAAACAGAAATATTTTAACAGTACAGTTTTCAGCTACTAATTAAAATGGTGTAAAAACAAATCTAAAAGTAGTTTATAAAGGAGGAAAAGCTTTCTGCCTAGGAATCCCATAATTTGTCATTTAGTTTTTGATACAGTATTTGATTTTGGTCATGTATACCACGTAATGAAGATTTTATTTATCTCTAGGTTTTAAGTGTATGTTTTATTTACCTTATCTTCATTTAGGGCTTTAAAGTACCTGTGACTAATTGCATAAGTTGACAGACTGGATATAAATAATCTTCTCTTCTTCTTTTTTTTTTTTACTTTCTCAATTTTAAATTCTGAAAATGTGTTTAGAATAGTGTAGGTTATGTAATGACAGGGAGCTTCTGAGCTTTTACCTGCGGGTGGAAGGTTGAACACCAGCAATGCAGAATGGCTGATAAAGAAAGAAACCTAATATTATTGTTGCTAGATTTTTATTTCTATGGTAACCATGATGTCACTGGTCCCTGCAATGCTTAAACCCTCCATCTCTAATAACTTGAGCTGATCTGGTAGGACAGAATGTAAAATGAAGAAAAAATTATAATTAATAGTATGTAATCACCAGATGCAATGGCATAGATAATGTTTGTGAATGTAAAAGGCAGAGTCTTGTTTGAGACTTAAAGAAAAATGAAGCATAGGGTTTATTTTATTAAAAGGAAAAGCATGTTTTTTTTAATATATAAGGACTATGACATGAGTGTAAAGAAGATTAAAAAATACAATAGAAAAGGAGTGATGTATACTCTATAGTCTTTATTATTTGTAACTAGAGAAGAAGATAGACTGAGGAAAAATCATGCTTGGGAATTAATTCCTGTTAAGAAATGCAGAAACTAAGTGACATGTATATAATCTAACAGGAATAATGCCAAAAAGGATATTAGTGATTTTTTTTATTATATTGTAGGTGATCGTTTGCTATTTATACTCCTTTTCTTAAACTACCTTCATTCTCTTCCCAGTGCTACTGGAAGCTTCTTTTTGCTATTTCTGTATTTGGCAAAAGATAAATGTCTGTTTGCTTGTTGAGCTCTAATCTATCCTCTCAGAGAGGAATGTACTTCTTAAACACATGGGCTTGGAAAGAAGAAAACATATACCATGCCCATATTTTAAGAGATAAAAAAAAAATTGGAGGTACTAATAACAACCAGAAAACTCCCAGAGCATTTGTGAAGGAGATTGCTGAATGACTAGGAGTGGGGCTTGAACTCCATTCTCTTCAAAGTGATCTTTATTACTTGCTAGCGAAGGAGCTTTTTAAGGTCAAGCCAGGCTACTGGAGGGAAAATTTAGAAGTCCACTGTGCCTGCCTTCCCCAATCTGGACCCTGCTGTGCCTTACCCTTACTGCCTTGTTCTCAAGTTTAGACCAAGTTGTCACATAGTACTGTCATACCCATTCATGGTAACTGTGGTTGAGGTAGAGTACAGTGGGAAAGGCATGCTCATAGAGTGCCAGGGGACTGTCTCTTTTGCTTTATATCACCCTAGCTAGTCTCATAATGGTAGAGGGTAAGAAGGGGATGATTTCTAGGGAGGTCACAGTTTGAAACTGTTTTCTGAGTTGTTTTCGTGAAGCCATTCAGCTACAATGCTGACTGGGCTTCCGAGGTAATGACATTCATTATTTCAGGTCTAATGTTTTAAATACTTTACAGGGGACAATTCTTTCCCATTAAAGTGAGATAACCTGCTTAGCTTGATCCTATGCCTGCCAGCACTATTACTTTTCTATTGTTATCTGACTGCAGCAATCAACTATATAGACACTAGAGTGATAAAAATGCATCCGGTTGACACATAAGCCTAAATCCAGCTGACTATGAGCTCTGTAAATCTCTGCTTTATAAACATTACTATCCTTGATAATATATTGAGAAAAAAGACAAAATAAGAATTACTCTTTGTACTGCACTGACAGCAAAAAGTCATTCAGCTTTCAGTGGGCAAAATGCAACATTTTCCTAAAGAAAATATGGACTTATGTTTCCGGGCTTGATGTAGTATGACTTAAAATTACCTCTTGTTTATATCATTTACATATTTATGTATCCTAATAATATAGACATAAAGAAACTATTTTATACATAAAGAGATTGCCAATTGTACAATGGAAAATACCCTAGATTAATAATACCGATTATAGCTGACATCCATTTATCATCATAAAATTGTACTTTTCAAACACCAGGTGCCTGAGATTATATGTTAGGCAAAGTACCAAGAAAATGACATTGACATAATCTGTGCTCACACTGAGAAGAATCTAAAGATTTTCCAGCATTATTTGAATAAAATGTCATCTAGAAAAGAAAATTAAAGAATCTCTTTCATAATACCCTCTAATGATATTAACACCAGGTCAAGTACTTCATACAGTGCAGTGAAATATAGGGAAGAGATTAATAGGATGTCCTTTAGAGATAGATGCTGACTTCCAATCCCTCCTCCGCCAAGTACCAAGGGCACTTTGACTTTGGGCAGCATTCTCAACCTCTTTGTGCCTCAGTTCCTTCAGCTATAAAAGGAGGACAATAGCAGTACGTACATCAGAGTGATTTTACATGGATTAAATTTTAGGGAAGTGCCTGGCCTACAGTTCATGCTCAACAAATGTTAGCTACTTTTATTAACTGTTACTGTTTCATTTGGTCAGAATTGCCCAAGTTTGAAAAACCGATGGGAGGAGAGAGAGGCAAAGAAGATAAATAGTACTTCATATTTCAAAAGTATTAAACTGCTACATGTGTGTTCAGTATACTAATAAGATTTTAGAAAAGTTTCTGGTCTTTGCCTTTTGTCTTTCTTACTGCCTACAATTTCTCAAATTATTATTATATTTAATACCCTTAATCTTAAAATGTCAGTTTATTCCCACATATGGCCATTTATTTTCCATTGTAGAGTTCAGAACAGCCCGGTCAGAACTGTTCCCATTGCCCAGCGATGGTAGTAATGAAAGCTCTTTTTCTAGCATCTCAACCTCTGGCCTATAATCTGCTCCAAGCAACTCTGCCCATGCCTGACAGACATCTCAATGATATTACTGTGCTATTTGTACTAGTTCTTGAATGCTTTTCCAAGGGTGATATTTGCAGTTGGAGTTGGTGTTGTATCATTGCCATTTTTACTAACTGTTGGTTCACATAGTGTTACATGTTTCTGGCCTCCTCTCATGAAATCATTAACTGTTTGATTGAAAAAAAACTTTTTTCTGTATATCAAACACACTCTAGAGTGTCAAATGTTTTGGGACTAACAGTAAGAGTCCCATAGAAGTGACCATCAAACATGATAGCAACTGGTCATAGGGAAGGAAGTAAAGCCTAAGTAGAATCGTATGTATTGTCACACAAGGTAAAGATTAACGCATAGAGTCCAAATTTGACTCTATCACTTATTAGTTGAGTAATTTTGTACAAATTAGTTAACTTCTCTTAATCTTGATTGTTTATTCTATATAAGGGGTTAGTGATCATATTTGTCCTTTAGAGTCATTTCAGCATCAAGTGAGATAGATGATGGTTAAGAAACTGCTTTGTAAACAAACATTTCTAAACAAAAATTTCTAAACAAACATTTCTAAACAAACATTTGCTGTGGTGGTGATGGTGGTTTATGCCTTAACCTGCAATGGAAGTGATGTTTCTGTCAGATTTTGATGACTATTCTCCATGTTGTTTAGATGATGTTCCACTTCTTTATTGCTATTAAACAAACCATCTCCAAACTTAGAGGTTTAAAACAATAGCAACAGCAACAATATTTTTTCTTATGAATCTGTGACTTGGGCAGGACTTGGTGAGAACAGCTCATCTCTGCCCTACTTGGTATCAGCTTGGGAAATTTTGAAGACTGAAGACTGGAAAGATCTGAAGGCTCACTCACATGTCTGGCCTTTAATGCTGGGCTGTAGGTCAGGTCCTAAGATGGGACTGTCAACTGGAACACCTACATGACATGGTGACTGGGTTCCAAAGATGCTCATATAGAAAGAAAGAGAGAGAGTGAGAGAATGAGAGTGAGCATACCAGACAGAGACTATATTTGCTTCTTAGGATATAGCCTCACAAATCATGTAGTTCCATTGCTATCATATTTTATTCAACAAAAGCGAGTGACTAAGGCTACAAATACACAAGGGAAGAAAGACTAGTTTCCACATTTTATAGGAGGAATGTCAAACAATATGTAGATTACCACAGATACTACCACCACCACCACCAGTACTAGCTGGCATTTTTTGAGTAGTAAGTATTTGCCAGATACAATACTGCATCGTATCATTTAATTCTCACCAAATATTTGTGAGGTAAACACCATTTTAAAGATCACAAAAGTGATGCTCAGAGATGTTAAATAGCTTGCCCAAAGTTTCATAGGGGAGGATCTAGATCTAAATTCAGAGTCATGTTGTTAACCACTACAATATACATTGTTTTCCTTTTTTCATTACCTTTGTATGATGATAGGAATGCATTTTTGTGTGTATGTGTGGACCAGGCTCTGACTGCCAAGTGATGAATCAGTGAACAAAATTTCTTTGGCTTTATTGTTCTGATAGAGAAACACATTTCATACCTTTAAATAGATGCTATATTAAAATGATAAAAGCTTGCAAGTAGTTTTCTCTGAATTGAGTGCCCAACTGGTCAATGGATAACAGTTTAAATCTTTTATAATCAGTATGCTTTTAATAATCAGCTCTCCTATACAGATGTCGAATTATAATGTTGTACACTTGGAAAAATAATAATTAAAAATAATAATTAGCTCTCAAGAATTTATAGAATATTTAGTGTCAGAGTAGATACTCTACAACTAGGTGTCTAACACTGTCACCAGTGAGGAAGCCTTGGGAGTATGTGGTTTAAAGTTATAGAGAAAATTGAAGGTAATGACTTAGTTTCCTGGCAATTTCATGAGTTCTGTGCTTTAATAACTACAGCAAGAGAAACCCTTCACAAGATGATGGCCAGAGCCATTGAATGCAGTGACCACGATGATTTATTTCTATGACCAATGCTAAGGAATGCCTTGTGATTACAATAATTACTGCCAGTGCCATTTAACTTATAAACTCTATCAAGCCTTGTTTATAGTGCCAACATGTTGCACACTTATTTGTTGGTTTTTGAAATTCCCAATATATTGCCTCTGCATGAATTACCTTGATTGACAGTAGAGATATCATTAATTTAACTAATTAAGTGTGAGGCCCTCTACCCTACTTGGCTTTGTCAGCATAGCTTCATGGAGGACGGTAATTATATGTGGCAGGCAAACAGCTGAATATGGTTGTCCTTGAGTGTGGAATAAATTTGGAAGGAGAAAGAGAGCACAAAGGAGAGATACAAATTTGTAAAGATTTTGTCTATAATACATAGTGTCATATGAAATGGGTGAAATGACATTGATAGCATCATTAGTGAGCCAAGCCTTTTGGGAAATTCATATTCCAAAATGCGAAAAATGCAAAAAACATTAAAAAATATAGTTTAACATATAAGATTATGTATGCATCTATATCCACATCTTTGCTTTACTATGATTTAACCATGTTGTTGTCATAGAAATGTTACCTTTTCTAAAATTAATATATTAAAATAAGTGAAATATTTAAGGTACAGTCCAGCTCTCAATCTTTTAGTTTTTTTTTTTTAATGGTGAATTTAATGATGAATTTAGTTTTTTTTTTTTAACATACATGAGCTAAATATTATTGGTCCATCAAGTCCAACTATTAAAGACCATTTGTATAAGATTATAGTTTGTCTAATAGAAGGTTTGTCCCAATTTGGACCAAAAAAATTGTAGAAGAAAATCTTTGAGGAGCAGAAAATCAATGCACCCAAATTGAATTTAACATGCTGCAGTTATCTATCACTTTTTCCCCTTGTTTGTCAAAAGGGGAAAGTTTAAAGCTATGTAAACTGAAAGGATAAATCCATCATAGGCCAATGTAGCTTGCTGTTTTTTTTGTTTGTTTGTTTGTTTGTTTTCTAAGCATAAAACAAGTGAAATCTAAAATGGGCAGTTATCTATGAGAATGGCATATGTTTTTACTCCACAGAGTCAGCTATTTCATGAACACACAATTTCCTTACAAACATTTGTTTTGTGATGTTTTCAACAAAAATACTACTTTTAAAGCAAGTAAGAGAAGTGCATTTTGTGGTTCATCGCTTTAGGTATATTATTTCATGCCAACATTAAAGAGGTAAAAGTTGATGCTGTGCCTATCTACCAAGCCATATCTGTTGATTTCAAGATGACTCCTATTTTGATAGATCTTTCAAAAAGTTGCATTCAGTTTTTCACTGGACCCATATAACTCTAGATATCTAAGCACTTAATTTTAGAAGTCAGGATCTGAGAATCCTGATTATAGATTTAATATCATGGACATTTTTAGATGGAACTAAATAGCAAATAGATCTTAAATATTCTTAAGGTTTATGAGTATAGCAAATGAAAAATAGGACACAGATGAGATGTTTACTAGTATATACTTTGGACACAAAATCAGCCAAGGTGTATATCACCATTAAATGTTTCATCTCCCAAAATAACTATGCTCAAAAACCTATGTAATTTTTATTGATTCAGAACTATCTGAAGAATTGACGACATTGAGATTGTACTTCTCTCAAATCTGAATAAGATTTCTATACAAATATTTTATTAATGCCTAGATCTATTTATGTTCTAGCTAGAAGAGAAGATATGCTTTTATGTGCCAGGGTTGTAGATTTGTATGTAGATTTGAGAGAGAGGGTAGATATGTGGTATGTGCTTCATTATATGTTCACAACCCAAATCTAAGCATTCTGTTGGGTGTCTCTACCTGCCCCAAACGTGTTTTAAAGTAATTATTGTATAATATTAGGCTATCAATAATATGCTATCTGAATAACTCAGCCTCAAATGCTTTCCCCCAGTTTTTTTGAAAATGGAAGAGTAATGCATTCAACTCACACATTTTTTGAGTGTCTAACATGTGTCACTTTTAAACAGCTCCTAACACTTAATTACAATAGTTGTTTATCAGTATTTTTCTATGACTAGACTCTATTCTTTAGGAAAAAAGAGATTGTGCCTTAATCGTCTCTACGCTCTCCTTACTCAGCACTATGTATGACACATAAGTGCTCAATAAATGAATGATGACTATGTGAGTGAGAGTAAAGGTCTAAGCACATGAGTGAAAAATCTAGTCAACAGTGTATCAATGAGTATAGAGAAGTAGAAGAAGGAAATATTTCTGAATAGGAGGACGGTGTGGTATAAATACCAGGAAAGACATTGGGAATGAGGTAACACTTGAACTATATGTGAAAGGATAGATAGAAGGCCATCAGATTTGGTTAACGGTTTTAGGTTACTTTAGAAAACGGATTCAGTGAAAAGTTGAGGGCAAACAACAGATTGCAAGACTGAGGTGGGTATGAAAAAAACAGAGATATAACCTCTCTTTTCAAATAATTTTAGAAGTGTCAGGTATCTAGAGTCATCCTGACCTAGATTTAAATCCTGGTTTTGCTCTTTGGAAGCTGTGTGAATGTGACCAAGCTACTGAATCTCTTGGTGCTTCAGCTTTCTTGTGTTTAAAATGAGGACAATGTTAGTAACTATCTTTTGTGATTATTGAATGAGAAACTGTATATAGGCAAGTACAGTATTTGGTATATGTGCCTAATAAATGGTAAATTAAAATATGAAGGAAAGGAGGGAAAGAATAGTAGCAGGAGAAAATAGCAGGGTAGAATAAGGACATTCCTCTTTCATCAAGAATTTTGAGATCCCAAATGAGTGAAGGCAATTTTCCTATAGTAAAATCTTACATAAGATCTTGTGATATTTTCTCAATCAGGAGATTTGGAAACCAAACAAATGATTTTAACTTTGGTGTCTCTCCTGTTCTTGCCTGCTTATCTTTTCCAAGTGCCTTTTTACTGCTGAGCAATCCCTCCTATGAATATTTTTACTCCAAGAGCTACTCATCCATCTGATTGGCCTTCTTCTAAGACATGCTCGTGATGCATCCTTAAGATCATGCTATAAGAATTTCAAGATGACACAATCATACTACTGTCACTTTTTCAAGTAATCTATTTGAATTTCAGAAGAGATCTTATAAAAGCACAATGACATAAGTTTGCCTGTTCTTAGTTTATATTATGGCTCCTTCCACAAGGCATTTGTCATGGCCCAACAAGCCAAAACAGTGACTCTGTTTAGTGGTGAGAATTTTAGGTTTGACTTTACTTATTATTTGAAGCTCTTTGGATGGATTTGCCGGGAATCTGATGCAAGCCTGCAAGAATGCTGTTTGTTGGAAATAGGTATCTCAGTGCATTTTAAAACCCAGGTTTTCCTAATGAATTGGACTTGGACAACAAATCAAAGATTTACATTCTTTTTGGAAAATATGCTACTTCTAAATTTCAATATCTTTGTTAGTATCAATATTATTGAGGTGATTTATGTACAATAAGGTGAAACTATTTTTAATGTATAATTTGATGAATTATGATAGATGTTTACATTTCTAAAACCATCACCATAATAAAGACAGAGAACAATTCTAACACCCCCAAAGTTTCCACATGCCACTTTATATTCCACCCCTTCCTCTGCTGCTGGCCCAGGCAACCAATGATCTGCCTTGTGTCATTATAGATTAGTTTACATCATCTAGAGTTTTATATTAATGGAATCATATAGTATGTATTCTTTTTTGTCTGACTTTTTTTCAAACAGCATAGTTACTTTGAGATCTATGCATGTCGTATGTTCCAGTTATTCATTATTTTTATTGACATGTGAGTATTATCATTGTTTATTCACTTAGTGATAGATATTTGGACTGTTTCCAGTTTTAGGCACTCAGAAGAAAGCTGTTACAAATATTCATGTACAACAGCTTTTGTGGACACATGTTTTGATCTCTCTGAGAAAAATATCATTAATGAATGCTGAGTTATATTGTAGGTGCATGTTCAATCTTTTTAAAGCGATGACCAACCAGTTTTGCAAAGTGGTCGTACTATTTTATTTTTTAATATTTATTTATTTATCTTTATTTTTTATTATTATTATTATGATGACATTGGTTAATGAAATCCAATAAGTTTCAAGCATACAATTCAACAATATGTCACATATATGTTGCATTGTATGTTCAATGCCAAAAAATAGATTTCTTTCTGTCACCATATATTTGACCCCCTTTACCCCATCAAATCACCCCACCCCCACCCTCTGCTAACCACTACTGTCTACTGTCCATGAGTTTCTGTTTGTCATGACTGTTTGTTGCTTTTAGATTTACATCCCATATATGAGAGATATTGTATGATTTTCAAATTTTTTGCCTGGCTTCTTTAGCTTAACACAATAATATCCATCCATGTTTTCACAAATGGCAGTATTTCACCTCTTTTTATAGTTGACTAACAGTCCATATATGCACCACAGCTTCTTTATCCAATCATCTATTATAAGGCACTTTTATTTGCTTTTATGTCCTGGCTGCCATGAATAATGCTTCTATGAACATCACTGTGCAAGTACCTTTCTGGATATATTTTCAAGTCTTCAGGGTGAACATCCAGGAGGATTGCTGGATCATATAGTAGATCAATTCTTAGTTTTTTTGTGGAAGCTCTATACTGTTTTCTATTGTGGATGTACCAATTTGCAGTCCCACCAGCAGTGTATGAGCGTTCTTTTTTCTCCACATCCTCTCCAACACATGTTATTACTTGTCTTATTGATAATAGCCATTCTAACATCTGTGAGATGGTATCTCATTGTGCTTTTGATTTGCATTTCCCTAATAGCTAGTGATGAGCATCTTTTCATATGTTTGTTGGCCATTTGTATGTCTTCTTGGGAGAAATGTCTATTCAGATCCTTTGCTCTTTTTTTAATTGGATTATTCATTTTTTTGTTGTTGAATTGTATGAGTTCTTTGTATATTTTGGATATTAGGCCTTTATCAGAGGTGGTGCTTGCAAACATATTTTCCCATTTGGATGGTTGTCTCTTTGCCCTGTTGATGGTTTCTTTGGCTGTGCAGAAGTGTTTTAGTTTGATATAGTCCTATTCATCTATTTTGGCTTTTACTTCCCTTGCCTTTGAGGTCTAATTCATAAAATCCTTTTTAAGTCCAAGGCCATGAGTTTAGTTCCTTTTTTCTTCTATGCAATTTATGGTTTCAGGTCTTATATTCATGTCCTTAATCCACTTTGAGCTAATTTTGGTGTGTGACAATAGATAACATCTAGTTTCATTCTTTTTCAAATAGGTATCCAGCTTTCCCAATACTATTTATTGAAGAGGTTTTCCTTTCTCCACTGTATGTTTTTGGCACTTTTGTCAAAAATTATTTATACATATAAACATGGGCTAACTTCTGGACTCTCAAATCCATTCCACTGGTCCATGTGTCTGTTTTTCTTCCAATACCATGCCATTTTGATTACTGTCTCCTTGTAGTATAATTTGAAGTAGGGCAAAGTGATGCCTCCAGCCTTGTTCTTTTATCTCAGGATGGCTTTGGCAATTTGGGGTCTTTTTGTGCTTTCATACAAATTGATGATTTTTTGTTCTATTTCTTTAAAAAGTACCATGGATTTTGATGGGGATTACATTAAATCTATACAATACTATAGGTAACAAGAACATTTTAATTATGTTGATCTTCTTATCCAAGAACATGGAATATCTTTCCATTTCTTTATGTCTTCTTCAATTTTTTTAATAGAGTCTAATAGTTTTCATTGTATAGGTCCTTCACATGTTTTATTAGATTTATTTCTATGTATTTTATTTTTTTTGTTGCAGTAGAAAAATGAATTATTTTTTTCACTTCTTTTTCTAACAATTCATTATTAGAGTATAAGGACAATATGTATTTTTCAACACTGATTTTGTATCTAGAAACTTTACTGTATTTGCTTATTGTTTCTAGTAGTGTTCTTATGCCACCTTTAGGGTTTTCTATGTAGAAAATCATGTCATCCATGAATACAGTTAGATTTCTTCATTTCCTAGTTAGATGCCTTTTATATCTTTCTCTTGCCTGATTTCACTCACTAGGACATTCAATATTATATTGAATAACAGTGGAGAGAGTGGACAGCCTTGTATTGTTCCTGTTTTTAGAGGAAAGGCTTTTAATTTTTCACAGCTAACTATAACTTTGGCAGAGGGTTTGCTGAATATGGCCTATTTGTCTGAATATGCTCTCTGATCCCTTCTCCTTCTGGTATACCTGTTGCTCTTATGTTGCTTTTTTTGATGGTATCAACTAGTTCTTGTATTTCTTTAATTAGTTTTCATTCTTTGGTCTCTCTCTTATTTTGTCTGAATTATTTCTAGATTTCTGTCTTTGATATCACTGATTCTTTTCTCCACCTGGTCAGCTCTGTTTTCTAAGCTTGCTATTTCACTCTTAACTCTTTTAGTGTGTTTTTCATCTCCAGTAGTTTTATGTTTTGGGGAGGGGGGTTCAGTCTACTTGCTAAAAACCTCATTCTTCTATTTTTTCTAAGTTCTTTGAATTGTTGATCTGAGTTATTCTGCATCTCATTGAGTTTTTTTTCAGAAGTGCAATCCTGAATTTTCTGTTATTTAAATCACGTTTCTATATCTTTAAGCTTATTTACTGAATGTTTTTCTCTTTCTTTCTGAGCTTCCTTGTCACGCTAGTTGTTTATGGTGTTTATTAGACTATTTCTCTGCCTGAGCATTAATGGAAGCATATTCTGCTTTTTTTTCAGAAAGAAGATTCATTATATAGAGGTCTCTTTTTAGCCCGTTGATAAGGAAGTGTTTTTCTTGTGACTTCCAGTAAGTGGTGCCCAAGCCTCTTGTATCTCTCCTTTGAAGCTAATAATGCTTTTTGTTCTCTCTGATAAATTAAATATTTAAGTCAGGATCACTACCCTAAGTCCCAGGCCCTGTCATTCATATTGACAGTGGATTTTTGTTTCAGCACAATTTGCTCAAATTCTCCTGTGGCTCCATGATGCTAGGTCTGGGAAGATATGGGCTGGAAGGAGGATGTACTGTGGGGGGTTGCTGCTAGTCTCTGTGTCTTAGCCTTCTGCTTTGAAACAGCATCTGCTAAGACACAGCTGTTGCCCCTCTGCACTAAGTTCCCGCTCTATTTTCTGCCTTGATCCCTGGGCTCCACTGCATGGAACTCTCTGATCCTTCAGGCAGGGCTATTTGGGGAACCAGCTGCAACTTCTCCCTCCCTTCCTCCTGCAAGGAGCTCTGGCTGAGTGAAGAAGTGTCTTTGTTCCTCCCAGTTTACCCCCAGATTCCCACAATTCTAACCTCTGGAAGCACTTATGCACAGATCACTCACTCAGATGTGCTTGCGTACAGGTTGAGTGTTATTTGTTAAATTTAGATGTTTGAATTATTGTTATTTTAAGGAGAGAGATCCAGGGACATTTCTAAATCTACCATGCTTCTGACATCACTCCTAGAGTAAAATTTTTCAATAAAGCTTCCTGAATGATGGAAATGTTCAATATCTGCATTGACCAATATAGGAACCATTAACCAATTTTGGCTATTGAGAATTTGAGATATTGCTAGTGAGACCCAGGAACTGAATTTTTAATTTTATTTCATTTTTGTTAATTTAAATTTAATATAAATTGCCATAATATGGCTGTTGGCTAATGTATTGTATAGTATTATTCTAGAGGTTTTATAAAATTAGCTTTTATATTTAAATTTATGATCCACATCAAGTTAATTGTTGTATGTGACATAAGGTGAAAGTCTTTAGTCATTATTTTTCATTTGAATATCCATTTTCCTAGAACTATTTGTTGAAAAGACTTTCCCTTTCTTTTATTGAAAATTAATTGTCCTCAAATTATGAATCAATTTCTGGATTCTGAATTATATGAAACTATATGTCTATTTTTTCACCAGTACAAAACTGTCTTGACTAGTGTAGCATTAAGTGTAATTCTTGAAATCGGATACTCTAAATTTTCCATCTTATTCTTTAAAAAATATATATTTTGGCTAATCTAGGTTGTTTGCATTTCGATAGAAATTTTATCATTAGTTTGACAATTTCTATAAAAACTTGCTGGGATTTTGATTTAGATTGCATTGATTCTGTAGACTGATTTGCAAAAATTGAAATTTTAACAATATTGGGTCTTATAATTCCTAAACATAGATCTCTCTGGCTATTTTGACCTTATTTAATTTCTCACAACCATGTTTCATAGTTTTTATTACAGATACCTTGTACATCTTATTCTAATTCATTCCTTTGTGGTTTTTATTTTTAGATCCTATTTTAAGTGAAATCATTTTACTTTATAATTGTTTCTCCTAGTACATAAAATACAATTAATTTTTTATATATATTTACCATATATCCTGAAGCCTTGGTAAATTCACTTATTTTGCATATGCCTTAGGATTTTCTATGTAAACAATGATATTATTAAAAAATAGAGGCAAATTTAATTCTTCCTTTTCTATATATGCCTTTATTCTCTTGCCTCACTACAATGGCTAGGACTTCCATTCAGTATTAAATAGACACGTGGAGAGCAGGCATCTTTACATTTTTCTGACCAAGGAATAAAAGGTTTTTATATTTCACTATTAACTTTAATGTTATCTGTATAAAATCTCTCTCTATATATATGTATAAAATATTCTATTATACCAGTTTGTCTATCCATTCACCTTTTGGAAGATATTTTTGTTGTTTTCAGTTTTTGGAAATCATGAATGAAGCTGCTGTAAGCATTTATGTGAAACTTTTTGTGTGACTATAAATTTTCACCTCATTTGGTTAGATACCTTGAAGTGTGATTACTGGATCATTTGGTAAGAGTATGTTTTACCATGTAAGAAACTGCCAAATTGTCTACCAAAGAGGCTGTGCTGTTATGCATGCTCACCAGAAATGAATGAGAGTTCCTGTTGATCCATACCTTTGTCAGTATTTGGTATTATCTGTTTTTTGGATTTTAGCCATTCTAATAGGTGCTAGTGGTATCTCATCATTTTAATTTAAAATCTCCTAATGTCTGTGATGTTTAGAATATTCTCATACATTTGTTTACGATCGTATTTGGGGAAGTATCTATTCAAATCTTCCACCCACTTTTTAATGGGTTGGTTGCTTTCTTATTGTTGAGTTTTAACTGTTTTTTTTTTTTTTTTTTTTTTTTGTATATTTAGGATACAAGTCCTTTATCAGATATGTGTCTTTCAAATTTTTTCTCCTAATCTGTGATTTGTCTTGTCATCATCTTAATGGTGTCTTTTACAGAAAACATGATTTTCATTTTAATGAAGCCTGCTTAGCTATTTGTTTCTTTCATGAGTCATACTTACTTTTTTTTAATCTAAAAAGTTATCAACAAAACCAAGGTCAGCTAGCTTTTCTTCTATATTATCTTCTAGGAGTTTTAAGTTTTGCATTTTACATTTAGATGTACAATCTGTTTTGAGTTAATTCTTTGTGAAAGCTGTAAAGTCTGCATCTAGATTTATTTTTTGCCTGTGAATATCATGTTGTTTCAGCACTATTTTTTTTTTTATGTGAAGATTGAGGTAATTCACATACACTGTTTTATTTGAAAATAAAATCGAGTGGGACCATTTCAATGAAAACAATTTAGTGGCAAAAGTAATAATATAAAATTTCTAATTGTTATATAAGAGTTTTTTTATATTAGTTTCAGGTATACAGTATGTTGGTTAAACATTTATGTAGTTTATGAAGTGATATCCCCAATTACTCTATCACCCATCTGGTTCTACTAATAGCCATCAAAATACTATTGACAATATTCCCTATACTGTATTCTATATTCCTGTGACCATTTTGTAACTACAAATTTCTACTTCTTCATTCCTTCACTTTTTTCTCCCAGCCCCTCAAACCCCCTCCCCTCTGGCAGTCACCAAATTGTCCTCTGTATCTGTGAATCTGTTTTTGTTTAGTTTGTTATTTTTGTACCTTACATTCCACATATAAGTGAAATCATATGGTATTAATCTTTCTCTGTCTGACTTATTTCACTCAGGTCCATCCATATTGTTGCAAATGGTAGGATTTCATTTTTTTTTTTTATGCTGAGCAATATTCCATTGTATGTATAAGCCATAATTTCTTTATCCAGTCATCTATTGCTTCCATACTCTGGCTCCTGAATAACACTGCCGTGAACATAGGAGTGCATATGGTAAGATTTCATTTTTTTAATGGTTGAGTAATATTCCATTGTATATATGAACCATAACTTCTTTATCCAATCATATATTGATGGGCATTTAGTTTGCTTCCACATCTTGGCTATTGTGCATAGAGCTGCAGTGAACATAGAGGTGCATAGATTTTTTTCAAATTATTGCTTTGGTTTTCTTCAGATAAACACTCAGAAGTGCGATTGCTGTTTCAAAAGGTAGATCCATTTTTAATCGTTTGAGAAACCTCCAGACTGTTTTCCATAGTGGCTGTACTAATTTGCAATTCCACCAACAATGTATAAGGGTTTCCTTTTTTCCACAACCTCACGAACATTTGTTGTTCTTTGATTTATTGATGATAGCCATTCTGACAGGTGTGAGGTAGTTTTAATTTGCATTTCTCTGATGATTAGTGACCTTGAACATCTTTTCATATGTCTATTAGCCATCTTTATTTCCTCTTTGGAGAAGTATCTGTTCAGGTCTTCTGCCCATTTTTTAATTGGACTATTTGTTTTTTGTTGTTGTTGAATTACATGAGTTCTTTATATACTTTGGATATTAACTTCTTATCAGATATATTATACATAAATATCTTCTCCCATTTAGTCAGTCACCTTTTTGTTTTGTTGATGGTTTCTCTTCATTTCTGATATTAGTAAATAGTACAGTCTGTACAGTCTCTTTTTTTTTGGCTAGTTTGTCTAGAAATGTATAAATTTTATTGATCTTTTAAAGAATAAACTTTTGGTTTTGTTGATTTTTCTTTATTTTTTTTTTAATTTGATTGATTTTTAAATTTTTCTTATTTGTTTTCTTCTGTTCACTTTAAATTTATTTTGTTTTTCTTTCTTTAGTTTCCTAAGGTGGATATTAGGTATCTATTTTAGATCTTTCTTCTTTTTTAGTATATACATTTAATGCTATAACTTTCCCTCAAGTACTGCTGTTACTTTATCCCATACATTTTGATAAGTTGTATTTTCATCTTCATTTAGTTCAAAATATTTTAAAGTTTGTCTTGATATTTCTTTTTTGACCCATGTATTATTTAGAAGTGAGTTGTTTAACATCCAAATATTTGGGGATTTTCCATTTATTTTTCTTTGTTGATTTCTAGTTTAACTCTATTCTGTAAGCATATTTTGTATGATGTCTGTTCTTTTAAGGTGTGTTTCATGGTGCAGAAGGTGGTCTCTCTTAGTGTGTATTCCATATTAGTATGAGAAGAATACTTATTCTGCTGTTGTTGGATGAACTATTCTGTAAATGTCAATTACATATAGTGGATTGTGATCTTTTCAGTTTACCTATATCCTTACAGATTTTGTGCCTGCTCAAACTGTCAATTACTGATGGAAGTGTGTTGAAGTCTCAGTTCTAATAGTAGACTTACCTATTTTTCCTTTCAGTTCTATCAATTTTTGCCTTACATATTTTGATGCTTTATAGTTAGGCACATACACATTACACACTAAGAGTTGTTATGTCTTCTTGGAGAATTAACCTTTTTTCATTATGTAATACCACCATTTAACTTTGACTATTTTCTTAGTTCTGAAGTCAGCTTTGTGTGAAATTAATGTAGCTACTCCACCTTTCATTTGGTTAGTATTAATATGGTATATCTTTCTCTTTATCTTTACTTTTAATCTATCTGGTTAGAATGCAATATTAGAAAACTGATATAGAGATAGATGTGAATTATTTTGGCCAAAAAGTAGACAACGATAGATTGTTTTCAAAATTGGCTGCTATAATTTATCCATCCCTGTATGTATACACTTTTGTAGTATGACACTGCTGCTCTTCCCATCAAGAGATAGACTCTCTACCTGTTTCTTTGTGAATCTGGGCTTGAACTTTTGACATTCTTTGATCCAAAAGTGATTATTTGGAGTTCTGAGTTTAAGCCTATTATGCTTCTGTTCTCACTGTTGTGTTACCCTGAGACTTTCATGTAAACAAAGCCTGGGATGGTCTCCTTGAGAATGAGAAACCACATGGTCCATTTTACAGATCAAATCAACAACCAGACATGTAAGGCCATATTGAAGGATTCATTCTAAGTTGAGTCAATACACAACTGTAGTCACACAGCTGCAGTTGATATCAGCAGAAGAATTGCCTAACTGAGCCGATCCTATGAAATCATATGTAAAATAGTTGTTTTTTTTTTTGAACTACTAAATTTTGGAATGCTCTTTTTGTAGCAACGAAAATTGTTACTCCTTCTTTGTGAGCAGTGAATTCCTCTCTTCTGAGAATGTTTTATTCATTTCTTTGCCTTAACTAAAACTGGGCTCTTTCTTGCAGTTATCTCAAATGCAAATAAACTCTTCTTATACCACATAAACCTCAGGCACAGGGTGTGAAATAAGTATACTCCTTGATCCCCATTGTGCTTTCTAGATCATCATTCCTCCTTCTTAATATTTAATACTTTCTGTGCTTTTGACTATCATGCCATAAAACTATTGCCCACTAATCTTTCTTATTGTTGTCATCTACTGACATCCCTGTCAACCTCCCTGATTCATGAATACTTGTAGAAACCTGTTCACTTTCTCTGTCTCCATCCCTAAACTTTCTGTCATCCCTAATGCTTTACATAGCTTTCTGAATAAATCAATAATTCAATGGCTGGCTGACTCAATCCTTGATCTCTATACTTACTACCATTAATCTTTTCTTACCCTCTATCACAGCTGCCTTTGTCATGATAGTATTCTAGATCTTGTACTCTGTCTTTGATGCTGGATTTTACTTCTCTGCACTTAGGAAAATCTCTTAGGTACTTTTGCTATCCATATTCTCTCATAAGTTGATCTTATCAATTTCTATTTATTATTTAAATACTGCCTTGGATGTATAACCCCTACCCAGATCTTTTCCTTGAGCTCCAGACACATATTGAACTGCCCACTTGGCATTTCAATTTACATGTCTTGAAATCATCTCAAATATACCATGCCCAAAATAGGCCTCTTATTTTTCCCATTTAAACTTATCTCTCCAATCAATAAATCTGTATCTACCCAGCTGTACACGGCAGAAACTGGATTGTTTTTGATTGCTCTATTCTCTTTACACTTATTATCTAATCCTTCAAAAAGTATGATTTAGTTTTCTCTCAGAATATATTTAAATCCATACAATTATATGCATTTATACTTCACCACACCAGTTTAGACCAGGAATATCTCTTACTTGGACTATTCTATCAGCCATCTAACTGGTCTTTCTCCTTCACCTTTTGTATACTTGTAATTTATTTTATTCAGAGAAGCCAGATAATTCTTTAAAAATTTTTTCATCAAATCATTCTATATCTCTGCTTTAAAACCCTCTAATGACTGCACATTGAACTTATGATAGGTCTGCAGTTTTTAATGTGATCTAAAAGATTCTCCATAATACGACCCCTGCTTACTTCTCTGACCTTATACACCATGAGTCCCCTCACTTGCTCTGTTCTGATCACAGAATCCTCTTTCTATTCCTGAAAACTGTCAAGCCTTGCCTGTCTTAGAGCATTCATACTATTTACTCTTTGGTGTATGCTATCATTTGCCTCACATCCTCTACCATAAATCTTCACATGGGATTCTATACCTCCAATTTCAACTGTTTTTCCTCTTATTCCCCACTTATCCATCTTTTTTTTATTACTTTTGGGACTTTAAAATTTTAGTTATATATTTTAATAATTTTTTGTTTGTGTTTTTCCTCTCAAAGAACAAACACCATGTCTCTTTTTCATTACTGTATCCTTGCTACTTAGCAGAGTTTCACACGTAATAAGTGCTCAAAAAGTTTATATTGAATAAATAAATAAATGGAATGACTGCATTATTGATTGTATAACATACTTTGGCATTACTTCCTAGGTAGATCTCAGGATTATGAGGTCAGAAAATAATTTATGCCATCATTAATAATTACCAAATAGCAGCTGTAGGAGGAGTGGAAGGATTTCATTTATCTAATAATATCAAATAAATGATATTTAGTATGGATCAGGGATTTTACTAAATACTGTATATTCAGTGGTAAATATAAGAAATGAGATTTTTTTGGTAGATGAATTGGGGAGTTTTTTAAAGACTATTTTTTCTTCTTAATTTTTTAAAATAGATATGACTAAGGCAAAAAAGAAATAAAAAATAAATGAGGCTTATGACTTTGTGGAAACTATAATATGGAAAGCTTTTCAGGAAGCATTTGGTGATCTCTTTTTTGTGCAGAGCAGTGTTGAGTACAGGGACATGAGAGGGAGAGTTGATTTGTGAGGCTACAGAAATAAGAGTTGATGTAAAATGTGAGAAACAGAAAAATAAACTATTAAAAGAGAGGTAGAAAGACAAAACATCACTTATTCATTCCCTGAATCTCCCAACACTTTTTCTCCCAACACACACACACACACACACACACAGAGTTTACCTTTTCCTCAACATGTGAGGTTGCACAGTGTGAGGAGAGGGGATTTTTATACCTAAAGTAATTTAGTAAATGCCTCACAGATTTCCAAAACTCAAGTACTGAGAAATTAGAGTTACTATTAGAAAGGTAACTGAATTGTGTGCTCAGAATATACAGTTATAGAGCCATAAAAAGGTTAGGGAAAGGTGAGTGGTATCTGATGGTAAAGCTTTGTTTTGAGGATAAAAGCAGAACTAAGTTTTTGGGTGAGAAAGTTAAAGTGTCAGGGGAAGCATGTGCTCACATAACTAAAAATGTTTTTTTTTTTTTGGTGTTGAGTGTCTTTTGTTTGCTTAAAATGAGAATCACATCAAAGATGAGAAATATCACTGATTGAAAGGAAAGAAAATACTACTATTTGTAGACAGTGTATTTATACACCTTAAAACTTATGAATATAAACTATAAAATTGAGACTAAGAGATTGCAGTAAAGTGACCCATTACAAGATGTAGACACAAAAATCAATGTCTTTTCTATATTCCAATAATAAATAGTTACTGTAGATAGAATATTCACAAAAATATCAAAAATATAATATGCCTAAGAGTAGCCCGAATGCAGTAAATAAATAGAAAATAAGAAATACTTAACTGAGATACATTTAAAAAATTGATAAAAAGAGTTATGCCATGTTCTCGAGTGGAAATGTACAACATAATAAATAATTTGTAGGATGTATATTAACAGTCCCTGAAATTATGTTCTGAAGTTTATCTTGAAGAAAGAACAGGGAAGAATATCTAAAGAAATTTTGAAAAAACAAGATACAAAGAGAGGCTCTTATCTTACCACATAATATAACCCATTATTGAAATACAATAATTAAAATTGTAGCATAATACCACAGTCTAGTCAGACAAATAGAATACAGTACATTGACCTCTAACAAACTCTAGAATAGATAATTTGTATGATAAAGAAAGCATCATAAATCAATACTAAAGTTTAGTTGAAAATAAAATTTTGCCCAAGTAATTGACCAAAAAAAATCCAGTAAGATTTTTACTTCTACCATATTTATAGTACCTCAAAAAAATTTCAAATGAGATAACATATAAAAAATTTATTAAATATAAGTCAGTTTAGAATGGATAGAAACATTTTGGCATGTAAGCCATGAAAAAATTCCAAACGAAATGATTGCTAGAGTGAACTATACAGTTTAAGGGGGAAAAATGCAACTAAGACACCCAGAGACAGACGTAAGCAAGGAGTACAAATGGCCAATAAACATGAGTAAATGTATTTGTAGGGTTGGAACAAACTTTCCTCCACCCTTAAGGTTTTCTGACTGGTCTAATAATCAAATGAACATGAGACAGATCAGCAGGAGAAAATAACCAAGTTTAATATATACATGAGAGAGTCAGAGAGCCCACATGCAGGGGAGGTTCAGAGATAGAAAGGGAGAAAGAGGTACATAAGACATCCTGATCTAGGGTTGAGGTAATACACCTTGGAGGTTTCAAAGGGTCATTACAGGTTTATCAGAAGAGAGAATTTAGTAAATAGAAACTTGTCCCGCCCTATCGATAGATCTAAAGAAGATATCTCTGACAATCTCTTATGGGCAAGGCCCCTAATTCAAATTCTAGGTAGTCAAAAGAAGCGGCAGAAGTTTCCCTTGAGCCTGTCAAGTTGCCTTGAGCTCCAAGTAATCTGCATACAACTGAGGCACATCTTGGGGTGGTTCATTCTGAATCCCCACACATTTCATGTCACTAGTAGTTAAAAAATTTCAAATTAAAGCTGTAAGGTGTCATTTTTTGACTTATCATATTGGATTGCTTTTTGTCTCATATTGATGTTAAGTGATACTGAGGACAGTAATGGGAGTGTAAATTGATAAATATTCTGAAAGATCAATTTAAAAATATGTATCAAGAATTTCAAAAGGGTTTGTACTACTTAACCAACATTCTACTTCTAAAAATATATTCTAAGGAAATAAATTAGAGACATAGGCAATGACCTATATGCAGAAATGTTCATAAGAACATTATTTAAGGTGCAAAAAAAAAATTCAGACCATTTAAATATTTGAAAACAAAGGTTTAGTTAAATAAATTATGATAGATCCATATTTTCCAGTTATAAAAAATCAAGTTTCGAAGTTTTTAATGGTGAGGGAAAATGCTCTCAAGATACATAATCTAAACTTTTTAAAATGTGTCATAAATCCAGAAATAAAAACTGTTTAAAAAATACTGAAAGTACACCAAAATGTTAACAGCAATTGTTTCTTGAAGTTCATATTTGTATAATTTTATTGATTTACCAATTATTGGATTAAAAACTAGTCAGAAAGAAAAGCATTATATAACCTTTACATACATTGCCTCATGTGCTCCTCCTAATAGTGCAGTGAGGTGAGTAATATTCAAATTATTATATTTCTGTTATACACAGTGAAAAAGGCATTGAGAAATCAGGCAACTTATCCAAGGTCTCACAATTCCTAAGTGGGGATCTTTTATCCTCTGTGTAGTATCTGGTAAATAGTAAGCGCTTACTTTATATCTGTTGAGTGAATGACTTAGCTTAAAACTATTCTACAAGCACATCTATAGGATTCTTTTTATTGTAGCTCAAACTTCTGAAACAAATCATCATGGTTTAGGCCTTCAACACTAGGCCACTTCTGAACATTCTTTATAAGATATTACAATACTTTATTTGCATTCACAGAACATTTAACTGGAGCCAGAAATATTGAGTGCCATTATGTTCCATCAATTTGATTTGGTATTATAACAATAATGCTTTAGTGATTTAGAAAGTAATTGCCTCAAGATCAGGGGTTGTGCCTTCTCTATGTCCAGGTTTATATAGAGTTACTCAATTAGCCGTGGCACAGTCAATTTGGTAGTTTAGACCATCTTCAATGATTGCTTGTGCTAAATCCATCAGATTGAATGTGCTTTGATCCAACTGGATTGTTAAAATGGACAAAAAATACTGGATTGACTATGCCATGGCACATTATTTTTAGGTCATAGGCAAGGTCTTGTAAAACATCTAACATAGTGCCTTGAACAACAGAACACTCAATAAATAAATGTGATCATGATGGTAAAAGCAAACTTAACTACAATTACAACATTTATTTCTAAATGATCAGCAATTCTACTTTGAAAATGGAGGAACAGAGATGGAATTTTTCAAAGCTCTTTAATTTACATCTTTGAAAACTCCAGCTGAAAGTATAATTAAGTTCAACACTTAGTATTTCATTGTTTTCTTTGTTTGTTTCCTTCATTATCATGGAAACGTGCAATAGTGACACATTTTCATTCTGTAACCTGATCCCGATGGAGTTTTATTAAACTTCTCTTCATAGTCTCATATCATGATAGCATTTATAACATAGTCTCCACAAATTTCTGTTTAAATTATCATGACTTCTGTGCATTATTTATGTAAAATGTCTACAGTTTAACACTTATGTTTTTGAGGAAATGTTACATAATTTTTTACTATAATACAAAAGTATTTCTTCCAAAAAAATTTTACACCAAAGTTTTAAATCATTCAATATGGATAAATTACTTGGGTGGCTATTAAAAGTGGCATGTTACAGAGAGAAAAGCAGTATGCCAATATCTAAGCATAACACCAGAAAGTACGTATTATAGCTATAATTATACTTCCACCTAGGATGTTATAAGCAAATTGTGTCCCCTCAAAATTCAAATATTGAAGCTGTTAACCTCAATGTGGCAGTATTTGGGAGGGGGGTTGCAGAGACGGCAAAAAAAGGCAAATTGTTAAGAAGTACAAATGGGTAGTTGCAGAATAGACATGGTGATGTAGAGTGTAGCATGGGGAAGATGGTTAATAACATTGTAATAAATATGTAAGGGGGAGAGGTGTACTAGATTTAGTGGGGTGATTGCTTTGCAAATCATGTGGATCTCTGATCACTAGGCTGTACAGCTGAAATGAGTATATTATTGTATGTCAACTGTAATTGAAAAAAAAAACCTCATTGAATTGTACAATGTAAATATGAGCAACTAATTGTCTATTATATTTCAATAAAGCTGGAGTGGGGAAGAAAGAGAAACCAGAGTGCATGCTCTTTCTCTCCTTCCTCTGCACACAGAAGGAAGGTCATGTGAAGACATAGGGAGGAGGTGTCCATTTACAAGCTAGAAGGAGAGGTCTCACCAGAAATCAAACCTGTCTAACCTTGATCTTAGACTCCCAGCTTCTACAAATGTGAGAAAAATAAGTGTCTGTTGTTTAAGCCCTCTAGTCTGTGGTATCCTGTTATGCTAGCCCAAGCAAATTGATATACAAGATTCATGGAAAAAATCTCCCTCCCCAGCTGCTTGTTAAAAATTAGAGTTTTCACTCAGTTCAAACTAAGAATCACATTCCTTAAGGTGGGTGGAAACATGCCAGAACATGTTTCCAGAAATTATTTTCAAAAGAGTCATAAAATAGAATATTTTGCTATTGATTCTAGTAGGGAAAAAGAAGAAGTGATGTAGCTTCTCAAGAACCTTCCTGTGAGCTTCAATTTAAGACATATTTTTTTTTTTTAAAATGGGAAGAGATGTTTACTTTTAAGGACAAATACAAAAAAAGTGACACTGAAGCTTTTGATAATATTAAATGTGGAAAACATTTTTTTGTTTGTGTGTTGTAGTTGTGTTAGAGTGAGGCTGATATTAAGTCATACACAGGTATAGCCATCCTGGTTTACAGCAACTATTCTAGGCAACTATTCTGACTACACTATTCAGTGTAAGTTCCATGCTAGTCATTAATTTCTTCAACTATAATTGATGCTTAGAGCAAGAACAAAAAGATGAAGGTTTGCTTCACAGCCAGGTGGGTAACTCAACACAGAAAGCTGATGTGGTCAACCTACTTTTTGATTCAGTCTTGTCTGTCAAAATAAATCATTATGAATATGCAAAAAAAAAAAAAAAAGAACCAGAAGAAACTTTGATATAAGAAGAATAATATGATGCTCATTCTGGGGAAAAATGCTCAAGCCTATGGAGAAAAGTTGTTTTTTAAGAACTTTGTGAGTCTGTTAATCTAACCTTCAAGTTCAAAGCTTTGTCATTACTAAGAATATCCATAATAATATTCCACAGATTGAGAGAGGAGGTCCAGAAAAAGAGATTCAAAATGGGTTTCACAGAAGTATTGCATATTATAATAAATGTAGAGCTTTTAATGAGGATTATTTTAAAGAGGGCAACAACAGTAAAAAATAAATGAGTTGTATGACAATGTTTGTTGAAAAAGAAATTGGACTCAGTAGTTTAGCTGGTTTTTTTAATGAGCTAAATGATCCATACAAAATTTATTGAAGGATGTCATGTGTAAGGCATTACATTAAGCACTATGATGATAGATAAAATCCAATACCTGTCCTGAAGGAGTTTATGTTTTGTATAGTGATGATTTAAGTCTGGTGATGATTCACTAGCTACTGAACAAAGTAGCTAGGGAGTGCTGTAAAGGCATGCCCAGAAGCTATTTACTGGGTTTACATTAGGGATGTAAATCTAAATTGCCTTTGGCCTTAGAGGTCAGGAGAAGAAACTAATCCAGCACTGATCAATAGAAACATATGTAAAATCACAAATGAAACCCAGGTGTCTCTACTGTAGCGTCAATCAGCTGTGACCAGCTCCAGCAGCGGGAGCTGAAGTGACGACGCTGGAGTACCCCAGAAGCCAAGAAACAATATTGAAAAAAGGAGCTTTTGAAAAGTGGATGGAGAAATTATCTAATTTAAGGAGTGATGCTAGAAAAATGGCAGAGTGACAGTTGTCCTGAGATCTCTCACCTTGAAAAAAAAGAAGCTGAACATCTAAAACTAATAATAATAATAATAATAATAATAATAATAATAATACACTCAACCTATACACAAGCACATCTGAGTGAGGGATCTGTGAATAAGAGCTACCACAGATCAGAACCCTGGGAGTTGGGTGGTAGACTGGAAGAAATAAAGAAGCTGCCTCTCTCAGCTTGAGATCCATACAGGGGGAGAGGGAGGGAAAAAGGTGTAACTAGTTCCCAAGCAGCCCTACCCAGGAGAGTGGTGAGCTCCACGCAGCCAGTGACATGCCCAGGGATCAAGGCAAAAAGCAGAGAAGTGGGAAGGGCAAAGAAGAAATAGTTGATATTAATTGTCACAGTTGCAAAATGTAAGGCTGAGCTGCAGCCCAAATCCCTCAACCCAGAGGGCAACTACCCCCATAAACTTCAAGACCAAATATCGTGGAGCCCCACGGGAATCTGAGCCAACACTACCAAAACTGTCACTAACACTGACAGGGACTGAGACTGAGGGTAGTGAGCATGACTGAATATTTATAAGGAAAAAAAGGCATTAATATGACTTTGTGTAATGCAGGGATACAAGAGGCTTAGACACCTCCTACTGGAAACCAAAAGAAAAACACCTTCCTTGCAACAGGCTAAGGAGAGATCTTTATATAATAAATCTTCTTACTGGAACAAAAGCAGAATGTACTTTCATCATTGCCCATGCAGAGAAATAGTCTATTAAACACTATGAACAACCAGGATGACAAGGTAGCTCAGAAAGAAAGAAAAAAGTCTCCAGAAAACAAGCTTGAAGACATAGAAATAAGTGACTTAAATAACAAAGAACTCTGGGCTACTTCTAAAAAACTTCAGTGAGACCCCAAACAATTCATATCAACAATTTCAAAAACTGAAAAAATAACTAGATAAGAAGAAGTATTCTTTAGCAAGGAGATTGAAACCCTCAAAACGAACCAAATAGAACTTCTGGAAATGAAGAATACACTGAAAGAGGTGAAAAATGAAATAGCAAGCTTAGGAAATAGAGTCGACCAAATGGAAGAAAGAATCACTGATATTGAAGACAGAAATCTAGAATTAAATGAGAAGGAAGAAGAGAAAAACCAAAGAATGAAAAATAATGAAAGAGAAATACAAGAACTAGTTGATACCACCAGGAGAGGAAACATAAGAATAATGGGAATTCTGGAAGGGAAAGAAAAGAAGCAGAGATTAGAAAGCATTTTCAGACAAATAGTTAACAAGAATTTCCCAAATCTAAGGAATGAGCTGGAGCTTGGAATTCAAGAAGTCAACAGAATACCCAATTATCTCAACTTCCAAAGAGGCTTTCACCAAGACACATTATATTAAAAATATGAAAACTTGAAGACAAAGAAATAGATCTCAGGGCAGCAAGGGAAAAGAAGATGGTAAATTATAAAGGAAAAATCATTATATTATTATTGGACTTCTCAGCATGAACCTTACAAGGCAGAAAGTAGTGGAATCAAATATTAAAACTATTAAATGAAAGGAACTACCAGTCAAAAATAATATATCCAGCAAAGCTCTCCTTCTTATATGAAGGAGAAATAAAGACCTTTTCACACATACAAAAATAGAGGGAATTCTCTAATACAAGGCCTACATTACAAGAAATACTGAAAGGGGAAAGCTCATCTAAAACAAAATTGTAAAAAAATACATAAGGTGACTAGCAGACGAATGCAACCTTTATTAAGAACAGGGCATTATAGAAGCAGAAGAATGCAACCTTTATTAAGAACAGGGCATTATAAGCTTAAACAATAAGGGGATTTGTTATTGCAAGATAGTAGTGAATGTTTAGCATACATAGGGACAAATTGAGACAATAGCAGAAAAGGGAAGGATTGAAAGATCCAAATTCTCAAATGGGAAGGGAGATAAGGCACATGCACAAGAAAATGGACATTATATATATGTATAATATATAATATATGTAATATATATAATATATATAATAAACATGTATATACATGTTATATATAATATATATTATATAAAATACATATAACTATACTATATATATGTAACTATCCTCTACATATTCCTAATTGTAACTACATGCCAAAGATTCAGAACTGAAGTATATAACATAAAACAAGAAAGGCCAGAAGAATAATCCACAAAACACAACCAAAACACACACACACACACACACACACACGCAAGGACAAGGAAACAATGGAAACACCGAGGTACCAAAAAGCAAAAGATAAAATTTCTATAGGAAACCTCATATTTCAATAATCACCCTAAATGTAAATGGACTGTGAACTCACCAATAAAAAGGCATAGAGTTGCAGATTGTATCAAAAGACAAAACCCAACCATATGCTGTTTCCACGAGACACATCTCAGATCCAAAGACAAATATAGACTCAAAGGGAAAGGGTGGAAAATGATACTTCAAGCAGATGGCATTTAGAGAAAAGAGGGAGTAGTGGTACTAATATCAGATGAAATAGACTTCAAAATAGAAAAGGTAAAAAAAGATACTGAGATACACTTCATAACGATAAAGAGAATTACACTTCAGGAAGATATAACACTTATTAATATTTGTGCTCCTAATCAGGAAAACCCAAAATATGTAAAGCAATTACTAACAGAACTGAAGAAAGAAACTGACAAAAGCACTATCATACTAGGGCCCTAAATATCCCACTTTGGATATGGACAGACCATCTAAACAGAAAATCAATAAGGAAATAACATACTTAAATGTCATATGAGACCAACTGGACATAATTGACTTTTATAGAGCCTTTCATCCCAAAACAGCTACTTATACATTCTTCTCTAGTGCACATGGAACATTCTCAAGGTTCACCCACATGCTGGGACACAAAGACAGCCTCAACAAATATAAGAGGGTTGAAATCATGCCAGCCATATTCTCCGATCATAAGACTTTGATGCTGGAGATCAACTGTAAAAAGAAAGAGGGAAGAACCACAAGTACATGAAGATTAAGCAACATGCTGAAGAATGACTGGGTCAGAGAAGAAATAAAGAGATTAAGGGATACATAGAAATGAATGATATGATAGTATAACATATCAAAACCTTTGGGATACAGCAAAAGTGGCAATAAGAGGAAAGTTCATATCATTACAGACCTACTTCAAAAAACAAGAAAACCCAAATAAACAGCCTAATGCTTCATCTTATAAAACTAGAAAAAGAAGAACAAATGAAGCCTAAAAACAGTAGAAGGAAAGAAACAATCAAAATTAGAGCAGAATTAAATGAAATTGAAAACAACAACAACAACAACAACAAAATAATAGAAAAAATAAATGTAACAAAGACCTGGTTCTTTGAGAAGGTTAATAAATTTGACAAATCCCTGGCTATACTCACTAAAGAAAAAAGAGAAAGGACACAAATAAACACAATCAGGGATGAAAAAGGAGAAATGATGACAGACATGGCAAAAATACAAAGGATCATAAAAGAATATTATAAAAAAGTACATAACACCAAATTTAATAACCTAGAAGAAATGGACCAGTATTTAGAAAAATACAACCTTCCTAGACTGAATCAAGAAGAAATGGAAAATCTAAATGGACCAATCAGCAGTATGGAAATTGAAACAATAAACCTACCAAAAAGTAAAAGTCCAGGACCAGATGGCTTCACCAGTGAATTCTACCAAACATTCAAAGAAGATTTAATACCTATCCTTCTCGAACTCTTCCAAAAAAATCGAAGAGGAGGCAATACTTCCCAACTCATTTTATGAGGTCAATATTGCCCTGCTTGCAAACCTGGTATAGATAACACACACAAAAAAAGAAAACTGCAGACTAATAACTCCCATGAAGACAGATGCAAAAAATCCTAAATAAGATAATAGCAAACCAAAACAGCAACACATTAAAAAGATTATGCACCACGATCAAGTGGGCATATCCCTGGGGCACAAGGATGGTTCAAAATACGCAAACAATTAATGTGATATACCACCTAAACAAATTTAAAAATAAAAATCATATAATCATATCAATAGATGCAGAAAAAGCTTTCAACAAGATATGACATTCATTTATGAGCGAAACACTTAAACAAATCGGTATAGAAGGAAAATACCTTAATGTAATAAAGGCCATATGTGACAAACCCTGTGCCAATGTTATAGTTAACTGTGAAAAATTAAAAGCCTTTCTTCTAAGATCAGGAACAAGACAAGGCTGTCCACTATCGCCACTGTTATTCAATATAACATTGAATGTCCTAGTGAGTGCAATCAGGCAAGAGAAATTTATAAAAGGCATCCAAATAGGAAATGAAGAATTCAAACTGTCTCTATTTGGGGATGACATGATTCTCTATATAGAAAACACTAAGGTTGACACTAGAACACTACTAGAAACAATAAACAAATATAGTAAAGTTTCTGGATACAAAATCAATATTCAAAAATCCATAGTGTTCCTACACTCTAATAATGAAGTGTCAGAAAAAGAAGTGGAAAAAAATAATTCATTTTGCAATTGCAACAAAAAGAATAAAATACCTAAGCATAAATTTAATGAAACATGTGAAGGACCTACATGATGAAAACTATAAGACCCTCTTAAAAGAAATCAAAGAAGATACAAAGAAATGAAAAGATATTCTGCATTCTTGGACTGGAAGAATCAACATAGTTAAAATGACCATATTATCTAAAGCATTATACAAATTTAATGCAATCCGCATCAAAATCTCATTGGCCACCTTTTAGAAATAGAACAAAAAATCATCAGATTCGTATGGAAGCACAAAAGACCCCAAATCGCCAAAGCCCTTCTGAGAAAAAAGAACAAGACTAGAGGCATCACTCTGCCTGACTTCCAATTATACAACAAAACAACAATAATCGACATGGCATAGTATTGGCAGAAAAGTAGACACATGGACCAATGGAACAGAATTGAGGGTCCAGAAGTAAACTCATGTTTATATGGGTAAATAATTTTTGACAAAAGAGCCAAAAACATACAGTGGAGAAAGAAAAGCCTCTTCAATAAACTGTGCTGGGAAAACTGGAAAGCTACCTAAAAAAAAAAAAAAGAAAGTAGAGTGCTGTCTATCACCATACACCAAAATTAACTCACACTGGATTAAGGACCTGGATATGAGACCTGAAACCATAAATTGCATAGGGAAAAACATAGGTACTAAACTCATGGACCTTGGACTTAAAGAGGATTTTATGAATTTGACCTACAAGGCAAGGGAAGTAAAAATAAAAATAAATGAACGGGACTACATCAAACTAAAAATCTTCTGCACATCAAAAGAAATCATCAACAAGGTTCAGAGACAATTACCCAAATGGGAAAATATATTTGCAAATAACACCTCTGATAAAGACCTAATATCTACAATATACAAAGAACTCATACAACTCAATAAATTAAAAAAAACTGATAATCCACTTGGCATCTTAATAGACACTTCTCACAAGAAGACATACAAATGGCCTCCAAATATATGAAAAGATTCTAAATATTGCTAGCTAGCAGGGAAATGCAAATCAAAACAATGAGATAGCATCTCGCACATATTAGAACGGCGATTATTAACAGGACAGGTAATAACAAGTGTTGGAAAGGATGTGGAGAAAAAGGAACCCTCATACACTGCTGGTGGGACTGAAAATTGGTACAGCCAAAATGGAAAGGAGTATGGAGGTTCTTCAAAAAACTAACGATTGACCTACCACATGATTCAACAATTCCTCTGCTTGGTTTCATACTAAAGGCTTGTAAACATATCCAAAAAGATATATGCACACCGATGCTCATAGTAGTATTGTTCATGGTGGCCAGGACATGAAAGAAATTGAAGTGCCTTACAATAAATGATTAGATAAAGAAGCTATGGTACATGTATACAATGAACTCTTAGTCAACTATAAGAAGAGATGAAATACTGCCATTTGTGACACATGGGTGGATCTTGAGATAATCATGCTAAGCGAAATAAGCCAGATAGAAAAAGTTGAAAACCACATGATATCACTTATAATGGGATATAAATCTAAAAGCAACAAACAAACATGACAATCAAACAGAGACTCATGGACATGGACAATAGACTAGTGGTTACCAGAGGGTAGTGGGGGCGGGGCAATATAAATAGGGTAAAAGGGGTCAGATATGTGGTGACAGAAAAAAAATCTAACTATGCAAAATATATATTTCTTATTTTTGAATTGTACACCCGAAACTTACTGTATATCGTTAACCAATGTCACCACAATAAAAATTAAAAATGAATAAACAAACAAACAAATAAATAAATAAATCACAAATGCAATTGCAGATGTATAGTTTTAACTTTTCTAGTAGCCACATTAAATAATGTAAAAAGCAAAATGGTTAAAGTCATTTTAGTAGTAAAATTGTGTTTATATACATAATATTATTTCAACACATAATCAATATTAATTATTAATGACAAATTTTGCATATTTTAAGTGCTAAGTCTTCAAAACTCTATGTGTATTTTATACTTATTTAATGTCTCTATTTCAACTAGCCACATTTTAAATGCTTAAAAGGCACATATTATCTACTAGCTACCATAGTGGACAACACAGGTCTAGTCTATATGATCCTGAACTAGTCTTGGAGTTTGAAATCTATTCTATTCTATTCAAAGCATGGCTTTTAGATGACCCCAACAATGAACTTTCTCTGAGATGCCAGTTGAACTCGTTAGCTCAGTTGGATAATATCTACCAATTTGATACCAATTAAGTCTCCCTACAATGAAATGCCAGTGCTTTAGAGTCTCTTTAAACTCCCAAGGGCCATCTTTTAAGTATCCTCTTTCATGCCCCACTGGATATGCTTCTATTACAGTAATCATAATACTTTAGGGCATTTATTTAATAAATATATTTTCTTCTACATGACAACATAATAAGGCAGATATTTTCAGTCAAACTGACCTGGGTTCTAATCCCCAATTTTCCCCTCGGAGAGTTCCTAAACCTCATGTTTAAAATGAGAAGTGTAATAATGCATTCCTTACAGTGTTTCTGTAAGAGAGATTTGAGATAATGCTTATAAATTTATTCAAAACACTTAGCACATTGTTTATCACCAGAAATCATTCCATAAATTGTATATTCTATTATTGTTAATAATATTATTGATAGAACAATATCCTGTTTATTTTTATATTCTTTAGCCTAGCATAACAGGCTTTTAGTAAATTTTATTTAATTAATTAATCAAGACTCATCAGATATGATAATGTATAGCTTGCTCAAGCTTTTAACTTTACAGAAAATAGAAACCTTAGAATTATAACTGCTAAGCAATTAAATTGAGAAATCTTTGCTTAAAGTTTAGAAAATCACTCATAGATTCTATTATTTCTCTAAAACTTCAGGAAGAAGTTTTGAAATTACTTTTCCAGAGAACGTAACTTAAACATCCAAAATTCTGTGAGCCATAATCTGTATTCAGCAACATCTATAATTATTGATGTTTTCCTATTGTCTGATGGAAATAAAAAGTTTCTTTGGTAATCTGCTACAAAGTAACTGGTCAAAGCAAAACACTCAGAATAGAAAAATAAAAAAGATCAATTGTCTAACTTTACAGAGTCTTTTTATTTCTTAGAAATAAAGTCTTATTGGCAGAATAGAGTTTAGAATCAAAGGAGGCCAAGATCCTGTTAGAAACAGACACAGTATACTCAACGCGTATGTACACATCCATTCAAAGACATGTACACACAAACATATTCACAAACACCCAGGCCAACAACTTCTGCTGGAATTCTCTAATACTTTCAGCAATCATTAAACAATCTGGCAAAGACTTAAAATATGCTGGTGTTTTGGTGGTTTGAACTTCCATATTGAGTCACTGATAAGTTTATTTTATTTCACCCTCTTTACTTTGGCTGTTCTTCAACGATGTCCTATACAGTAGCAAAATTTGAGCTGCCCTTGTCACAAGAAATGGTGTGCTAGTAGGTGAATAGGAGCACCTTTCAAAGAATTGTACATTTGAATAAGCCTAGTCTGGGAATAGGCAATTGAAGCTCAAAAAAGGCTCACAATCATATGGGTTATTCCCAAATATTGCAGATTATAAAGGACATTGTCCTTAAGGATGCAATACTGAAATTTTCTGCAGGCACAGTTGCATTTTTGCTGCTAATTCATGTTCCCATATTAGATTGTATAGCTCTTAAGAATATGGATGGAATTCCCAAGTGAAGAGATCATCTTCACTTTGGGGATCAGATAGATTAAAGGAAAATGAATTTCCTTGCTACATTTGATAAGGGGATGTGTTCAGTAATGTTTTTGAGCACTAGCTGTAGGGGCAGACAGACCTGAATTTAAATCTCAGCCATGCCGCTTCCTAGCTTTCTGACCTCAGTTTTCTTATGTGTAATCTGAACATAATAATACTTACCTTATAAGGTTTTTGTAATTATTTAATATACAAATTATTATTATTAACAACACCATTATTATGAACCTGGATAGATCAGCTCTATCTCCAATAATTAAGTAATATAGTACAATAAATTATGGTTTTAGACAATTAATAAAGCCTTGAATGTTGTTTCCAAAGGTACCTAAGATGATAAAACAAATGAACTGATGAGTATATGGGAGTTCTTTGTTCTATTCTTGCAACTTTTCTTTAAGTTTATGATTTAATCAAAGTTTTTAAAAACTTGCAAAAGTGTCTAAATATGTTCTGCCTTTGTGTTTGTGACTAGGCAACAACCCAGGAACCATGGTGACCCTAAGAATTTATGATTTATTAGTTTACAGTCTGAGTATAGCACATCTATTGGGTTTTATGCTCATTAATACATTTGTTTTATTATGATTTCTCTAATGGGGAGGAGGAGGATTATCCAAACATTAATGATGATGTCCTAATTTTAAGAAAGTTTGCACCAGCATTCAGGATAGAATGATGAACTTAGCTGGGGGCCCTCTCTGCTGCAAGTGGCTTTTCTAAAGTCTGGAATGCTTTGCTGCCCTAGGAAGCTCTCTGGTTCATTCCCACACTCCTATTCCCCCTTGAGTCCAACCCGATGTTCATAATAAAACAACTGATCATTTCAGTGCCCTTTTCCTAGCCTGTCAGCTAGAAAAGCATAGAAGCTTTTAAAATAAATTCTCTTCCAGATTGGAACACTTTACCTAGGAAAGTTTTATAATCTATTATTGAGTTTCAAGAGTAAATCTGAAACAACCATGAAAGTGTCTTTACATTGCAAAGCCTTGTGTAAACTTTTCATGTGCTTTCAAATTTCCTTTCCTCAATAAATCAGGTAAGGGCTGTGAAGGTTCACAAACATGTCAAGGCAAACTATGTTCGTTTGATTTCACTTTCGAATTTAAAATGGGATCATCCTTGGCCATGAAGGCCAAATTCAAGACAGGGAGCCCAAAAGCCCTTTGGAAAATATCCAGCAAGGCAGTGTTATGTATTTGGTTAAGAAAAAGAACTGATTGTTCCTTCTCTGTGTCAGTTTCTGTGAACAAGTCACTTGGTTGAGTCATTTTTATCTGGGAGAGATAGTCAGACTTATTTTTGCCCATTTAGAAATAGTTTGTAAGGATAAAGGTTGTAAATATGTTTAGATATTTGCTTTCAGAAATACATAATGCAATTTTGAAAACATCAAGAATTTCTTAAGTCTCAATGGGAAGTCCAATCGAGAAAGGTTGATACAAATGTATCTAAAGCTTTCACCACATTGGTGTGGCTTCTTGATAAGGAAATTTCTTGGGTTTCTATCAGTAGCTTCACAATTCTAATTATTATATTACTAAATTTTTGCTGTTTATTCAGATACAGAGAAATCCTTTGGCATTATATATTTGGGGAAAGGAATTAGCTACCTTTGACAGATCCTTGAACCCCCCTGGCCACATAAACATAGTGTAAATTAGTCTTACTAAATAAATTAAACCTTTATCAAATGCCCATATAAATTAGCACTGTAAAAGCATAAGATAGGTAGGATTACTTCTAAGGTGTGTCATCATCATGTGATGTTGATGACAGAAAGCAACACTTGAAATTTAGTTTTGAGTTTCTGGGTCCTGAACACTTGATTTTATTTTATCTTGTTTAGGAAGGATGGAGAATAGCACCTGTATCCTATAGTGTTCTCAGTGGGCATAATGTACATTCTCTTTTAATAATTTTTATAGTCTCTATTTTTATTAATGCACCCTGAATATGCTATGCTTTTTATTGTGAATAACTAATAAAGAATGGCTGTAAAAATAGTCATAACACTTTACCATTTTCTTCCATATTTTTATCTCCCACTGTAAACTTCAGTGCTGCTCAGAAATGCAATTAAAGTAAAATGAACTTACAAAGAATGCATTTAAGACTATGTCAACAGCTCATACAGCTCCCTATGGCTTCTTTCACTGGACATATTCATAATAACACAATGTTTCCTTGGCTTTTTTCTCAATGTAATATTTCTTATTTATAATTATCTAATATCAGTGATTAAAAATTGCATACAGAAGTCAAAGACAGGCATCTTAACTCCTGGGAGCCTGGTGAATATTAGTTAACTTGTGGTGAGACAAAAAGGTTAATCTGAGATAAAAATGTTTCTGAAGTATAATTTAATCCCTTGGGATGCAGGAGAACTTTGTATTTTAAATGGTTACTGTCTGGTAAACTACACCATCACTTAAATATGTCATCAGCAACAACTAATTAATCACCTATTATATGCAAGGTATCGTTCATTGCACAAAGAGGTATAAAACATAGTCCTGGTCCTCAGGCAATATATGATCTATTTGAGGGAAAATAGAATATAATTAAAAAATAATAAATTAGTATGCATAGATAATAATTAAGACTCACAGAAGAGTAAGAATCTTGCAAGGCTCATTTTCCAGGGTTCTCACTATTAAAATAACATTTGGACAAAATCTGTGTTAATTAATAGAGATCAGCTAGAAGAAGGGTAGTTAAATGACCTTGCAAGTTCCAAAGGTAGAAAGGCAGAACTGTGTTCAAGAGCAGAATTTTTTTTTCTTTTACTTTTAATTACTTAGTTCTAATTTTTTTTTATTTTTTAAGGTTTTGTTTGTTTGTTTGTTTCAGTAATAGAGACATATGCAGTGTGAAACTGAAGAGAAAGCTGGAAAAGAAAGGTCTAGCTAGATTTTAGAGATTCTTTAATGCAAGACTGACAAAATTGGGCTTAATCTTGTAGCTGGTAGAAATCCATGGAAAGTTTTTAAGCAGAAGAGTAACAATTTAAGAGGATCACATAGTGACATGTGAGATCATAGGGAAGGAAGAAACTGAAAGCAGGGAAGCTAGCAAGGGCTGCACTATATCGTACTTAGACCAAGCAGGAGGGCATCCTATGTTCACAGGCAACAGAATAAACCTGTATTTCACAAACTTTATTCTTTAGAACACTATATTCATAAACTGTCAGTTGTCATACTATGACAAATACCAAATAGGTTTGGGAAACAATCGTTTAAATAAGATTAAACAAGTTTCTTTTCTTGGGGACTCCTCAGATCCTATAGCAATCTAATGTGCATTGTGATACTTCAAAAAGTAAAGCATGTAGTACTTCCAAAGCCTATTCAACCATGAACCTTCTTTCAAAATAAATCATCTATTATACTTATGTTTTTTTCAATATAGTTTTGGATATTATTTACCATATAAGAATTTCTTACTGACAGAACTGAGAAAAGGCAGCCAAATGAAACATGAAACATTTATGTTTTGAAAGAAAAGTCAGAAGATAAGATGAGAGTGAGAGTGATCAGGACCTCTATGATCAGATCACGCAGCACTATTGGGCTGGTTTAGGTTGATAAAATTGTCCTGGATTGGCCAGTGGGGAAGAGAAGCCCTGGAAGGTGCATGGGAAAATAGCAGTTACATCTTTCAGAATGATCATTTTCATGGTATCAGGCAACTCATATGAATAGGGATTAGTTGTCTTTGGATTAATGTAAATCTACAGCTCTTCAACTTGGACGTCATTTGGAAATATTCCTGTTAGTGACATTCATTGAGTATATTCTTTCTAATTGGTAAAATTGACATGGAAATCATTCATTTTAGGGAACTGAAATTCCATTTTTAATTAATGAAACCATCATTCTCCCAGTAACTCAGACTTAAACGTTTGAAATCATCTGTGATATTTATGTCTCCCTTGCCCCCATATTAAATCTAACACTGAATCCTGCTTCATTAATTTTCTTGCATTCTTTCTACAGTTCTAGCTCAGAACTCTCATATTCCTGCTCAAAATTATTTTTCATGATATGGTCAGTTTCATCTTCATGAAAACTTTTTTCCCCCATTTATAACAATCCCTTGCTCAAGCACCTTCATGACTACAATATCCAAACTCTTTCAGATGGTCAGCTTCATCTTCATGAAAACTCCCTCCCTCTTCCCCCCACATTTATAACAATCTCTTGCTGAAGCACCTTCATGGATATAATATCCAAACTCAGGTGGCATTCAAAGACTTCCATTTTCTAGCCCATACATACGTTTCCAATCCTGTGTTCTACCGTCCCCTAATTGGATCCCTTTGCTTCCATCAGAGCAATTTATTGTCAACTGGCTATTAGCATTCTCTTCCTACTCATTTTCTCCTTTCTCTCACCTCTTCACCTATCTAAAATTAACCCATTGGATAACACCCAGTAGAAGAGCTATTCCTGGTAATAAGCCTGCAACAACATCAACACATAATGATATCTTTGTATTCAGGACTAATTTTGCATTACACTCTGTACCACTGATTTGGGACTAAGTCCCATATGTCTTGCATTGTTTCTACCTTGTTTCCTCAAGTAGATGGTAAGCTCCTTGAAGGTAACAATTACACTTTATGTTTACTGGCATCCTCTATGACACAGAAAAAGATTTTGATGAATTCTAGTCAAAAAAATACAAGTTTTTGTAAATTAAATTGCTTAGTGACCATATCTTTATTTCTGAACACAAACTTAAACGTAATAAAAATAACTCTACTCTCTATTTACTCAAAAATTAAATATTTCTCTGTATTCTTATTTGATATTATTACTTGAAATTGTATTTGTTTTCCCCCTTGAAACATTATCTACATGTATTATGTTGCATTCATGACAAAGCCTCCAATTAATAATTAATAAAATTTCCATTTTTATCAGTGATTTTTGTTAACTAAAAATAATAGAGAAATATCATTTTTTTTCTGTTGGATTTTGAAAGAGGATGTGATGCTTTCAAGCTATATAGTCTTCTAAACTTAGCACTTTCCTATCTTAGAGAACTCCAGATTTTTCTACCTGCTAAATAAGTAATTCATATTTGCAATAAGCAGAGATGTTATTCTTTTATGGGAGAGAGAGGAACTCATTTCTGATGATCCTAAATTGTTCATCAAAACCACCTTGAAAGTGTTGACTTGATTTCTTTATTGACTAATTATAATTTGAATGTGTTTTGGCACAACTTACAGTACAGAATCTGATTGCAGATGTCTAGTATAGCAAACTTTTCCTTTATTTCTCACTTTATTTAAAGGAAAACATTTTGGAAAATGCTAGTATTTGGAGTGCTATATAAAATATGTATCTTACAGCAAAATGTCAAGGAAAATTAACGGGCAACTAGTGTATATGTAGGGGGAGGAGGACACGGCTGTACAGGAGAAGGCTAGAAACAGAACTCCTTTAAAAAGCACAAGAACAGTTCCTTATTAATATGCACATAAGACAACATCATGGTAGTTACCTGGAAACAAGTAAGATGGAGTCAATTTATGAAAAGGACTCTGATGCCCCAGTGAAGCATATTGAAATCTAAATCTACTAGAAAAAGGGGCTGTTGACCAAATTAGTTTATACAATTCAGTGCTTGAAAATGAACTTTGGGGGAAAAAAACCTCACATTTAATTTTCCTGTTACATTATCACATTTTTTTCAATGAACTACTTAAAAGCAGTATTAACCGGCCACTCAATGAGTTCCAGGAAATAGAATGGTAAGGGCTGAAGTAAATGTTTTACAGGGGCATCTGAAATCTTGTAAATGATAGGACATCTCAAAGGGTAACCCTTTTCATTACACATTTATAACCCTATTCCAAAATATTCTATCCAATTGAAGGAGGTGCCTGTTAACTTGACAGTTTAAGGCAATGCTTCAAAATTCCCTCTAATGGCAATATGAAACAGAAATTACAAAGTTAGGGGTGACTGATAAAATTCTGCTCTGTGGTTTTTGGTGGTAGATACAAGACTATCATACAGTGGGAAGAGAAGATTCCTCTGGCTAAATACCTCCCATGGTAAGAACAAAGAATATTCAATGTATGGAACTTGACAGGGGTAAGGAAGAAAAATGCATATGCTTTTATAGAAACATCAGGTAATTTAAGTATGAGAAAAGGTATAATGGAAGAAATTGAAGTTCTAAATTTTATTACCCAAAATAAAGTTTATGTATGGGAATATATTTTTTTCAATATTTATTTTTTAAATTTTTTTATGGTTAACGAAATCCAGTATCAGCTGTACACTTTAACAGTAAATATATCTATCTATCTATCTATCTATATATATATATATCTAGATAGATAGATAGATAGATAGATAGATAGATAGATATAGATATAGATAGATATAGATAGATATAGATATATTTATACTGTATGTTCATAACCCATAATTAGATTTCCTTTTGTCACTACATATTTGACCTGCTTTATCCCATCTACCATCCCCTCCTACCTCTCTCCTACACTCTGATAACCACTAGTCTATTGTCCATGTACATGAGTCTCTGTTTGTCCTGTTCATTTGTTGCTTTTAGGTTTATACCCCACATATAAGTGATATCATGTGGTTTTCAACCTTTTCTGTCTGTCTTATTTAGCTTAATATGATTATCTTGAGGTCATCCATATTATCGCAAATGGCAGTTTTTCATCTCTTTTTATGGCTGAGTAATATTCCATTGTATATATGTACCACAGCTTCATTAGCCAATCAACTATTTTAAAACACTTCAGCTGCTTCCATGTCCCGGCCACTGTGAATAATGCTGCTATGAACATTGGTGTGCAAATATTTTTTCAGATAAGGGTTTTCAAGTCGTTGGGGTAAATACCCAGTAGAGGAAGGGATTACTGGAACATATGGTAGATCAATTCTCAGTTTTTTAAGGAACCTCCATACTGTTTTCAATAGTGACTATACCAATTTGCAGTCCCAATGGCAGAGTATCAGAGTTCTTTTTTCTCCGCATCCTCTCGAACACTTATTATTATTTCTCCTGTTGATTATAGCTATTTTAACAGGTGTGAGATGGTATCTCACTGTGGTTTTGATTTACATTTCCCTAAAAGCTAGAGATGTTGACCATATTTTTATATATTTGTTGGCCACTTGTATGTCCTCTAAGGAAAAGTGTCTGTTCAGGTCCTCTGCCCATTTTTTTATTAGATCATTTGTTTTTCTGTTGTTATTGAGTCATATGAGTTCTTTGTATATTTTGGATGTTAAGCCTTTATCCGAGGCATTGCTTGCAAATATATTTTCCCATTTGGATGGTTGTCTCTTTACCTTGTTGATGATTTCTTTTGCTAAGCAGAAGCTTTTTAGTTTGATGTAGTCTCATTCATTTATTTTAGCTTTTACTTCCCTTTCCTTTGAAGTCAAATTCATAAAATTCTCTTAAAAGCCAAGGTCCTTGTGTTTAGCTGCTATGTTTTCTTCTATGTATTTTATTGATTCAGGTCTTATATTCAGGTCCTTAATCCATTTTGAGTTAATTCTGGTGTGTGGTGATAGACACCAATCTACTTTCATTCTTTTGCAGGTTCTTTCCAGTTTTCCCAGCACCATTTCTTGAAGAGCTCCCTTTCCCCATTGTACGTTTTTGGCTCTTGTGTCAAAAATTATTTGCCCATTTAAACATGGGCTTATTTCTGGACTCTTGATTCTGTTCCACTGGTCCACATGTCTCTGTTTTTCTGTCAATATCATGCTGCTTTGATTACTGTCACTTTGTAGTATAATTTGAAGTTAGGCAGGGTGACACCTCTAGCCTCATTCTTTTTCCTCACGATGATTTTGGCAATCATCATGAGGAAAAAGATGATTTTGGGGACTTTTATGCTTCCATACAAATCTGATGATTTTTTGTTCTATTTCTTTAAAAAAAAAAATGCCAATGGGATTTTGCTGGAGATTGCATTAAGTCTGTATAATGCTTTAGGTAATATGATCATTTTAGCTATGTTGATTCTTCCAATCCAAAAATATGGAATGTTTTTACATTTCTTTGTAGGGTCTTGTAGTTTTTATTATATAGGTCCTTCACTTGTTTCATTAAATTTATTACTAGGTACTTTATTCTTTTTGTTGCAATTGCAAAAGGAATTATTTTTTCTACTTCTTTTTCTGACACTTCATTATTCGAGTATAGGATCAGTATGGATTTTTGAACATTGATTTTGTATCCAGAAACTTTACTGTATTTGCTTATTGTTTCTAATAGTGTTCTTGTGGAGTCTTTAGGGTTTTCTATATAGAGAATCACGTCATCTGCAAATAGTGACAGTTTGACTTCTTCATTTCCTATTTGAATGTCTTTTATATCTTTCTCTTGCCTGACTGTCCTCACTAGGACTTCCAATTTTATATCGAATAACAGTGGTGATAGTGGACAGCCTTACCTTAATCCTTATCTTAGAGGGAAAGATTTTAGTTTTTCACCATTAAGTATAATGTTGGCTGAGGGTTTGTCATAGATGGCCTTTATTATGTTAAGATACTTTCCTTCTATACCAATTTTGTTAAGTGTTTTGATCATAAATGTATGTTTATCTTGTCAAAGACTTTTTCTGCATCTATTGATATGACCATATAATTCTTATTTTTTAATTTGTTTATGTAGTGTATCACATTAATCGATCTGCATCTGTTGAATCATTCCTGTGCCTTTGGGATGAAGCCAACCAGATAGTGGGGTATAATCTTTTAAATATGTTGCTGTATTCATTTCACTAGTATCTTATATGAGATTTTTGCATATGTGTTCATGAGAAATATTGGTATGTAGTTTTCTTTTTTGTGTTATCTTTACTAGGTTTTGGGATCAGAGTAAAATTTTCCTCACAAAATGAGTTGAGAAATATTGTTTCCTTTGATTTTTTGGAATAGTTTGAGGAAAATAGGTATTAAATCTTCTTTGAATGTTTGGTAGAATTTATGAGTGAAGCCATGTGGTCCCGGACTTTTACTTTTAAGTAGGTTTTGATGATTGTTTAAATTTCCAAACTGCTGACTGGTCTACTTAGATTTTTCAGTTCTTCCTGATTCAGTCTAGGAAGGTTGTATCTTTCTAAGTACTTGTCCATTTCTTCTAGGTTATTAAATTTGGTGCTATATACTTTTTTATAGTATTCTTTTATGATCCTTTGTATTTCTGCGGTGTCTGCCATTAATTCCCCTCTTTCAGCCCTGATTTTGTTTGTGTCCTTCCTCTTTTTCTTCTTTTGTGAGTCTAGCCAGGTTTTGTCAATTTTATTAACATTCTCAAAGAACCAGCTCTTTGTTGCATTTATTTTTTCTATTTTTTTGTTTTCATTTTCATTTATTTCTGCTGTAATTTTGATTATTTCTTTCTTTCTGCCAACTTTAGGTTTCATTTGTTCTTCCTTTTCTAGTTTTTTAAGATATGTTAATTATGCCCAGTTGGTCTAACGTGTCATTTAAGGATGTGAGTTCCTTATTGATTTTCTGTTTGGATGATCTGTCCATATCCGACAGTAGGGTATTTAAGTGCCCTACTATGACAGTGTTTTGGTCTGTTTCTCACTTTTGTTCTATTAGTAATTGTTTTTCATATTTCGAGGCTCCCTAATTGGGAGCATAGATATTAATAAGTGTTATGTCTTCTTGGTGCATGATTCCTTTTATGATTATGAAGTGTCCTTCAGTATATTTCTTTACCGTTTTTATTCTGAAGTCTATTTCATCCAATATTAGTACCACTACTCCCCTTTTTCTCTGAATGCCATTTGCTTGAACTATCATTTTCCATCCTTTCACTTTGAGTCTCTAGTTGTCTTTGGAGCTGAGATGTGTCTACTGGAGGCAGCATATGGTTGGGTTTTGTTTTTTGATCCATTCTGTAACTCTGTGACTTTTTATTGGTGAGTTCAGTCCATTTACATTTAAAGTGATTATTGAAATATGAGGTCTTCTTACTGCCATTTTATCTTCTACTTTCTGGTAGCTCAGTGTTTCCATTGCTTCCTTTTCCTTGTGTTTATGTTTTCTTTATTTTTTGTTGGCTTTTGTGGTTTTTATCTCTGGTCCTTCTTGTTTTATGTTATATACAGCAGTTCTGAATCTTTGGTGTGTGGTTACCATTACAAATATGTAAATGATTATATATATATATATATATATATATATATATATATATATGTGTGTGTGTGTGTGTGTGTGTGTGTGTGTGTGTGTGTGTGTGTGTACAGTCTCCCATTTTCTTCTGCATGTGCCTTATCTCCATTCCCCTTTGTGAATTTGGATCTTTGCATCTTCTTTTTAGTCGTTGTTACTCAATTTGTCCCTATGTAGGTTAAACTTCCATTACTGTCTTGCTGTAGCAATTCTCTTCTTATTGTTTAAGCTTGTAATTCCCTGTTCTTAGTAAGGGTTGCACTCCTCTGCTTCTATTTATCTGATAGTCATTTACTCCTGATTATATATTTTTTTGTCATTTTGTTTTAGGTGAGCTGACCCCTTTCAGTATTTCCTGTAGTGCAGGCCTTGTAGTGGAGAATTCCTTTAATTTTTGTATGTCTGGAGAGGTCTTTATTTCTCCTTCATATCTAAATGAGAGCTTAGCTGGATACATTATTCTTGGTTGGTAGTTTCTTTCACTTAATAGTTTGAATATTTGAATATTCCTTTCTGGCTTGTAGTGTTTGTGCTGAGAAGTCTGACAATTAATGTGTTTTTCTTTATAAGTTACTATCTCCTTTCCTTGGCTGCCCTGAGAATTCTGTCTTTGTCATTGATTTTTGATAATTTTAATACAATGTATCTTGATGAAGGTCTTTTTAGGTTGAGATAATTGGATGTTCTGTTGACTTATTGAATTCTAACTCCATCTCATACTTTAGAATTGGGAAATTTCCATTAACTATTTGTTTGAAAATGTCTTCCAGTCCCTGCTCCTTTTCTTCAGTTTTGATAATGCCCATTATTCTTATGTTTCCTCTCCTGATGTTGTCAGCTAGTCCTTGTATATCTCTTTTATTATTTTTCAGTCTTCATTTTCTCTCTTCTTCCTTATGATTTGTTTCTAGATTTCTGTCTTTGATATCAGTGATCCTTTCCTCCATTTGGCCGACTGTATTTCCCAAGCTTGCTATTTCATCTTTCAACTCTTGCAGTGTGTTTTTATTTCCGGAAGCTCTATTTTGTTCTTTTTGAGAGTATCAGTCTCCTTGCTAAAGAACTCATTCTTCTCATCTAGTTGTTTTTTTTCAATTCTCTCCTCCATCCCCCTATATTTGACCCAATTTAACCATCTACCTACCTACTCCTCCCTCACCCCCTACCCTCTAGTAATGGCTAGTCTATAGTCCATGTCCATGAGTCTCTGTTTGTCCTGTTCATTTGTTGCTTTTAGGTTTATATCCCACATATAAGTGATATCATGTGAGTTTCAACTTTTTCTGTCTGGCTTATTTCACATAGCATGATTATCTCAAGGTCCATCCATGTCTTCGCAAATGGCAGTTTTTCATCTCTTCTTGTGGCTGAGTAATATTCCATTGTATATATGTACCACAGCTTCTATAGCTAAACATCTACCGTAGGACACATTGGTTGCTTCCATGTCCTGGCCACTGTGAATAATGCCGCTGTGAATATCGGTGTGCAAATATCTTTTTAGATATGGGTTTTCAAGCCTTTGGGGTAAATACCCAGTAGAGGGATTGCTGGATCATTTGGTAGATCAATTACTAATTTTTTGAGGAAACTCCATACTGTTTTCCACAGTGGCTGTACCTATTTGCAGTCCTGTCAGTGGCTTATGAGGGTCCCTTTTTCTCTGCATCCTCTCCAACATTAGTTATTGCTTGTCCTGTTGATTATAGCTATTCTAACAGGTTTGAGATGATATCTCATTTTGATTTTGATTTGCATTTCTCTAATAGCTAGCGTTGTTAAGCACCTTTTCATATATTTGTTGGCCATTTGTATGTCCTCTAGGGAGAAATGTTCAGATCCTCTGAGAAATTTTTGATTGGATTATTTGTTTTTTTGTTGTTATTAAGTTGTATGAGTTCTTTGTATATTTTGGATATTAGGCCCTCATCGAAGACATTACTTGCAAATATATTTTCCCATTCAGATGGTTCTCTCTTTACCTTGTTGACAATTTCTTTTGCTGAGCAGAAGCTTTTTAGTTTGATGTAGTTCCATTCATTTATTTTAGCTTTTATTTTCCTTGCTTTTGAGGTCAAATTCATAAAATCCTCTTTAAGTCCAAGGTCTTTGAGTTTTGTTTCTATGTTTTTTTTTTTTCTATGCATTTTATTATTTCTAGTCTTATATTCAGGTTTCATCCATTTTGAGTTAATTTTGGTGTGTGCTAATAAACACCAGTCTAGTTTCCTTCTCTTGTAGGTGGCATTCCAGTTTTCCCAGCAGCAATTATTGAAGAGGCTTTCTTTTCTCCATTGTGTGTTTTTAGCTTCTTTGTCTAAAATTATTTGCCCATATAAATACGGGTTTGCTTCTGGACCCTCAATTCTGTTCCACTGGTCCATGTGTCTTGTTTTTCTGCCAATATCATGCTGTTTTGATTACTGTTGCTTTGTAGTGCAATTTGAGGTCAGGCAGAGTGATGCCTCCAGCTTTGTTATTTTTTCTCAGCATGACTTTGTCAATTCTAGGTCTTTTCTGCTTCCATATAAATCTGATGATTTATTTTTGATCTATTTCTTTAAAAAATGCCAAAGGAATTTTGATGGAGATTGCCTTAAATCTGTATAATGCTTTAGGTAATATGGTCATTTTAACTATGTTGATTCTTCCAATCCAAGAACACAAAATATCTTTCCATTTTTTTGTGTATTCTTCGATTTCTTTTAATAAGGTCTTGTAGTTTTCATTACATTGGTCTTTCACTTGCTTTGTTAAATTTCTTCCTAGGTATTTTATTCATTTTTTTACAATTACAAAAGGAATCTTTTTTTTTTCACTTCTCTTTCTGACAATTCATTATTAGAATATAAAAACACTATGGATTTTTAAACATTGATTTTGTATCCAGAGACTTTACTGTATTTGCTTATTGTTTCTAGAAGTGTTCATGTGGAGTCTTTAGGGTTTTCTATATAGAGAATCTTGTCATCCAAATAGTGACAGTTTGATTTCTTCTTTTCTTATTTGTATACCTTTTATATCTTTCTCTTGCTTGATTGCACTTGCTAGGACCTCCAATGTTATACTGAATAACAGTGGCAATAGTGGACAGCCTTGCCTTGTCAATATCTTAGAGGGAAGGTTTTTAGTTTTTCACCATTAAGTATAATGTTGGCTGAGGGTTTGTCATAGATGGCCTTTATTATGTTAAGGTACTTTCTAAACCAATTTCGTTAAGTGTTTTGATCATAAATGGATACTGTATCTTGTCCAAGGCTTTTTCTGCATCTATTGATATGATCATATGATTCTTATTATTTAATTTATGTGGTGTATCACATTAATCAATTTGTGTTTGTTGAACCATCCCTGTGCCTCTGGGATGAAGCCTACATAATCATAGTTTATAATCTTTTTAATATGTTGCTGTATTTGGTTTGCTAGTATCTTATTTGAGATTTTTGCATCTGCGTTCATGAGAGATATTGGTCTGTAGTTTTCTTTTTTTGTGTTATTTTTACCAGGTTTCGATATCAGAGTAATACTGGCCTCATAAAATGAGTTTGGAAGTATTGCCTCCTCTTCCATTTTTTGGAAGAGTTTGAGGAGAATAGGTATTAAATCTTTGAATGTTTGGTAGAATTCACTGGTGAAGCCATCTGGTCCTGGACTTTTACTTTTTAGAAGTTTTTGATGATTGTTTCAATTTCCATACTGCTGATCAGTGTATTTAGATTTTCCAGTTCTTCTTGATTCAGTCTAAGCAGGTTGTATTTTTCTAAGTACAGGTCCAATTTTCCTAGGTTATTAAATTTTGTGTTATATGCTTTTTCACAGTATTCTTGTACAATCCTTTGTATTTCTGCAATTTCAGTCATAATTTCTCCTCTTTCATTCCTGATTTTGTTTATTTGTGTCCTTTCTCTTTTTTCTTTTGTGAATCTAGGCATAGGTTTGTCAATTTAATTGACTTTCTCAAAGAACCAGCTCTTTGTTGCATTTATTTTTTCTATTTTTTTGTTTGTTTTCAACTTTCTTTATTTCTGCTTTAATTTTGATAATTTCTTTAATTCTGCTGACTTAAGGCTTCATTTGTTATTCTTTTTTTAGTTTTTTAAGATGAAGCGTTAGGTTGTTTAGGTTGTTTATTTTGGCTTGTTCTTGTTTTTGAAGGTAGGCCTGTAATGTTATGAACTTTCCTCTTATGACCGCTTTTGCCGTGTCCCAAAGGTTTGATATATTGTACTATAATTATCATTTGTTTCTATGTATCTCTTGATCTCTCTTTTTATTTCCTCTCTGACATAGTTATTCTTCAGTAGCATGTTGTTTAATCTCTATGTATTTGTGTTTCTTCCTGCTTTCTTTCTGCAGTTGATCTCTAGTTTCAAAGCATATTGATCAGAGAATACAGTTGGTATGATTAAATCCTCTTATATTTGTTGAGTCTATCTCTGTGTTCCAGTATGTAGTCAAATCTTGAGAATGTTCCATGTACAGTAGTGAAGTATGTATAATTGGCTGTTTTGAGATGGAAGGCTCTGTAAATGTCAATTATGTCCAGTTAATGTGTCATTTAAGGATGTTATTTCCTTATTGATTTTCTGGTTGGATGATCTGTCCATATCCTATAGTGGGATATTTAGGTCTCCTACTACGATAATGTTTTGAGCTGTTTCTCCCTTTAGTTCTATTAGTAATTGCTTTCCATATTTTGGGGCTCCCTGATTGGGAGCATAGATATTAATAAGTGTATGTCTTCTTGGTTCATGATTGCCTTTATCATTATGAAGTGTCCTTCAATATCTTTCTTTACCTATTTCATCCGATATTAGTACTGCTACTCCTGCTTTTCTTTGAGTGCCATTTGCTTAAAATATCATTTTCCACCTTTTCACTTTGAGTCCATATTTGTCTTTGGAGTTGAGATGTGTCTACTGGATGCAGCATATGGTTGGGTTTTGTTTTTTGATCCTTTCTGCAACTCTGTGTCTTTTTATTGGTGTGTTCAAACCATTTACATTTAGGATGATTATTGAAAGATGAGGCTTTCTTATAGCCATTTTATGTATTGATTTCTGGTAGTTCAATGTTTCCATTACTTCCTTGTCCTTGTGCTTCTGTTTTCTTTATTTTCATTGGCTTTTGTGGGTTTTCCCTCTGATATTTCTTGTTTTATGTTATATACAGCAGTTCTGAATCTTTGGAGTGTGTTTATCACTATGAATATGTAAACTATATATATATATATATATATATATATATATATATATATATAATCATCCATTTTCTTCTACATGTGCCTTATCTCCATTGCCCTTTGCAAATTTGTGTTGTGAATACCCCTTTTTAAGTCATTGTTATCTCAATTTGTCCCTATGTATGCTGAACATTCATCACCATCTTGTTATAATAATTCTCTTCTTTTTGTTTAAGCTTATAATACCCTGTTCTTAGTAGGGATCACACTCCTCTGCTTCTATTTTCCTGATAGTTATCTTACTCTTATTTATGGTTTTTTTTTTTGTCATTTTGTTTTAGTTGTGCTGACCCATTTCAGTATTTCCTGTAGTGCAGAATTCCGTCAATTTTCATATGTCTGGAAAAGTATTAATTTCTCTTTCACATCTAAAAAGAGCTTAGCTGGATACATTATTCTTGGCTGGTATTTTTTTTTCATTTAATAGTTTAAATATTTAATTCCATTCCTTTCTGACTTTTAAGGTTTGTGCTGAGAAGTCTGAGGATAATCTAATGGGTTTATCTTTATAAGTTACCATTTTCTTTTCTCTCTGGTTGCCTTGAGAATTCTGTCTTTGTCATTGATTTTTGATAAGTTTAATACTATGTGTCTTGGTGAAGGCCTTTTTGGGTTGAGATAATTGGGAGTTTTGTTGACTTCTTGAATTCCAAGCTCCAGCTCACTTCTTAGCTTTGAGAAATTCTTGTCAACTATTAGTCTGAAAATGGTTTCTAGTTTCTGCTCCTTTTCCTCGCCTTAGGTAATGGCCATTATTCTTATGTTTTCTTTCCTGATGGTATCAGCTAGTTCTTGAATTTCTCTTTCATTATTTTTTATTCTTCAGTTTCTTCTTCCTTCTGATCTATTTCTAGATTTCTATCTTCGATATCACTGATAGTTTCCTCCATTTGGTTAACTCTATTTCCCAACTTGCTATTTCATTTTTCAACTCTTGCAGTGTGTTCTTCATCTCCAGAAGCTCTATTTGGTTCTTTTTTGAGGGTTTCAATCTCCTTACTCTGCTCATCTAGTTGTTTTTTTCAATTCCTGAAATTGTTGATTTGAGTTGTTTTGGATCTCATTGAGTTTTTTCAGAAATACCATCCTGAATTCTCTGTCATCTAAGTTGCATATTTCTGACTATAAGAGATTTTTCTCTTTCTTCCTGAGATGCTTTGTCACCTTGGTTAATCATGATGTTTAATGGACTCTTTCTTCACCTGAGTATTAAAGGAAATGTATTCAGCTATTTTTCCAGAAAGAAGATTTATTATATAAAGTTCTGTCTTTAGCTTGTTGCACAGAAGGTGCTTTTCTTTTGGTTTCCAGTAGGTGGCCTCTAAGCCTCTTGGATCCCTGCTTTACATAAAGTCCTAATAATGCTTTTTAAATTTTCTTGTAGATATTTAATCACTCTTGCTGCCCTGTCACGTCAGTGATAGTCTCGTCAGCATTTGCTCAGATTCCTCTGAGGCTCTGCGGTGATTGTTTTCAGAGGATATGGGGAGAGGGAGTCTTCTGGGTTGGGGGTTGGGGCTGCAGCTTATCCTCGGTTTTGCAACCCCGGCAGGCAAAAATCAGCTCTTGTTCTTCTGTGGTACCGTCCTACTTCTTTGTTGTCTGCTCTGATGATTAAGCTCTGCAACCAGCTGGCCATGGGGAGCTCACAGCTATCTCAGGCAGGAAACTCCTTGCACGAACACGCTGCTCCTTCTCCCCTCCCCTCCTCCTACAGGGAGCTCCTGCAGCTGTTACAGGCAGCTTCTTTATTTCTCCCACTCCACTGCCGGACACCTGGGGTTCTGACCTATGGTAGCTCTTATGGGCAGATCCCACGCTCAGACATGCTGGTGTGCAGTTTGGGTGATTTTGTTGAATTTTAGATGTTCAACTTATTGTTTTTTCAAGGGGAGAGATCTAGGGATGTCTCTTACTCTGCCATATTTCCAAAGGTTTAATTAGGGTTTTTCAGAGAAATAGAATTACAGCCCTTAAACAAACAAACAAACAAACAAACAAACAAATTTCAGTGATATATTACAGGACTTAGAATAAATAAATATATATTTATTAGAGCAACTATGATTTGTTATAAGGATTAAGTCCCAAGATCTGCAGAGAAAATAGGTGAGCTGGAGACCCAGGAGATTTGATGGTTAATTCCAGTTGGAGTCTAAAGGCTTACTGAGACACAGGAAAGCTAATGGTGTAGTTCTAGTCCAAAAGCCAGTAGGCTTATGACTCAGGAAAAGCTAATATTTTCGTTTGAGTCCAAAGGCAGGTAAAAACCCAGTGTCTCAGTTTGAAGACAGGCAGGAAGATTTCTCTTTTACTCAGAGTAGGGTCAACCTTTTTGTTCTATTCATACTTTCATCTGATAAGTTGAGGCCCACCCATTTTAGAAAGAACAATCTTCTTTATACAGTCTACAGATTCAAATATTATTTTATTCAAAACTCCCTCACTGGTACACCCAGAATAATATTTAACTATATATCTGGGCATCTCGTGACCCAGTCAAGTTGACACATAAAATTAGCCATCACACATCCCTAGCAAACTAATTCAGATTTTGATTGATCCTGATCACCAAGGAGAAATTGGACTGCTACTCCACATTGGAGATAAGATATAGTATGTCTGGAATACAGGAGATCTCTTAGAGTGTCTCTGAGCGTTATCATGCCCTGTTATAAAGGTCAACGGAAAGCTACAGCAACCCAAGTTTGCTGGGATTATTATATCGTCAAATAATAAAATTGAAAATCGGTCAGTGGTTACAAAGGAAACAAATGAAGCTCTATAGTTTTTTTTTTCACTTATTAGGAAAATATTTTGATAATGAGCTAATTTAGGAATACTAACCAGATATCTATTGAATCAGAATCTCTGGGGATAAAGAATGCCATTTTTATGTATTTTTTATTTATTTAAAAAATTTTGTGAATACCATTTTTAAAAAGCATCCCACATGATCGATTCTCTTCTCTACTAAGGTTTTAGAACCACTAGAATCAAATACATGAATTCTGAAGTTTGAAGAAACTTAAATCTTGACTCAGTTACTTAGTAAGCTGACTCTCATCTCTCTCTTGCCAACTCTTGGCTCTTATTACCTCTTCTACCATCTGCTTCCCTTCACTGAAACTCCCAGTTATGTCATCCTTTTCAAACTGCACATGCTCAGGTACTTTTTATTTTGTTCTTTATCTGTTGGCAAAGGAAGTACCCTCAGTGGTATCATCACCCCCTTTATTTAAAGTACATGCACATTTGTCTATTTAGCAATAATTTCTTATTCCTTTTTTACCAATTTTCAGTCCTAAGATCTCTACCAGTCTTATTCACCAGATTTGTTTGATTGGTATTAAGCGTTTGCTTTTCAGGCCAGTCAAAGATCTGGTGTTTACTATTGTTATATCCAGTTTATTGCCATTGTAGCAATATCAACTCAAATTCATAAACTTCAGTAATTGAGATTGGGGAGATTTCTAAAAGTGTGTCTGTGGACCATCTGCATGGAAATCCTGTGGAATGCCTATTAAAAATTTTGATTCTGGTCCCCATTTTTAGTTCTGCCCAAATGGATTCTCTGGGCATACAGTCCAGAAATTTGTCTTTAACAAGCTCCCAGGATCTTGTTGTATTCTGAAGCTCAAGAGACCCTGTTTGAGAATGATTCCTTAGCTTGAAAAATACACTTCTAAAGGGAAGAAAATAATTATGGGCCAATAACTTAAGAATCCATGGAAATAGGCACTGAACAAAAAATCTAGCGTCCTGCGACTTAGTCTCAGTTCTGTCACAACTAAAGATATAAGCAAGTCACTTTCCCATTGTAGACTTCAGTTTTCTAAATGCATTAAAAGAGTAAGTAAAGAAAACGTATTGCTTGATATGTACCAGATGTTTATATATTTTATGTAGTTTTTTCCTCAAAACATCCTTTGAGGTAGGTACCATTTAACAGATGAGAAAAGTGAGTCTTAGAGAAAAAGAGTAACTTTCCCAAGATTGCATATATAATGCATGACATATATTTCAAATTTAGGCATGCCTGATCTCAATGCCAACCTTTCTTCCACTATACACATATGCCTCTTCAGTTTGAACTAGAAACGGTTCAAGCTGGTCCCTTCCACCCAACATTTTGTGCTTTTATTCAGTATTTCTCTGGCCAGTACTATTATAAATCACATCATAATATTCTTGCTAGTCACTTTTACTATAAATATGTGGTTTCTTTTATAATGAAGGATTTTAAAGATTAAATTAGTTGAACTATGAAGCAGCAGTCAAATTACTAATCTAAATTCACCAAGACAAGTCATGGTTGAATAAAGTACTGATGACCATAAACCAAATTTGCCTGCCTAATTGTCTACATTTTGCCTTTGCTTATCTCAGAAATCATTCACTCCTAGTGTTTGTTAAGCAAATTAAACTTCTTCTTTTGAATACTCAATATAATTTATATTTACTTCTCATGACATTTAGTATATTCCATCTTTTATGATAGTTATTTGCATTTTGTCTAATAATAATACATAAACTATTAAAGAGAAAAGACAGATTTATTCATTTTTCTGTTCCCTATACTGTTTTGTACATAGTAGGTACCCACAAATATTTGCCTAGACCTGTCTTCCTTTTTCTCTCTTACTCTGTGTATGCGTCCATATTGTTTTATAATGCCTATGTATGTTGTAAGGAGAAAATACTTTGGTAAAAAAGATGTTGAAAAATTAGAACAGATTTTAAGGATCAAAATGTTACATATTTAATGATAGCATATCAAGCACTCAAAAAACAGAGTGTAGGTGATGCTGCATATTTACTAAATGTCTTAAGATGATTTCCACTCATTTATTAGACATCGGCTGGTTTACAGTACTGACTGCTCAGTCATAAATTTTTCAATGCATAGGATAAGAAAATCTTACATCTTACATCCTGCAATAGGGGAGATTGATTCTCAAAAAAGCAACTATACATGTGAAATAGAGAACATATGAGAATTATTTACTTAGTCTTCCATGTTCTTTGTGGAATCAAAGTCATTAAGTAAAAACAATATAAATTTGGTCATATTTATAGATATGCAGATATACATATGTTAGAATACATATATATTTCCTTGCTCTGTGAGCTCAGAGGGCCTAGAAGCAATGTTACCCCAGTAGCAATGAGTACACTTACCACACAGATTGTGGTTTCTAATACCATTCTCCAATTAAAAAGATCAGAGCTCCTTAAAAGTGGTGGACTCAAAGACTAGAACAGAAAATATATAGGCTGAGTCTGGAGCATCTTATAGTGCCAGAATGTAAGAAAATGCTAAATTCCACAATGGTGAGGGTATGTCATCAGACAAATGAGCCAATTTGAAAGAGCACTGTATAGCCTAAACTGAAACATTTTGAGCAAGAAAATAAATATAGTATTATTGGGTTATTACTCAAAGTAAAAAGTAAATATTCATGATTCTATACTAATATAAAGGAATGACCAAGTAAATAAATGGGAAAGAGAGACAAATTAATGAATAATTGCTTTAAATGATTTATATAGATGCTCTACCCTTATGGAAGTGGGACATAATTCTCCATTCCTTAAGTGTTGGCTAAGCATAGTGATTTTCTAATATCAGTATGGAAAGGGTTAAAAGGTGGCACCTTTTTTTTTTTTAGTAAACAAATGTTTTATCTGAACCACTCTAAGAGCTAAATTGTTTCCCTTGCTTTACAGAATGTTAATTTTATCTCGCGTTGAGAAAAACATTTTTGCCTCAGATGTTAAGACAACAATTTAATAAATATTTATACAGGCCAGTTGTCCTTTATATCTTTTGAGCCCCCAGTATGAGTTTCCTACTGGCCAAGGTCTAGGTATCCATTGAAATATTTTTGGGACATGTGTAGAGAGTTGGAACAGATGAGGTGCTCCAAAACTATTGGTATGACGCAAATTTTAATGACAATCAGGACTTTTCTCTGAAAAAATGTTTAGAAAAAATGATGTCTCTGAAAACTCCACTTTTCCTCTTTTTAATTTCTAAAACTCCTTTCCCTCTCCTCTCATTTGCTTAGACATTAACTAACTTAGGCTTTACCTAGATATCTCCAGCCATGATCAAAGTCCTGCTGACTGGCATCCTGGAGACTCTTAGGGGGGCAAATGTCCTTCTTATTTAGTGTTTTCTCTATTTTGTCCAGCTCTTGACTTCCTCCCTCTCTGCCCAGGGAGGGGAACTGGGTGACTGAAGCCACTCCTACTAACATGAAGAAATTGGGTATTGCTGGGCACAAAGCCAGGAACTTAAACTCTACTGAAGAATGGGATCAGGGTAGCTGCTGACCCTCAAATCAGGGCCAGCAGCCAGCTCATAGGGTGTCTGGCTACCTGGAGGAGAGATAAAAGATGACACTTTCATAGTGGATAATCTTAATAAGCATTATCTCACCTGCTCAAGGTTAACATCATCAGTGGTTAGTCATGTTGATAGTATGTACTTTTACAATAATATGATGAGAATATCTCTTTACCCCTGTGATCTTCCTCCTCCAAACCCATAACCCTATATAATAATGAAAACATCAGACAAATTTAAATTGAAGGATAATCTACAAACTATTTGACCAATATTCCAGGAAACTCTCAAGTTCATCCAAAATAGGAAAAATCTGAGAACCTGTCACAGATAAGAGGTGTTCAAGGAGACAAAACAACTACATATAATGTGGTATCTTAGATGGGATCCTGGAACACAAAAAGATATTGAGTAAAAACTGAGTAAATAAGAATAAAGCATGGACTTTAATCATAATATATTAAAATTGGTTCAATAATTATAACAAATATACCAAACTAATATAAGATATTAATAATAAAACACATTGGTTGCAGGGAATATGGTATTATCTTCATAATTTTTCTGTAAATCTAAAACTATTCCAAAATAAAAGACTCATTAAAAAATTCAAGGGACCATAAAAAAGGTATTTAGAAAATGTAAGCAACTAAGGTTACTCATACTACCACAATTGTTTGTCATAGATTTATTTGGAATGAAGAGAAAGGCTTTTCTAGAACTTCAGTAAACATCTCCTAGTTTGAGCACCCATCAAGAAAGTGGAGAAACATGGTCCTGTACTTCCTAAATTTTGGTAACCCCAACTCAATTAAAAATAACTTCTGGTAATAATTAAACAACCTGTCCCCCTTTTGTTAACTTTCCAATCTTCTTCATTTATGAGTAGCCCAAAGTGCACATAAAATCCAGACCATAAACACTGCCAGTAATTTCTTCTGTTAGACACATACTCCTGATTGCAGTTTCTGAGTGTGCTACTTCTAGTGACCTCGTGCATTTTGAAGCTGTCTTACTCTGGCCAGACAATAGAAAAGCATTTCTGTTTAAAAAAAAATTTAAAAAGGAAGGCATGTTTAATGTTTTTCTTGCTATAATTCTTCAAAATCTTCTAAGAAGACATCATCTCTTTGATACTTCATTGTGTAGAACTCGGAATCGGAGTATGTGGGAGCAGATCAGATGTTGCTTTTTGTGCAAAGTCTTGGTCCTACCATCATATATTCCTACAACCTGCTTCTAGGATGAGAAGATATATATGGTCCCACAAATAGGCAAGAAAGCAAGTCAAACTTCTGTTTTCAGAACAAAGCTTTAAGTAATCCACAAAATGCCTCTATTTAAATGACACTTCTTTTAACCAAATTGCTAAGCCACAGAAGTTGCAGTAAATTCCAACAGATCACCCTCAGTTCTCCGGAGATCAATTGTACCTCCATTTATTGCTATGAAACATTAAATAAATTAAGATAGGTCAAGTTCTTAGAATAGTATTTGACATCTTGTAAATGCTATTGGAGTGTTCACCATTAGTGTTGTTGCTATGAAGGTACCTTATGTGTATCAATTACATATACAAACAAGAGAAATAATTGTCATTACCTACATATAGTTGTTCATATTGGGGAAAAAGTATAGATGGTGAACCTCAATCCCAGGGAACTTGAAAGTTCAGTGGGAGCTGATTAATGGCAGAAATCTGCCATTAATCAAGTAGTGATTCCGTAAAACGAATGCCAGGAGATCAATCTTCTGATTAGTATTTTTAATATAATTAGCCCCAAATTGCAGGAATATTAGTTTCCTTTTGAACCTAAGTAGAAATTATAAGCCTTCTTCTTTTGACAGTTTACAGTTTACAAAATAATGTCTCATACATTTTCTTGTTTGATCATTACAGCGAACCTATGTGTTTGGTAGAAAACCAAAATAGAGAAAAATGTTGCTACAGCTGTGAGGACTATATTACCTGTTATGATTTTTGCCTTCCCATTTAGTGAAAATTTAAGGCTACCATTGGATTTTCTCCTTACATTTCATGTTAACATTTCGTGACAAGTCATTACATGAAAAGAATTTGCTGGTTCTGAATTTAATTCAGCTAAATTCCTGAGATTTAAAAAATTTTTCTGGTGCTTAGTTTGCATTGTTTTACTATTTATATGCACATTTTCTACAGTTGTGGAAGAAAGCGGCCATCATATAACAAAAATATCATGGTTTATGATGTCCTTGGTCAAAAACCAAAACCTAAGTCTTCAAACCTAATAAAGTGAAACATATATCACATAATTTAGCATCTCTCACTCTTCTCACCCTCATACTCTTTTGCTGAAATGAGATGGATGATAGTTTTAATCTTCTACTATACTTTACTTGAGGAAATAGTTTCCCAAATACTATTTGCCCCAAAGGTATAGTATCTAGCAGATTCTCTCTCTAAATCTAAGTGCTCAGTGTTTTTTGAATGTGTTTGACTATGTCAACCCATGAGAACTTTAATCACAAATTTTAAAGAAGAGGTTCATAATCATTAAAGAACATACTTATGGTTCCCCTTGAACTTGTAAATTTTGTACTTCTGCAGTGCCTGGAGAAACTTTTATCAGATCCTTCAAAGAAACCTTCTATTAAATTTTTTTTTGATAAAAAGAGCAAGTAAAAGCACAATAGACCTAATCCCAAATCATCCACATTAAGCATTGATGTGTATGAGGTGGTTAGAAAGAAACCAGTGCTATTTGGGTAGCAGATTCCATAGTTAAATAAATTGATGTTACCTTTATGTCTATGCTCAAATATTAACTTATCAAAGACATATCTCCTGACCAACCTTCATAAAACAATAATGGCTTTCATTTTATTACTATTACCCTATTTTATTTTTAAAAAATGTATCACCAATTGGCAATATATGTGTATTTTTATTTGTTATTTGTCTCTCTAAACTGCTCCCTTTGTTAGAATGTATGAGCCATCAAAATAGGACTTTGCATTGCTCAATTTTTTTTTAAACTTCAGAGCCTAAAACTGTGCCTGGATAAATAGCAGATAATAAGTATTTGTTGATGAACAGATGAATTAATGCTAAAAAATAAACTGTCAACCCTTGAGCAACCAAATATATATGAAGTTTAGTTAACAATCATAAAGTGACCAGTAAAGTACAATAATCCATCAAAAGCAATGTCACAAAGAAGCATCACCTGTTTCAAAATGGGTATAAAATAGAGAGCAACACTAAGCTTTTCTGCAGCTATACAATTTGGTGTAGCTCATTGGGTGAGCCATTTGCAGCCCTTTCCAAGATAAAAACTGCTTTTTTTTTTAAGATTCTGTAGAAATTCTTGTATTGATTTAGTGGGGTCAGAAAAAAATGCAGTAATGAACAGAGAGAGACATAAAGAATATATGACTCAAAGAGCACTCTGACTTGAAGGAGTATAGTACTGTCTGAATAACGATGTGATTCCTGTCATGAAAAGAACTGTAGCAGGAGTTTTGTAAAGCACATTGAAGGAGGACATTCAGAAATTTCATGACAGATGGATATAGGCAGTACCTATGGCTAGAAACATACTAAGTGAAAAGTGTACTAAAATTCTAAATTTTGAACTGTTTCAAATCAAGCAATTACAAGAAAATGTGAAATACACAGGCTTAAACTTAACAGGCATGTACAGAGTCAATATGATGAGAACTATAAAACTTTTTTGAGAAAAACGTAATAAAATGAATATATTGAGAACCATATTGTGTTTGCAGTTTTATCAGTTTTTGCTTCATATATTTTGAAGCTCTGTGATTAGGTGCATAAACATTTAGGACTGTTTTGTCCTCTTGTTGAATAAAATCCCTTTTCATTATGAAATGACTTATTTATGCTTAGTAATATTCTTTGCTTTGAAATGGATTATATTGCTTCAGCTTTCTTTTGATTGGTGTTAGCATGACATATTTTTTTCCTATTCGTTTGTGCTTAATTCATTTGTGTTTTTATAGTATAGTTTTTATAGAGAGAATTATAGTTGGATCTTGTTTTTTTATTCAATGTGAAAATCTGCTTTTAAATTGAGGTGTTTAGACAATTTACATTCAATATAATTAGTGACATAGGTTTAAATTGACCATATTGTTCTTTATTTTCTGTTTATTTAATCTCTGCTTTCATTTGGGCTAACTGATTATGTTTTATGATTTATTTTATCACCTTGCTGGTTTATTAGTTAAAACTCTTTATTTTATTGCTTTAGTGGTTACTTTTGGATTGAAAACATATATACCTTTAACCTCAATTGATATACCACTTAATCTGTAGAATAAGAACTTTACTTTTATAATTTTAAATTATTTTTATTTAAATAGTCAACTATCTTTAAGAGAGATTTACATAATAAGGATAAAAAACATCATTAATATCTACCCAAATTATTGTCATTCCTGTTCTTTTTTCTGTGTCATTTGGTATATTTACTTTCTGCCTGAAGGATTCTCTTTAACTTTTCTTATAGTGTGTGTCTGCTGCTGCTGAATTCTTTCAGCCTTTATATGTTTGAAATAGTCTTTATTTCACCTGTATTTTTGCAAGATAGACTCATGGGGTATAGAATTTTGGATTTTTTTTTTGTGTGTGTCTGTTAGTGTTTTAAAGATATTGCTCACTGTCTTCTCTCTTGCATTGTTTTCAAACAAGACATTGACTGTCAAACTTATCTTTGTCCTTCTGTATGCACCAATATTTTTTTCCTGCCTGAATTTAAGAACTCTATCACTGATTGTAAGCAATATGTTTATTAAATGTTTTGCCTTTTTTTAAAAGTTTTTGTGCTTGTGGTACATTGAACTTTTTGTAACTATGGGATTATAGTTTTCACCAATTATGGGAAAATGAGGCCATTATTTCTTCAAATATTTTTTCTGCCCCCCCTTTGACAACTTTAATTACATATATATTCAACTGGTTTAACTTGTCCCACGACTCACTGATGATAGTTTATTGTTATTATTATTTTAAATTCTCTTTATTTTCTGTTTTAATTTAGATAGTTTCTATTGCTATGTCTTGAAGTTTATCATTCTTTTCTACTGTAATATTTAATCAGTTACTAATGGACACAATGCGTTTTCTATCTCAAATATTAGTTTTATCTCTAGAAATTTAATTTGGGTTTTTAAAAAAAATTTTATGTTTCTTCTTATCATTTTGAACATGTGAAATGCAGTTCCAATAACTATTTTAATGTATTTATCTAGTAGTTCTAATACCTTTGTCAGTTTTTTTTTTTGCTTTCTATGCACTGATTTTTTTTCATCATTGGTTGTATTTTGTTGGTGTTTTTCATGCTTGGTAATATTGGTTGGTTGTCAGATATTATACATTTTACATTTTTAGACACTGTATATTTGTATTCATATAAATATTCTTTAGCTTTGTTCTGAATTGCAGTTAATTGGAAATAGTTTGATCTTTTGAGGACTTGCTTTTAAAATTTATCAGACAGGACAAGAACAGTATTCAGTCTGGGGCTAATCATTCCACATTACTGAGTGAAAAAAATTCTGATTACAATCTCCATTATCCCATGAATCATGAAGATTTCCTGTCTGGCTGGTGGGAGGAGGCACCATTCCCAGCCTTGTGTTAACACTGTATACCATGCTTCTACTTCTTTATGATGCTGCTCTCCCTAGTCTTGTGTAATATTCTAACACACATGCAATGGTCAATACCAACTGAATATTTGAGGTGGATGGTCTACGTATCTCTGGAGTTTTCTTTCTGTGCAGCTCTCTTAGCTCCAATGCTCTGAAAACTTAAGCTACCTGGCTTTCTCCAGACTCACAGCTCTGTTTTGTCAGGCTTGACCTGTGTTCTTCTTCTCTGACGTTGAAGACTGGAACTCTGAGTACAGTAAGCTTGGGAAGTCATATACCTCAACTAGTTTATTCCCATCTATCAGATATCATTATATTTCATTGTCTCATATACAGTGTCTTCACAACTATTGTTCTATATATTTAATTTATTTTTTTACAGTCACTTCAAGTAGGAGAGTAAATCCTATCCTTATTTTTCCAAGTCGTTTGAAAGCAAAAATCTGATTCCTTTAGCCTCATTTTTAATGACTTATTGAATTAAATCCTTAATTTTTTTTCTCCCATTAATAACAAATGTTAAGGCTACGTATTTGCCTTTGTGTATAGTTTTCACTAAATCTTATTGATGTTGTTTTTGTGTTATTATTATTTTATTTAAGAGATTAATTTTAAATATTTCAGCTTAATGTGTTTTTTTTTTAATATTCTGGTTTTATTTATTTTTGATCAAACAGTGTGACTTGAAATTTTCTTCTTTTTGGCTTTTTTGGTATATCCGTTGCTTTATATAAGATCAAGTTTTATTAGTATTCCTAAATTTTTATACTGAGTATAAACTTCAGTTTTTGTTAACATATTTAAGTCTAAGTTAACCTTTTAGAGTACTGTGTAGATTTCTTAGTTTATTTTCAGAACCTCTACACTCATTTTAATAAACGTGTTTCTGAACCTCATCATGTAAATTTGTTGTTTCCCTATTTCTCACATAAATAAAACCTCCATCCATTATAAGCCAAGTGATTTGTGTATGGTTACCTCATTTGGAGCTCTGATTGGCCTAAACCAGTTAAAATATGCAATCCCCCAGGCATTAGTGATTGATTCAAGGGAAAGTAATTCAGGTCATTTGAAAGTAGTGCACTATCTACCAGAAAGAACTTTGTTTTTTCGTTTGATAGCATGGGAGAAGGATAGGAACCTTGCAGTTAATGCAAAAATTTTGTAGCTGTAAGGCACAAGTCTGTATTTCACAGATATAGAACTTTCAGTATAGAATCCAAGTGTAAAAAATCACTGTGGAATATAGAGCAGAAAGATAAAGAGAAATGCATTGCAAGCATTATCATTTCAGCTGATTGATCAAACTCTGCCTGAAGCTAGACCACCTCCAAGTTTTCAGTAATTAGAAACAATAGATTTCTTTCCTTTCTTTTTTTAAAAAAATGCATTTCAGTTGGATTTTTTGTTGCTTGCAACTAAAAGTATATAGATACTGATGTTTTCAATCAAAATGATTATGTTTAGAGTGAGCAAAACAGGTGAGCAGTAACCATTAAAAAATATGGTTGCCTAAGATTTGCAATACATTACAGATACTCCAATATTTAAGTATTTTATAAATTTACAATTTCTTTAAACCCTTATTTAGAGTCTTTTGCCTTTTAAAATGACAAAAAGTCTTCATTATCTGGTTTCTAAAACTATTAGCAGAGGAGAAGCTACAAAAGAGGAAAAGGAAGTGATACTATATTAGGCAAGCTCCTTGATGGCGGAGGAAAATCAGTGAATTTTCTTACATCCAGGAAGAGAGAGAAAGAACTCACAAAGCATAGTAGTCAGGTTAGAGCAAGGACTCATATTCTGTTAAATATACTTTGAATTTATTAGGATGACCCTTAATGATCAGAAACAATAAAATTATATTTACCATCTTTTAAACAGTATCTATATTTAGTATATTAATTTGAAATGCATATTTAGTAATAACAAGTGTTTAAAAGCTAATGAGCATTCTGGATAATAAACATTTTACTGATTATGAATTCTAAAAAATACATGAGCTTTTTCCTTAGGTTCTTCAGAGGTGAAGAATAAGAAAGAAAGGTCCTTGGTTATGACTATGACTAACCATCTTTATTAAATAACATTTATAACACTGCCATTCAGTTTATTTGCCCTTATTTCTTTTTCTCTTTATATTTTCAAGGAATATTATCACAGGCTTCCTTTCCTTCATGAACAAAAAAAGCATAAAATAGTACTGATTAAACCATTTCCCAAAGGAAAAAGAAGGGAAATATTTTGCCTTGAAAAATACTTAGGAAGGAAAATACTTTATAGTTGAATTTGAAAGACACTTTTTAAAGTTGTCCTATTATAGCTGGTTATGTGGGGTTCTTTTGTTTTGTTTTGTTTTTTGGGTCAATCCCACTTAGAACACTGTAGCAGCAGAATACTCTATTGAATATTCATTATTTCAAGTAGCCTGGCTTTTTTTGAATCCTAGAAGAAAATTATCTAAGATAAAAGAAAACTATTTCTATTTTTCTTTTATCTTCATAGTTGCCTTAGGTTTGTTTGTTTCTTCCATGGAAAAGGTTGTATTCTTTCCTAAAGAACTGACCTCAGTTCTTGAGAACTATCTATAAAAGTACAGATGCTGTATGTCAGTCATAATTTCAAGTATCATTCAGGTACTTTCTAACATAAGACAAATCAAGAAGCGATGGAAGAGAAATATTTTAAACTTAAGTTGTAGAAAAACATGTGCATATTTTGAAAAGATTAAATGGAAGTAAGTATTTCAATGATAAAACTGTCTTAGAATGCCCATCAGATGTTTAAAGAGGGACGAATAGGCAAACTGGGTTTCCATTGAATCTCTTAAGGATACAGTTGATCATACTGTTTGACTCCAGTATCTGTCTAAAAAGGTGCTAATCTCTTTACTCAAATAACACTTTTTATTTTTAAAATAGCTCATAAATAAATTTTTATTGATGTAATGGTTTTTCTTTCTCTAATACATAGATCTGATTAATATATCCCAGGGTGGAGAACAGTCAATTTTCACAGGAATTTGAATGATGTTTTACTTTTTTGTTGGTGGTTAATTGAGGTGTTTGCCTTTTTAATTATATTTTTTCAGGATATTATTTCTAAAGAACCTGAGGAAATGTGTAGCAACTCATTCCTCAGTTACTTCAAGGATCCAATAACATAAGAATACTGATGGGGTAACTCCCAAAACTGTTTGTTCCTTCAGTTGGTCTATTTGTTTGGCTCTGTGTAAATAACTATGAAACTATTATTTTAGAATTAAAAAATCCACTTTTCTAAAAAATCAGTGTTCTGTTTAGTTGTGACCTTACCTGAGTTTTGACCTCTGTGTACTGACCAATGTTATTAAATACAAGACATAATTTGCAGGTATGGTAGTGTGTCATTTCAATTAGCAGATAATTCAAAAATAAGAATCTCTGTGTTTGTCATTTGTGAAAATATTGAAAGACTGTGTGCATGTGTGTATGTGCATATATCTGTATCAGAGTTCTCCAGAGAAAGAAACTGAACCAATAGGTTGTGTGTGTGTGTGTGTGTGTGTGTGTGTGTGTCTAGAGAGAGAGAGAGAGAGAGAGAGAGAGAGCGAGCAGATGGGCAGGCTGGAAACTCAGGCTGGAGTTGATGCTGCATTCTTGAGATAGAATTTCTTCTTGCTGGAAAACCAGTTTTTGCTCTTAAAGTCTTTCAGCTGATTGGATGAAACTCACCCACACTTTCAAGGGTAATCTCCTTTACTTAAAATCAATTAATTATAGATGTTAACTGCAACTACAAAGTACCTTCATAGTAACACATAGATTAGTGTTTAATTAAATAATTGAGTGCTATAGCCTAGCCAAGTTGACACATAAAAGTAACCATCACAATATCTTACAGAGATATATAATTCTTAGCTTTAGTTTTTTAAGCAATTGTTTGTTAGATAGCAAAATTGTCATTTTTTCTTTAGTCATTATTTTTTCTTTAAGTCATTATTTTTTTCTTTAAATCATTAAGTAAATTTCTTGATATAGATCAGGTGTATTATCTTTAACATTTTTCTTCCTGAGAAGAAGCACTACCACACTTATCAATGTTAGCTAACAAGATATTTTGTCTCTAACTTGTTAAGCCAACATCACCTATTTCTGACCATGTTCATGTTTTTGTGAGATTTTGGTGGTGGTCGTAAGGCACTTCGGGTCTTAGGGCTCACCACAATTCATTATAAGGATGCTATTTTTAACAACACGGTAACTAACTATGCAGTATTCCATTCTGTTAACTGTTCACATTTTGAGAAATCTGTTCCTTTTATAATGACAGTGGCAAAAGTAACTTTATTCATAATTTTAGCTCTGTCAATTTTATAAAACTCTTGATATTTAGAAGTCATTCTTGTGAGGATCATTTCATTTGGAATTGTGAGTTGTCCAGTAGTACATTATGCCAGTTAATATGACTGAAGACCAAATTAAGTAATATCCAGCTCTTGATAGCCACATGGGGGAAATGAATTTTTTGTTCTCGTATTATGTTAAATATGTAATTTAAACATTAAATCATTAAAAGACATAGATATAGATGATATTCCAAAATAAACCTTATTTCTTATTTCTCCTTAACCATAAGATAATAACTTTCAAAATGGGGCAGAAATACTTTCTCATGAGGCTTATAAGGGAGATTTGAAGCAGAAAAAAAACAATAATAATGTTGGAGGTTATTGAATGTGTTCACTTGCCATCATGAAGGATATGCCAAATTGTCCCAAGCATGTATAATTTTAATGTTTAAAAGCCTTAAAAATGTAGGTACATAGCAGATACCTGTTGTGATACCAGAAAGTGCTTGCTTTCATGAATAATCAACAAATCTAGCAACACTTTTCTTTGAAGCTGTTTGTTATAGAGTAAGTTTTTCAGTGAGTATTGACACAGAAGTCAGATAGCCGAATCAAGAAAAAAAACTTTATTACAGATTTGAATCCGGGCTTAAACCTCCACCGTCGCAGCAGTGATAGAGGCAAGAGCCCCGAACCTAGTTTTTGTTACCCTTACATACCTCCTTATCTTTTCTGGTTGTCCCCCCCCTTCCCGATTACTCACAGGTCCCCCCTCCCCGATTCCCACAGGTACAAAGGCTGTTTGTCTAAGTGGAAGTTTCTCATGGCCTGGCTGCCTTTGCAATCTATCTATTTGACAGTGTTAAGCAGGATGCAGGTAACCTGTTCTGGGAACTGGCCTATGCAGCTGGGTCTCAGGTCTATATGCTCTATAAATGCTTCTACTTTATTGTTCGCACTGAAAATTGATTATTACATTCCCTACTGGTCTTTTTGGGGATTCAAATCATTGATTCTTGAGCCTGTAAAATATCTTCATCTTCTAAGGCAAGGTTTCTATACTGAGACCTAATGAGGAAGATTTTTAGGGTTTGAATATGAGATTGAACTAATTTAACAATGGCCCTAAAGAGGCAAGGCCCAAATGTGAGAGCGAGTAAGAGGAGGAAGAGAGGCCCTACTGCTGCACTGACTAAGGTGGTCAGCCATGGAGACCAGGAAAATAGATTCTCTTACCAGTTATTCTTTTGGGCCCTCTCCTTCTCCCGATCATCTAGTCTCTTATGGAGTTGGCTGAGGCTCTCACGGATAACTCCTGAATGATTAGTATAAAAACAGCAAGTTTCTCCTAAGGCAAGACAGAGGCCACCCATTTTGAGAAAAAGTAAATCGAGCCCTCGCCAGTTTTGGAGGACTACTTCTGCAAGGGAATTGAGCGAGGATTCAAGCTGGTGGACAGTACTCTCTAAGGTTCCTAAGTCTATATCAATCTGTCTGCTTAGCTCATGGAAGTCTTGAGACTCTTTGACGAGTGCTGAGGTACTGATTGCTGCTGACCCAGCTACCCCAATGCCTAAGAGTAAGGGAATTAGGACAGAGGCCCGAGGAACTCTATGCCGGTACGGGGCTAGGCCGAGATGTTCACGTCCTCCTTCTCCAGAATAGTAGTAGACCTGTGGAACAATGTGAGTTAGAACACAGAGATGATGATTTTTATCGTCGTCTTCGTCCCAAGACAACAAGTGGGCTAGTAGACACGGCGTGAGGCCATTAGTACAGGCCCACCAAGTCCCCTCTGGTGCTACTAGGTAGTAGTCCCGTCGTGAGCTTGTAGAGTCTGGTGGTATCTGGATGTCTTCAGTGCAGACGTGTGAGTAGGGGGAGGAGTCGAGGTTGTATCCCGAGGACCGGATACAAAGTCCCTGTCCCTGTAGATCTCCAAGGGTTAGTGTGGGCTTGTGACCCCACTTGCATATCGCCTCTTCGGGAGTGGCAGAAG